>LNAC01001007.1:0-110232 GCA_002007465.1 Ailurus styani | reverse complement strand
AAAAGCAAAGCTGGAGGCATCACAATTCCAGACTTCAAGTTATATTACAAAGCTGTAGTGATAAAAACAGTATGTTACTGACACAAAAACAGACACATATATCAATGAAACAGAATAGAAAACCCAGAAATAAACCCACAATTATATGGTCAATTAATTTTCAACAAAGCAGGAAAGAATATCCAATTGAAAAAAGACAGTTTCTTCAACAAACAGTGTTGGGGAAATTAGATCCACATGCAAAAGAATGAAATTGGACCACTTTTTTTACACCATAACCAAAAATAAATTCAAAATGGATGAAAGACCTAAATTTGGGACAGGAAACCATCAGAATGGGAGAAGTTTTTTGCAAATTACATATTTGATAAAGGGTTAGTATCCAAAATATATAAAGAATTTATAAAACTCAACATCCCAAAAACAATCCAATGAAAAAATGGGTAGAAAACACGAACAGATATTTCTTCAGAGAAAACATCCAGGTGGCCAAGAGACACATGAACAGATGCTGAACATCATTTATTATCAAAGAAATGCAAATCAAAACAACGAGATATCACCTCACACCTGCCAAAATAGCTAAAATCAACAACACAAGAAGCAACAGGTGTTGACAAGAGTGTGGAGAAAGGGGAACACTCTTACACTGTTAATGGGAATGCAAAAGCCCTCTGGAAAACAGTATGGAGTTTCTACAAAAGGTTAAAAAAAGAACTCCCCTATGATCCAGCAATCACACTACTGGGTATATACCCAAAGAATATAAAAGCACTAATTAAAAGAGATACATGCACCGTTAGGTTTATAGCAGAATTATCGACAATAGCCAAATTATGGAAGCAGCCCAAGGGTTCATCAACTGATGAATGGTTAAAGATGTGGTATGTATATACAATGGAAGCTTATTAAACCATAAAAGGAATGAAATCTTGCCATTTCAGTGGCATGGATGGACCTAGAGAGTATTATGCTAAGCAAAATAAGTCATAGAAAGATAAATGGTACATTATTTTACACATACGTGGAATTTAAGAAGCAAAACAAATAAAGGGGGAAAGGAGAGAGAGAGAGAGAAACCAAGGAACAGAATCTAACTGTGAAGAACAAGCTGATTTTTTTTTTGAAGATTTTACTTATTTATTTGTCGGAGAGAGAGCACCAGTAGGCAAAGTGGCAGGCAGAGGCAGAGCGAGAAGCAGGCTCCCTGCCAAACAAGGAGCCCAATGTGGGACTTGATCCCAGGACCCTGGGATCATGACCTGAGCCCAAGGCAGCTGCTTAACCAATTGAGCTACCCAGGCATCCTGAACAAACTGGTTGTTAACAGATGGAGGGATGAGTTAAATCGGTGTTAGGGATTAAGGAGTACACCTGTGATGCATACCAGGTGATGTATGGAATTTTTGAATCACTATATTGTAAACCTAAAACTAATATAACACTGTATGTTAACTAGAATTAAAAAAAAAGACAAAACAAACAAAAAAAAAAAAACAAGCTTTCTGGATTGACCACATTTCCTTACCAAATAGATTTGATTCTATTTGAATCTATTTGATTCTAAATAGTATCTATGGATAATTCCAAATATAGTTTCATTTTATCTAGTTTTCATTGCTGATAAATTTAGCAATATATAATATGTTGTCACGTTATCCATGGATATACACTTACAGCAATTACATACTCATAAAGGTGTATCTATTATTTTACAAAACATATTTTTTTCTTTCTGAGAATTTTTAACCTTTAAGGTTAAAGTGCTGTTTAGTAGCACTTTATTTGATCCAAATATTGCTAACCCTAGTTTTTGATATTTTCATTTGTCTGGAAACTCCTTAATCCACACACTAGTATTCAACTTTATTCTTTTAAATGTATTTTATATAAATTTAACATTTTCTTTTACAATGCCTTAATTTAATTACTTATGTTTAAGAAACCAAATGAATAAAACTTCAACGTTTTCATTTTGCTTATCACTTATTTTATTTTAATTATTTCTTTATTTCTATTTTTTAAAGATTTTATTTATTTGACAGAGAGAGACACAGCAAAAGAGGGAACACAAGCTGGGGGAGTGGGAGAGGGAGAAGCAGGCTTCCCATGGAGCAGAGAGCCCGATGCAGGGCTTGATCCCAGGACCCTGGGATCAGGACCCCAGACAAAGGCAGAGGCCCAACGACTGAGCCACCCAGGCTCCCCTATTTCTTTATTTCTAAATCTGCAACTATTTCGATTAAGTTGACACTTATTTTATTCCTTTCTGTAGAAGTTTTTTTCTACTTTTGCATTTTATCGGTTAACATTAATTGTGCACTTTTGTGGTGTATATTAACAAGCAGAACATACTTGTATTACATGAGGACATAACAATTGTTCCCTCACTGTTTCCACTTACCAACTAAATTGAGGCTTTTGAACAGCTGTAGGCTTCCAATATCTTCCACTCTAGCTGTAGGCAGTAACAATAGGTAGCATTACAGAAGACTGCATGTAGGTCAAGCACTGGTCTCTGAATTTACTTATAACAACACATGTAATAATCATCAAAACCCTAAGAAATAGACTCTGTCAATATCCATACTAATATTAAAACTCAAATACAGCATGTTTTTCTGTCATTTTGTTCACAAATATATTCTAAGTACTGGAACAGTGACTGGTATATAGTAAGGTTCAAAAAATATTTTTTAACAAACATATCCATAATTTTACTAATGTGGAGAATGGTAGAACAAAGAAGTTCCATGATTTATTTTAATTTCACCACCAATAATTCGTAGAACTGAGACTGAAGACCAGGCACTTTTTTTTTTGTATTTTTTTTAATTTTATTTTTAAGACCAGGCACTTTTGTGTTAAGAATCTATGCTCTTTGAAATAAGTCAATCAGAGAAAGACAATTATCATATGATCTCTCTGATATGAGGAACTTGAGGGTCAGGGCAGGGGGTTGTGGGGAGCAGAGAGGGAAAAATAATGAAACAAGATGGGGGAGGGAAGGAGACAAACCATAAGAGACTCCTAATCTCACAAAACAAACTGAGGGTTACTGGGGGGTGGGAGGGTAGGGATAGGGTGGATAGGTTATGGACATTGGGGAGGGTTTGTGCTTTGGTGAATGCTGTGAAAGGTGTAAGCCTGATGATTCATAGACCTGTACCCCTGGGGTTAATAATAATAATAATAATAATAATAATAATAATAATAATAATAAATCTATGCTCTTAGCCATTATACTTTCTTTTTTTTAAGATTTTCCTTATTTGACAGAGAGAGAGAGGGAGAGAGAGAGAGAGAGAGAGAGAGATCATAAGCAAGCACAGCTGCAGGCAAAGGGAGAGGGAGAAGCAGGCTCAGCATGGAGCCCCATGTGGGGCTTGACCCCAGGACCCTGGTCTCAAGACCTGAGCCAAAGGCAGAGGCTTAACCCACCGAACCACCCAGGTACCCCGATAGCTCATTTATTTTTAGCACTGAATTCAGTTTTCTTTTTAGGAAGAGATTACAGGTCTGTCCTTGAAACTAGACCAGCAATTAAAGGTATGATGCTCAGTGAACACTCTATATCACAGGTGGAGAAAGTGAGTTCCATCTCATATCTTGATGGGGTTACTTAATACCCTCAAAGGAATTTCAAATGTAAGTGGCAGACTCCTTGACCACTTATTTAGATCATTTTCTTTCTACTATACCATACATCATTTCTGACCATGACCTCCTTCTCAAATTATATGTGTGGTATATTTTAATATCATACAATAATATATAAGAGTAAGAATGTATATACTGAGACAAAAGAAAGGAAGTTTGCCTGGAGTAGAGACAAGTGAATATCAAGGCCAAATTTCATGAAGTCAGTTATCTTTGAAGAGAATTCTTTAAACTCAAAGACATCAATAGGGGGCGCCTGGGTGGCTGAGTGGGTTAAGCCTCTGCCTTTGGCTCAGGTCATGATTCCAGAGTCGTGGGATCGAGCCCCGCATCGGGCTCTCTGCTCAGCGGGGAGCCTGCTCACCCCTCTCCCTTGGCCTGCCTCTCTGCCTACTTGTGATCTCTCTCTCTCTCTCTCTATCTGTAAAAAATAAATAAATAAAATCTTAAAAAAAAAAAAAAAGACATCAATAGGCTTGTGGTAAGGATTGAGGTAGCTTGCTTGGTACTCCCTAGGAAGAGAAGTTTGTATAAGCTGAATAGAATTGAGAGAGATATGTCCAGGCAAAGAGCAATGCAGAAAAAACATAAAGACACGGTTTTTAAAGTTCCTACACATTGTGAGGTAATGCCATCTTTCTCTGAAGCTGAGAGTTTTGTGTGTTCCAGGAAACCTAGCAATGTGAGATGCCCATCAGTCACTTGGACAAATCAGGCAGATTTCACTCCAAGCCTTAATATCGCATTTGGTACCAATGTTTAATACCCACCTCAGATTATGTTTATTACCAAGCAGAAACAGATTATCATGCTGCTCAACACAGCTTGAAATTGCTATCTGCCTTAGAATTGTATCTTTTTACAGGCTTTATGGTCTGTTTTGTTTTGTTTTGTTTTTCTTGTTTATCTTTTTCCATCAGAACTGTATGTTTTTTTAGACTAGCAAATTCAACCTTCCTAGAAAACTTATTTTATTACATTACAAAGCAGGTTACACCAATGAAAGCAGATTTATAAAGCAAAGCAAAGCAAAAAAAAAAAAGGATCAACAAACAAAAATGGAAAAATTGATATCTCAAAACTTTCCCATAAACTAACATATTTCTCATTATTCTAATCTGGAAAGAAAATAGCATTTTAGTTTGAAATCTCACATTCATATAATTTGCACTAAATAAAGAACTGTCTGAATGCTGAAAAATTTTGCTGAAAAATTACTTATTATTCAACATAATTAAATTGTGGTTCTAATTTTTGGTATCAATATAATAATGTGAAAGAATTCATATTATAAATCATGGCCATTTTCATGATTTAGCACTGTATACTAAAAGTAAGCTAAACCTTTTACTGGGTGCCCATAGGGATCTCTTCAGAACTTCTCTGTAGACTTGGGATTATAGAGTTTGAAGATCAGCTCTGGGATAATGAACAGTAGGCAAAGTTGATAAAGGTAAACTTAGAGCCGAACTACAGCCATGTGGCCAGAATTGATCATGAGAAATAATGAGAAATAAAGTAAGAGAGAGAATTAATGACAGGCACACAGAAGTACAAGTTCAGCTGTGTGATTGCAAAATGTTCCACTCTGAAGGTTTATGACTGGGCTCTATGGTTTCCGCTACTTTTAAATGAATGGAAATAAAAACACCACACTGTGTCATCATATAATAGAGTTCTAAAATATTTTAATATTTAAGCATTCATCCACTATAAATTTATTTGCAAGATTAAAAGTAATTATAATCTTTATTTCACATTTTATCAAAATGTCTTTTAAATTTTCCCCCTTTGCATCTGCAAGTGTTTGGAATATGGTAAGCACTATAATAGACTTTTTTATATATATATAATAGACTTTTTAAAGAATGCTATCTTTACCTAGTATTGAGCCCCTGACTGAAGGCTGGTCAATTCCCCTTCTTGAGCAGCCAATTAAATTCACGTTCCAGATACTTCCATCATGATCATGGTATGATTCTCACTCACTAAGCCACTGTGCAGCAGCCTGAAGTGCCCCAGGTCAGGTACCAGAAAACTAGAGGCAGTCACTATCTCCCTCTTCCAGAAATTAATCATTTCAACTAATCCATAGGGAGTCCACAAAACCTGCTTAACTCCACCCCCACTTGTTATATATAAAATGCTCCCTACAGCTTCAACTTGACATTGTCTTGCTCCCAGATCAATACAGTGTGTGGCCCTGCCTGGAAGCCCTCTCTCCTTTGGGGTATATCAAAAAGCGTGTCTTTCATCCATTCAAGTGTCATTGTTATGTCCTTCTATCAAAAAATGTTTAAATCTTATAAAATAAGCACATCCTCCATGTTTGTGGATTAATTCATGACTGATTAAGCATCTGTGATTTTTCAGCCCTGAGGCAAGTGAAACTCCAATTCCTAGAATAATGGCCAGTTTTGAAGTATCACATGTAAATACGGAGTCTGCAGTATCTGAGAAGCAAGTGTAGTAATACCAGTGTTTAGTTTTCCAAAGACATTGAAGTAAAAAACAAAACAACAACAAAAACACCTTATTTTCTTATCATACCCACTTTGCAACCATCACTACCCAAGACCAAAAGTCACAAAGACTGACCAGTTCCTCAGGGCTCTCACAATTTCACAACAGCTTTCCATTGGGCAATCCTGCTTCTACTTGATTATGGCCTGATGAACTTCATCCATTGACCCACAAATCTACACATACATTTTCAAAGGCTTTTCAAAATATCATATTTAGTGTTTTCAAGTGGCAGATTTTCTTTTCTTTTAAGTTCCTTTCTTTATAATTGGAAAGGTTTTTCAGGATATTTAGTTCACCATACTGAGAGGATTAATGTCTACTAATATAAGTTTTTAAAGATTTTATTTAGTTATTTGACAGAGAGAAACATAGTAAAAGAAGGAACATAAGCAGGGAGAGTGGGAGAGGGAGAAGCAGACTTCCTGCTGAGCAGGGAGCCCCATGCTGGGCTTGATCCCAGGAGCCTGGGGTGCCTGGGTGGCTCAGTGGGTTAAAGCCTCTGCCTTGGGCGCCTGGGTGGCTCAGTGGGTTAAAGCCTCTGCTTTCAGCTCAGGTCATGATCTCAGGGTCCTGGGATCGAGGCCCGCATCAGGCTCTNGGTGCCTGCTTCCTCCTCTCTCTCTGCCTACTTGTAATCGCTCTCTGCCAGGAGCCTGGGATCATGACCTGAGCCGAAGGCAGACATTTAAGACTGATCCACCCAGGTGCACCCCCCCTTTTAAAGATTTTATCTATCTATCTATCTATCTATCTATTTATTTATTTATTTATTTATTTGACTGATAAAAACATAGCAAGAGAAGGAACACAAGCAGGAGTGGGAGAGGGAGAAGCAGGCTTCCTGCTGAGCAGGGAGCCCTACTAATATAATTTTAATAAGCATACAGAACCAGAAGAGAGAAAGGGCCCAGGATTCTATAATACCCTAATCAAGTTCTACTCTAGGAACATTGCCAAAACTGCACAGCACTATAATTACAATGTAAGATTACACATTCTTAAGGAAAGTTGGTATAGCTAGCAATGAGGAGTAAACTCAAAGCAGACATGATGGCCAGTACCCTTTTGAAAGGTTTCAACCTTTTGAAAGAGTAATTGTAAAAAGAGGTACTTTCTCTGCTTCTGTTTTCAAATCATTTCTAAATGGCATGTCATTTGGACCTTTAGAAGGACCAGGATTTCCTACATACTATATTTTTTTAAAACATGTAAAAGTACATGTTGGGAAACATCATAAAAACAATATGACTATGAGATGCCTTTTCATTATTCTTNTATATTTTTTTAAAACATGTAAAAGTACATGTTGGGAAACATCATAAAAACAATATGACTATCAATTTACTCTTTAGCTAGACCTGCAAAAGAGGCTCCTTTANGTGTAACATTTACTGAATGATGATTATGTAAAAATAAAACACTCTGCTGCTTTATTATTATAAAAAAAAAAAAAACAATATGACTATCAATTTACTCTTTAGCTAGACCTGCAAAAGAGGCTCCTTTACCCTCTCCTGTCCTTAGAATGTGAGTTCTGCTCATCTTTTCTGCTCCTAGAGGCTGCTCCACTTCAAAAACATAGTCTCGAGGTAGTGATGTGTTGTTGAAAAGTCCAGCATGGTATACGTGACTAAGCCCAGGTAGGGCCTCTATGAGCTTTTAAGACTGGAAAGAGAGGTGCAAGGATCGCTACCACCCAAGACAAGCATAGTATGTAAGTTCCTTTTGCTATTATAACTGCCATTTACCAACCTGGACTGGCTGGCCTCTTTGTTTGCCCTCTGAGAACAGAAGCCAGTTTCAGATTACACTAGGAAAGCTCCTGACATGGTTGCAAACCAGCAAATACTTAATCTTCAAAAACAGAGTACATTACACTTGATCATCATTATGAAAAATCAGGTTTCACCTTAAAGAGTCATTCACCTCTGACTGTATCATACAAATCTTTTATCTAACAGTGTTTGTCCTGGTTTTTTTTTCTTCTTTTGTTGCTTTTTGTTGTTGTTGTTGTTGTTGTTGTTGTTTGCATTCAATATAATAAATCTGCTTTTGGTTCTAGTAATGATTACTCTTTTGCCACATAACCTCTGATACAGACTCTCTTTACTACATAAACAATAGAAATTCCAAAAAAGAATATGTCTAGTGAAACAGTTTTTAATTGTTTTCAACATGATACTGACATTGAAGTGTCCTATTTGTAATACTATATCTGTAGAGCACACCTAAACTGTCTTGGTTACAAAACTCAATAAAGTCCTTTATTCCCTGCCAGCTGGCATCTGTTCCAAAGAAAACCTGTTTAAATGTGCTGTTGTCTACATACAATCATTTTTTAGTGCACCCTAAAGTCCACTTTTATAACGAACTTTGTTCATGAGGTTGTTTCATTGGAGCAATACGTACTAGAAGTCATAAAAGAGAATTAGTAATGTAGACACAGAACGAAAAAACAAAATTCATTTGTTTGTTAATTGTGCACCGTTTGGCTGAGGTAGATATTTATGAATGATTTGTTAGATTTAGGCGTGATGTCCTGGGAGGTCCTGGGAGAGAGCCATGTAGGAACATATATTAGAGGCAAACATGTTTTCATATTTTACTTATTATCCAGTCATTCACAATTTAATCTTTTAAACACCTTCCCTGACCTCAGGTGTGACAAAAATCTTTTTTTGATGCTTTAAAAAATGGAAGTACACTTATCTGTGTATTGCAGGGTTGATGTTCTGAAACAAGTGCAGATGTCCAGGATTTCATGAGAGCAAACTGCTCTTACATTGTAATACGATAAACAAACATGAATACAGCCTCCTTTCTTTCTTATTCATAAGTATTTTAGATGCTAAGTGTTTATCAGGTCATGATGTAAACCTTCTGCCAGGATTCATTCTCTTTAGTGATTTGTTATTTTTTTTTAATTAATGAAACTGAGATTTCATTACCGTTGCCTGGGGAAATAATTTCAACATTTAAGTGACCTTGATGTTGATAATTTTTTGATTCCAGGATTAAAAATAAAGTTCTTTATTCACACACGCGCACACACACACACACACACACACACACACACACACACACACACACACACACACCCTGATATGTGAACAAGCATGACTTGTAGGGTGTAATAAAAATGAAACTGGTTTTAATTCTAGCTGTCCCTTAATAATTATTTTCAGTGGACTTCTTCTTCCCTTGACCCCATTTGAAAATTCTTATAGTACTCATGATTTTTATGCTCACTGTTAGGTATAATTTAAAAGCCCTTTAATCCTTTAAGTCAGAGAACACAGTCTTGCATTAAAAAAAAGTAAAAATGACCAGACCCATATAATAATCAACACTTCATTTTTTATTCAGAGATAAAACTTTTCTCTCCTCTCCTTTTCAAAGACCTTCTGTAGTCAGGAGGCATCATAAAAGGGAAATTTATTGGCTTTTTCTTCTTTAATATCTTATCTTTTCCTCCATCCCTATTAAGGATAGAAGTGAGACAAGACTTTAATCTGATAAAAAATTTATGGTTGAGTTTTCTTTATAATTTCTTGCCTGGCAACATACCTAACATAAACTCATTTTCTCAATAAGTACTTTTGAAGCTTCTTCTGGTATTATTTTTACTTTTGAATTATATCCTCTATAAGTCGGGTTTGTTCTATAATGTCTGTGGATGATACTGTATTTATCACTTCTCTCACTGGTTCCTCACTCCTTTTTGCTACCTGCAGGAATGCCAAGATAGCATTACAGGTGTAACTCATTTCTTGAGTTTCACTTTATTGCAATTTGCTGACGTAACATTTCTTTTTACAAATTGAAAGATTGTGGCAAACCTGTGTTGAATGATTCTATTGACACTTACTGTTTTTCCAACCAAATTTGCTCACTTCTTGTCTCTGTGTCATATTTTGGTAATTCTCACAATATTTCAAATTTTATCATTATTGTTATATTTATTAAGGTGATGTACGATCAGAGATTATGAGTGGCTGAAAGCTCAGATTATAGCATTTTTTTAGCAATAAAGTACTTTTAATTAAGGTACATACTATGTTCATTTTTTAGGACATAATGCTATGACACACTTAGTAAACCACAGTATAGTGTAAACATAACTTTTGTATGCATTAGGAAGCAAATAAATTAATTGAACTCATTTTATTGTGATGTTCACTTTATCACAGTGGTCTGGAACTGAACCCACAATACCTGTGAGGTATGTCTGTACCCTGCCAGGCTGGTTTTTTTCCTCAAGGTGGCCCTATTCTAGAGAATGAAAGACAGCCGCTTAGGGAGCTATCCTTATTATTGGCCACATATGCCTTTTAAGAACTGCCAATATAGGGCGCCTGGTTGGCTCAGTGGGTTAAAGCCTCTGCCTTTGGCTCAGATCACAATCTCAGGATCCTTGGATTGAGGCCTTTAAAATAAATAAATAAATAAAAGTACCGCCAATATAACCTTTGTTCCAAAATAGCCTCTAGTGAGTCTGCCTGCAGTTGGCTTACCTATATCACAATATTTGGATTTCTCAAACCAGATACGTAAATTCATTCTTTCCTCCCACATATCAATTATTCTATTTAAGTTCCACCTCCAAGGCTGAGGTAAGTGTGGGTAACTATCCCTGCTCCCTAAGTAGTTATTTACAATTTCTCATCTAAAATAGTCACAGTATTGACCATGTTATATTCTCAACCTGGTAACTTTAAGAGCCAACTAATTTTTGTTGATATCTTCATGGTGAACCTTTGGAATATAACAACTATTATCTTTACTCAACAGTCATAAGTATGATAGGAAGCATTAACTCTTAACATCAAATGAGATAAAGTAAGGGTTAGAAATAAAGAATGGGTAGTAATAGCTTCTTATATTACAGTGTGTTATGTGTGAAAATCACTTTCAGATTTCTTACCTTACTCAGGCTGGCAAACCTATATCCAGTTCAGTTTGATAGAGCATTTAACAACATAGAAAACACGTACCCTATATAACTGCCAATGAGAGTAATCCAAAATCACTTCTCAGTAATACCTGCCAAATGGTTGAAAGAATCATAGTTATAGACTCTGATGTGAGGGTATGCAGTCCAGCACTTCCTCTGTAGCAGTTTCTCTTGGATTCTCAACAATGCTTATTCATTCTCTAATCTGTAAAGGCCTACACTAGAGAAGATCTATCAGTCTTTACTTTCTATAGTTTACATTTACAATGATCTAAATATTGAATATGTGTTTTTGGAACACACTGTGTCCCTTAGAGATTATAATAAATAGCCATACTTTCTTCAAGATGAACACTGTGGCCATGTAATATTTAAAATCTCTCCTTAGGTCAGGGAATATCACTAGATTAGATTAGGGAATATCATCAGATAGCTGCAAAATATAGGCTGTGTGCATTGATCCCTGGTATACTTTTTAAATAGAATTGCGCTTTGATGTATCCCAAACTAATGATAAGAGATAGTACTAGGTTTGCCTATAAGAAATCCTTACACCCAGGGTGCCTGGGTGGCTCAGTGGGTTAAAGCCTCTGCTTTCGGCTCAGGTCATGATCTCAGGGTCCTGAGATAGAGACCCGCATTGGGCGCTCTGTTCGGCAGGGAGCCTGCTTCCTCCTCTCTCTCTGCCTGCTTCTCTGCCTACTTGTGATCTCTCTCTGTGTCAAATAAATAAAAAATCTTAAAAAAAAGAAACCTTTATACCCATTATATATGTTTAATCACTGTTATTGCTTTACAGTAATTCTTTTATGAAATATCCTTTATTTATTTATTTTTTAAGATTTGCTCTATTTGTCATAGAGCATGAGCACAAGCAGGGAGAGCAGCAGACTGGGAGAAGCAGACACCCGCTGAGCAAGAAGCCTAATGTGGGTGGATTCAATCCCAGGACCCTGGAATCATGACCTGAGCTGAAGTCAGATGCTTAACTGACAGAGCCACCCAGTTGTCCTCCTTTAACTATTCCTTTTAGGCTTTAGAAGTAACTGTTGTACTTATATTGAGTAATCTATATTGGATTATTTTGTTTGGGTTTATGAATATTGCAGATAATGTTTTTTGTAAGGCTTCCTTCTTTTGCATTGTATTCTAGAATGCTCAGAATATATTTTTGAGAATCTGCATATAACATGTATAACAAGATATCAAGACAACTGTTTTCTACTTTAATCTCACTTTAAGGGTTATTTTATTTTCACAACTTACATTTTCATCTTTTTCTTTCTATTCATTGTATTGCATGAATTTTTCATAATTTGCTCTATATCTCTTCTGGAATGTAATTGAATCTATTTAAAGAAATAATTATATCTAGTGTTTCACAACTGGGGTATAAATGAAAAAAATATTAAGCACATTGTAATGGAGCTAAATCCAAGAAACTCTATACACCCATGGCTCTTATATTTTTTTTTGAAAGAAACAGTCACAGATGAAAGTCTCCATAATTTTGTTTATGCATGTCATATGACTCTGCTACCCTTACCTCTAATAATATGATGAATAGTGCCAAAACCACAACAACAAAATCAATAGATTTTTATGGTATCCAAGTATCTGTAAGTTGTAAGACATCAAAACTTCATTCAATAGGAGTCTTCCATTTTGAAAATACAGTGGATTTGATGGTGGATTTTTGGTTTGTAACCATATTTGAATACTCTTCTCATGCTTGGGGAATTTCACAAAGAAACATGTGTGGCAAAGAACCCATTCTGTTGTGGGGGCTAACACATAGATCTGTCTACAGTGGTAGTGGTGGGAGAGCATCATCCAGTGTTCAGATTGTAACGTGGCCCCAAATGTGCTGTGCCCTGTGTTAACTGAGTCCTGTGCAGGTAATTTGAGCACTCTTTCTGTCTTCCTTACTCTATGTCTGATTCTCTGCTCCCTCCTGTATATTTTGTGAGTTGACTAAAATAATTAAAATATTTAGGGTCAACACTGTTACTCATAAATAAAACCTCAAGAGATAGTTGGTTTATAACTAACCCAAGTCTCTCTTTTGCAGAATTAAGACTATGATATAGTGGCAGAAGTCAGCAGAATGAAAGAAAAGCTGGAGAATTGGTGGAACAAAGAGAGACAGCCACAGATCCACTAGAGAAAACAGTAGAGGATACTGATTTGTGAGGTAAAACCAAAGTGCCTGGACCACATGAAAGTATGTGGTTCATTATAAGTTGTTGTATCCTCTTATCCAAGAGCCATCCATTGTTGCATCACTACATCTGACCTCTGAGTTCCCATCTAAATGAATACTTTTGCAGGAAAAATCTGTACCCAAAAGTTTTGATAGATTGTAAATTATTCCCATCTCATTTTGTGCTACACACACACACACACACACACACACACACACACACACTTACTTCCCTCATGTTCTTATTTTATCTTTCTTTTTCTATAACTTGAAATGATAGAAGTGTTTCTGATAGCTGGCCAGGGAACATAAGGACAGCATTTACTTATTCAGATTAGCAAACATTTCTAGTGAAAGAGTAGATTTTTTTCCTTCTTTATTTATAGAAATGAAAATCTTTTTTTTTTAATTTTATTTTTATTATTTGCCCAAGGGGTACAGGTCTGTGAATCANAAATCTTAAAAAAAAAAAAAAAGAAATGAAAATCTTTTAAAGAACTGTGAACCTTAAAATGATACCTAATGCCATTTGTATCACTTATTATCCCAGTTTTCCATCTCCTGCTGCATTAGCTCTCTGTTCTGAAATATTTTTTTAAGTACTTGTCTACAGAGCTTTCTTTTTGCTGTCTTCAACAAATCTCTTTCCCCATGAGGTTTTCTCAGTTTAATAACACCCTGTAAGTACTTAATGTGGCATTATGATTTGTTGCAAAGGTAGCCTGAACAGTGCTTGACCTCGCATAGTTCCGTAGATCACTATTGATTTAAAGTGACAGACTAAATTCTCCACATTAGCCTGCACCACATTTTTAATACACCAATAAAACAGAATTACTTCAAAGGAAACAATTTTGTCAGTGGCGCTAAAGCAGGAAACAAAATGCAAATATCAGGGTACTTTTCTAAGTTATGGAGCATATACATCTACAAACCTAACTGTGCATCACAGAAATTCATTACTTGTACGATATTTTGTACAGAAAGAAAAAAAAGCATTAGCTTTCATATCAGGGAACTATTTAATGATGCAAAATATATCTAAACTGATTTAAAATAACATTTTTTTTTGGTTTTGGTCAAGGGTATACATGTGTGTAATTTCCTCTTAACCAAGAGCTGCATACCCTGTAGAATGTTTTATAGTGTATTTAAACCCATCTTTATATTTTTTTTTCAATTTCAGAAGTACCAAGACAGACACCCCACAATCTGCTGGATTTCCTATTTCATTGCTCCCTTTTAGATTAAATTCTCAGACTAGCCACTGAACATGACAAGTGGGGACATTTCTCCTTTTGAATTTATAATACTGCTCTTTCTACTTAGTCATTCCTTCAACCCTAATGCATTTTTATTTAGCATTTGCACTCCATTTAGGTGGACAACATATTTTAACTACAGATTAAAGAAATTATGGGTTCTCACTGAATTTTTTTTAAGATTTTATTTATTTATTTCACAGAGGGAGAGAGATCACAAGGAGGCAGAGAGGCAGGCAGAGAGAGAGAGGGGGAAGGAGGCTCCCCGCTGAGCAGGGAGCCCGATGCGATGAGGGCCTGGATCCCAGGACCCTGAGATCATGACCTGAGCCGAAAGCAGAGGCTTTAACCCACTGAGCCACCCAGGTGCTCTCTCACTTAATTTGTTATAGTTTAGTCAAATCTCCAGTCTACATTTGCAGATATTGGAATATTAACTAATGATCATCATTCTTTTTTGTTATATTCCTTTAACTGGATCCCATGACTATTTCTGATACTTTATTTTTGGAATTCTGATTCATTGCTCTGTTGTTGTCCACTGCACACAAGCGCCCCCCGCCCCCCGAGGTTTGGTAATCTTGATAACCTGTCCATATATATATATATATATATATATATATATATATATTTAATTTCATTAATGCCACCCCATTCCATGCCCATATTTATCTTTACACTTTTTCCTTTATAATAAAGTTGTTTTATTTTTTCCCTGGACTTACAAGAATCATTGTTGGAAATCAAGTTCTTCTTTCATGAAATAGTCATGCTGAAAATGACCTATCTTAACAATTCAGCCTGCTGGCTCAGTTGGAAGAGCATGCAGCTATTGCTCTCAAGGTCATGAGTTTGAGCCCCAGACTGTGTGTAGAGATTATAAGAAAAAAAAAACTTAAAAAAATTTATCTGATGTCACCCCGGATGCTCCCCCAGATTGCCCTAACCATCCTGCTCTCATAGGAGTGTAATTGTTAACTCACTTTCTCTGAAATGAACACCTTTATCCATCCATAATCCATCCATTAGCTCAACAAATGTGGACTGAGTTCCTACAGACAACCATTTTCTCTATTTAGATGAATCAGTGTGTCAGACTTTATTACAATTACTAGTTTCTGTATCTCTTTTGCCCATGTCCATGAGCGCCTTGAGTCTAGGAACTATATTTTTCTTTTATTTACAGTACCAAAGATATATTTCACATAGGTCATTTGAAAAAATGGTTTAATGCACAATTAATTTTGTAGAGTAAGTGTGGTATTTACCACAATATGCTAGATATACTAAGAATTCTCTATTCAAAAGCATGTGCCCTATGCAAAATATTGTGAAGGATGATGACATACACAGGGTTAGGTTACATGTAAGGTAAAATGATGAAGATAGAGTGACTGACAAAGCACATATTTTAGTAACATGTTCCTTCACAGTATCTATCAACAACACTTCATATTTCTCTATTTCTAGATCTTAATCTCTTTGTCATTGCCTTTATATGTCTTTTGGTCTGTGCACTAGTTTGTGTAAGTCTTTATTTCTCCTATAATCTTAGGTCAAAACCTCAAAATTGAGAATGTATACATCCAATTCAGTTACATAATTTGAACAAGGTCAGTTAGTGTAGAAAAGAACAAAAATGATGACAACATCCCCCCATCCCTGTATGTGTGACTCCATTATCACTTTGGGACTCCTCCCATCAATCAGTAAAGGATCATTCTTCACCCTTCACACCTGGGCTTCATAATTTGTCTTTATCCGATGGGACATTAGCAAATATGACCTGAAGAGAGGGTGGAAAAGCTTTTGTACACTGAAGCTTTCTTTCTTAATGCTCTTTGAAATTCTGGCTTTGCTCATGGAATGGAAAGTCTAGGATAGTCTACTGGGGTAGCAGAAACCACATGGAGCCAATTCAAGCTCTTCCATCTGAACTCCTTTAGACAAAGCAGCCTGCCTACAGCTATATGTGTGCGTGTGTCATCCTGAGTTGTCAACCACACACAAGTTCAAGAATAAGAAGTGCTTATAAGTAGCAGAATTGTAAGAAAAAAAGATATATTTGTTGCTTTAAGCAAGTAAGTTTTCTTGACTAAAACCATTTTCCTCAGCTAAGTAAATTAATTCAGTTACTAAGTAGACAATCCAAGAAAGTAAAACAGTAACCATTTACATTAATCAGTCTTATTATGCTACTGGTTCATTTAGTAATTTGGAAGATATTATAAGCATTTTCCCATGGCATTTGATTCTGTGCTGGATGTTAAAATTTATCATGAGGTTTATACCTAAAGAGAAATAGACATTTTATTATGCAGAGTATTTTTGGTAAATTAAAATCTTTGAACAATATGGTATCAGTCTTTTCTCCCCATCTTAGAGCCAGGTCTTTAGTTTTTAAATGTCTTTAGTAAAAGGAAGTTTAGATAAAATTTGAGAGATCATTATTTTTCCAGTTATAAGGCTTTTCTTAAGTAATACAGTCAAATATTATTTTAATTATATGGAAATTTAAAAAAATAATAATGGCAAAAGCACTTTTCGCTAACACTTGTAAGTCTTTGCTACATCGTAACCAAGAACTGTGCTGATTTATATATTTTAGTTAATTTAATTGTTACAGTACTATCTCCAATCACACATAGGAAAATGCCAATTAAGTAATTCATCAAACTCCATGTCATCATTGAGAAGTATAGCTAGGGTTGAACAGTGCCTGTTTATTCCAAAGCCTGTGTTCTTAACTGTAATGATATGTCTTCTGGTTCCCTTTTATAGTAAGCTTATTGTTAAGTGTATTCTAAAAGCAAATTGAACATGCCTTTCTTCATTTCCTGAAAACACAGATCATTTTTGTCAGTGATGCTTTAATGACTGCTACACAGCAGCATAAAATCTGAATTAGACTTGTCTGTAGTAAGTCAAATGTCCTCAGCATCAGAGATGATGCAGTGAGGAGGCAAATGAATGGCTAACAAAAAGTCCCCAAACTATGGGCCATCTTGGACACTATGGGTGTCCGTTCTTCCTATTTTGACATCCTTTGCCTGAATTTCATCCATTACTACTTATATTAATAATTTAACATGTATGAAATGTATCAATGTAACATCATCTTCATAATGTTGGGAGATGAGCTGGAAAATAAGAAAACTAATAGTTTAGAAACTTGTCTAAGATTACTTACAAGTAAAAATTAAATTTTAAACCAAACTCTTGTGACCAAATAAATGTTCTTCCTATTTTTTTTCAGAAAAAAATTTTTAATGAAGACTTGTCAAAGTGTGTTAATCATGGGATGACCTATGGAATCAATAAAACATGTTTTGAAGCTAATTCTGCTATTTATTAACTTTGTTATACTAGTTATTGCATATTATATTAAACTCTCAATTATATTATGATATCTTGATTATAATTTCCTATAAAATAAAAGATACTTATCTTGCAGAGTTGAATATTATATATAGAACAATCCTGATAATATAGAACTTAATTAATGGAAATTATTGTTATCAATAAGCCATGTTTGAAAAAAATACTCTTCTTTGCACATTTACAGATAAATGAAAGAAAACCTGGCATTCTAGTGTAAAGAAGAGAAAGAACCAGATTATCTTTGGCAATGTGTCTATTCATAAGCGTAAACATCTTTTATTTATGTTGGAAAACTTTTTACGGACTATATACTTGTTGAGGGGAGATTATTATTCTGTATTTTCAAAGTCACCTGTCAGGATGGTGATACTTCTGATGGTAATAGATTAAAATCTATTTTACAATCAGTGCAAATATAGATGGTATGATCAAAATTAATCTAGTAATTAAACTTAATTGATGTTTTAAAATTAATTCCATGATTAAAATAGTAGCTGAAATATATTATCCAATATTATAAACCCAATAGACTATTTAAATCTAATCATTTGTCTACTGACTGGCCTAAAAATCCACCTCTGAACTTTTAAATACATTACCATAATTTATCAAAAATTCCACTGTCTTTATTAGTGCCATTTTACCCAAATGACTGACAATTGGAATTCCATTTGTATTGAATTTCAAACAATTCATTTAATATTTGAGAAATATATCTTGTGGAATTGTGTTTAAAATCTAGAGTTAGAGGGAACCTTAGAACCTTACCTCTCCCATTAATTTTATAGACAAGGAAATTCTTATAAGTGAAAAATTATTTGTCCCAGGTCACACTATAGGAGGGACATACTTAGTATAAGAAAGTGTAAGCCATCTTTTAGAATTATCCAAGTTTTAAATTTTTCCTACAGTAGAAGGATATTTATTTATATTAGAATTTTATTGAATTCTAAGCTAAGAATTCTAGCATTTTCAAGGCACCTGGCTGGCTCAGTCAGTAGAGCATGTAACTCTTAATTTTGGGGTTGTGAGTTCAAGATCCACATTGGACAGGGAGTCAACTTTAAAAAAAATTCTGGTATTTTCAAATACTAAAAATGAAATATGAACTTATATCTTAACTGCTTCTGTGCAAGATCATAAACTATATCAAGCTTTCTGTTGATTAAAATTATTTTTCTTCTATATTCTGTCATATTTTAATAAATTGAGCTTTTTAAATACATTTTGAAAATCATTTATTTTTCCAAAAGTGTTGTTATTGGTTCTTGAACTTATTATGTGAGGACCCCAAGATATTGCAATGTTCGTTTTTCTATATGGTGTATTTCAGTCTCACCAAGAAGGCAGTTACAGTGTGCTAGGGACCTGTGATTTGTGTTCCTCTTTCCAGCTGAGGTAGCTCTTGTCTAGACATAGCTGCCCTTAGTCTTTGTCCCTGTATTTCCACTTATAAATGTCCCATGACTCCTGGCAGGTTTGCTGTTATAACTGGGCACCCGCTTTTCCTTAGGGTATGTAGCATCTTTGATGCTCTGCAACACTCATTGTCATTTTTTTTCTGGAAAAATAAGAAGACAGATTCCTGGTATCCTGATGTGAGGACATAAGAATGTTTACTCTCCTGTGGGTTAGGTTCTTTGGGGGCAGGTTTAAAAGCTGCATTGCTATGTCTCAAAATCTAACAGATTTTATTTCAGTATGATACTTCCTTCATATTTTGTCTATGATGCAATAAATCTCCTAGGAAAAACCTCAGCTAAAAGAAGATGGCTTGAACAAGCTTAGGCAAGTTATCTTGGACTCAGAGCAGAGAAAAGCATGACACATTTTATTCTATTCACCACCTGTCCAATCCCACCTTGAACTCGGTCTGAGTTTAAGCAGTACAATGACATCCCAGAAATGGAAGCTAGAGATTTCCTTTGCAGAATAAAAATTTATGCTAATTTTTATTTATTTTAAAAAGAATATAGTTTAGATTAGAGAAATAAATACAGTTGTGTTTTTTCCATACAACCGTATATGAATACATACATATGCACGGTGTACAAGGAATTATTTTAAGTCATGAATTTTAAACAGAACTTCCTCAGAGA
Source organism: Ailurus styani (assembly GCA_002007465.1). Taxonomy (NCBI): domain Eukaryota; kingdom Metazoa; phylum Chordata; class Mammalia; order Carnivora; family Ailuridae; genus Ailurus; species Ailurus styani. The sequence goes on along the minus strand of LNAC01001007.1, from coordinate 90,147 downwards.
GATGGGAACAGATTTCTAACCAGCTGGTGTCAGGCTATACTTGGCATGTGGTTCCTAGATTTAGTTATGATCTTCAAAGCCCACGAATACCGTTCTAACAACACTATTATGCACCTAGGACAAATGATCGGGGAATTCCTTTAAGCAATCTCAGGCTAGGAGAACAAGGTCAGATGTCATCACGGTGCACTGACATTGCTGAGGCCTGAGTCCCTAACTAGGTTTTTGAGGCGCCTAGAGCTGTCAGGGCTGCAGAGGAAGCCAATGGTATTTTGAAGGACGTGAGAGCAGCAAGTTGTTTTTCTGTATTTTTGTATGCCAGTATAGACACATGGTTTTGTTAAATGAAAATGTGTGAAAGATGTAAGTTCTGAGAACCAGACTACTAGGGTAGAATGGGGTGCCTGTCTTCCCTTCCCAAAAAGACACCGACATATCCTTTGTGCATTTACTCATGAAGGGACCACTGTGCTCACGGCTGAATAGATATTGAGTTCCTCTGAGTCAGCATTCTTCCTCAAAATATCCAAGCCCTCTATCTCCCATCTCAGTAGCACATACCATCAAGAAAATGGATTTTCTTTTGTACCCTGGTAGGGAATTCCAATGTTTAATACTAACTTCTCTGAGAAATGCTTTCCCCCTCAGGTCTGCCTCCTACTCCTCTCTCAGAAAGTCTCCCCCTATTGCTTCCTTCTGCTACACAGCTAGTGCCACAGCTGATTGGGACAGGGACAGACCACTGATCCAACCTGAGCCAAACAGATTTGCTCTTTCAGAAGTTTGGATTTAGAACTCCTGAATTCCACTTGTTTCTCATGATATCTGGGAATTACTTTAAATTCGAGGCTGAAAGGGTCATAGTGAGCGTTTGTTCAAGCTCAGCAGAGAGTGAGCTGCAGTTGGCTCTAGCGCCTTCTAAAAGCTCTGTGCGCCTCTCATGGCTTCTGTTTGACTGTCCTATTGTGGTTTTCAAACTTGTGCTCCTCCTGTTTTACTTACCTTAGCTTGAGCGGGGTCTCTTTCTTGCACTTAACTATTTCCTGAACAACACCTGGAGAGATCAGTGTCTATATTTTTTTAAATATTTTATCTATTTATTTGACAGAGAGAGACATCACATGTAGGCAGAGAGGCAGGAAGAGAGAGAGGAGGAAGCAGGCTCCCTGATGAACAGAGAGCCCGATGTTGGGCTTCATCCCAGGACTCAGATCATGACCTGAGGCGAAGGCAGAGGCTTTAACCCACCGAGCCACCCAGGCAGCCCAAGATCAGTGTCTATTTAGCAAAAATAAAGCTTTAGGGTCTGCGTATTCAGAGTGACCAGGCCTTTCTACAAAACAGATCCTGCCCTTTATTATTGCACAACACTCTTGTTTTACTGCACCTGTGAAGTAAGAGAGCCATCACAGCACCAGTGCATCTACAGGAATTAAAGTCTGAGGGAAGACACAGAGACTTTGCTCCATTGTGAGCTTTATATGTGAAGTCATGCATGGTTTATAATTTTTCTTGAAGATTTATCCTTTAAAGAATGCATTTGAATCCAAATGATATATTTTCTCGTCATTGCTGGATTTTTAAAATTTCTATAAATCCTGCTCATGTAAGATTCATTGTTGACTGAGATGTGTTATATAAAAGCCTAATATTATTTCCTATATGGGTGTGGCTTTTTAGATAGAGCTGTTCTTATGAAACCATGGACCTATTATTTTTATACCCTTGCATTCTTAGTTTCTGTCACCAAACACAAGTTGTTTTTGTTTTTGTTTTCATTTTTGTTTTTCAGCTAGCTATACAGCTCAGTTCAACAAAAGATTAATGTCCTACTTGTTTTCAAATGTTTGGAATGCAATTGTTTTATAGAAAAATACGTATGGATTGCCATTAACAACTACCCTGGCTAGGCAAAGCCAAGTAAATTTGGATCCATCTTCTTACAAAGAAAAATTCAATCTTTAACTACATGTCATTAAAATTATAAATATCTCTGCAGAAAATAATCCTTGCCAGTGGTTGAAAAAATCACTTGAACTGTTCTTAAAAGAAAGGAAAACCAGTACTTATGCATAAATCAAATCGTGACTCTGCCAAATTCTCTGGTATCTTTTCTTGCATTGCTTTTCTTTTGGAAGAAAGGACACCATAGCAACCAGTTTTTAATGGTTAAGAAAAGATACTTTAACTGGTTCCTTATTTTTTACCATAAGATAAACTATTTCCCCTTAGCCTCACTTTTCAATATCCTCCCAGACTATGTAACCAACCCCCTGGAAAACTTTGCTGTCAGAGAGAAAAGGTACTATATCATATATCTTTCTATACATTGAAACGTTTACAAAATTAAAGCCTGTGTGAGAAAAACGCTCCTGTGTATGTGTGTGCATGTGTGCGTGTGCATGTGTGTGTGTGTGTGTGTGTGTTTTAATATCTGGACTTAATGAGTTCAATGGTCTCCTCACTCCAATATTTATGATTCCATTTTATATAGCTGTGCTGTACAATATTAACTATATTAGAGAATATTGAACTAAGTAATTATCTCCAAAAGAGTTACTACTAGAAATTGAATGAGGTTAAAGCTTGTTTGAATAAATAACTAGATGATACTTAAGAAAAATGCTGGGATTAAGAGCCTGTCTGATGGCTGATGCCAAATCATCACACACACACACACACACACACACACACACATGCATCTGTCTTCATAATAGTTGTACACAAATTAGACTTTCTTAGCCAGTCAGGTGAAAGGAGTTAGCTTAAACAATATAGAAAAACATGAGAGAGTAAAAGATAATTTTATTGCACATAAACCATAGCCAGATGATGTCACTTCAATGAGGTCTACTGAAAGAAATTTTAAAGACAAGAAAGTTCTAAAATGTTTTTTTTTCTAAAAAGCTTTTAAAAAAGACTTTTATAAGATATTTTATTAAGTTAAATGACAACTCCCACCACTGATGCGTTCGCAAAAGTATATATGTTAACTAAGCATTTTTGAGACTGTTTAGTCTAGGGTTGAGTTGCTATGTTTACAAGAAATAATGAGAAGTCTGAATTTTTTTATTGGGCAATGCTCAATTTAAAAGTCATGGATAAGAAATTATGTGGTAATGAATAAATTTGGGAGAAATAAAATTGTGTGTATATAAGCTTGCCAGGAATTAAAAGACATTTTGGAGTTGTAGGACTTGGACATGAATTGGAGGTTTTAGCCAATCTTGCAATCCCTTAAGGGTTGATGATCCTTCTGTTATCTATCCCAATTTCCATCTCTGTGTGGATTACAATCACATTCATATAATAACTATAGATGAGTACAGTTCTTGATTTGGCAATCTGTGCCATATTTATCTGAGAAACAATACACCCTTGAGCATGTCTGGAAGGTTCATGGGACATGTCTGGAAAAGAAACTTTTAGAAAAGTTCTGGAAAAGGCTTATCCTAAAGGAAGCTTTTAGATATACAAACATTGGCTTCGGACAGTGCTTCAGTCTGTGGAAGGAAAGATTGTTTTGATTATAGTTTACAGCCTTTCTCTCAGATTGTTTCCTGACGCAGATCTGTAGACATATACTGGGGATACAGGGAGAGAAAATAACACTGGCTTGTGATTACAAACTATTAAAAACCAATTCATAAATTAGGTCCTATGGGAGATAACAAGAGTATCGCACCAGGATAAAATAGGTTATTAAAATCCTCTATCCTAAAGAAAAAACCTATGAGGCTTTGAAAAAATCAAAGCAGAATCAGCAGATGTGAATTGGCAGTGAACCAATCAATGATGCGTCTGAAAATGGCATGACAGTTCCAGGAAATCACTCTTCATGAGCTTTATGTAGGCGTTTCAGAGGTAACTGAACCTATGACTCAGTCCTCAGGGGCCCTGGAGATGGTACATCAGCCTTATCACAGACGTTATACAAGCATCCAGATCAAGATATAACAAACATGTTTCATGACATGTAACAGTGGGAAAGATGGCTTGAGGGTAGATAAGGAATTGCTCTGGGACTTCTAGACATGCTTTCAAAAGACCTCCATGACTAAGGGATTAGAATCAGATTGACACAAATGTATAATATGCTCTGATTGACTACAGTGAAATTACCTTAGATTGCTATCACAACACTGGAATCCTGTTTTGTCTTGTTTGTTTGAGGAGGGATAGAGGAGGGCTGCTGATTTGGTCTGGGAACCTGGTCTATAATCACAAATTGAATGAGAGAAATTGACAGCTCTAAGATTTTAGAATCAATAAAGGGAGATTGATTATAACAAGGTCATGTATATCCTGTAAAGAAAGCCCAGTATCTTGGTAGTTCTGAATAGGCCCTAGTATTTAAAGACAGATTACTTTGCTTTTGAGGCTAAATCAAATATAATGGATGATGGTTGGCTCTGGGCTCATTTGGTAATTGGAACATAATATCCTACCATTACAGCTATGCTCTGAAGAATATAGCTGTGTGTTTAATGGGGTTGAATGGTTCCTTATCTCTCTTCTAAATGAATTAATTCTCAGTATATGACTAAAACAATTCTAGTATGTTTATATTCAGTTTTCTATTAATAAAGATTTTTGTAGCTCTCTGAATTCAATGTCTAGATAAGTTTTAGTTCTTTCCAGAAGAATAATATATAATAGGATGTTGCATTGTGCTGAAACATCCACATTTTCTTGCCTGGTTTCATAGGTAGGAATAAAATCTGTTCTTTAAGATCAAAGGGAAATGTGTATATTTGAACATCTTTCTGACAGTTTTAAAAATTACTTATCATCTTGCAGTGTTTGCATGGCAGTAATAGAGGTTGGATAAATCCAAAAATAATGCCTGTGACAGATAAGAAACTAGTGAAGAAAATAGACTCTCCTCATAAAGATTCAATCACTAGCATCTACAAAAACTAAGCCAATAATAGTTCAAAGAAAAAAATAAATATTATTTTTTAGCTATAGCCTTATCATATGTAACAAAACTGTGGCTTCATTCCTGCTGCATATCTACCGAAATAACCACCCAAGTGGTAAGAGGTTGGAGATATCATTTTCTTTTACTAAGAAAACATAAAATAAATGTAATTGATTATTTTCAATGAATCTTTTGTTTTCATGACTATTTGAAAAATGTTTATGAAATTGTATCTTTTTTTTAATTTATTTGACAGAGAGAGAGAGAGATTACAAGTAGGCAGAGAGACAGGCAGAGAGAGAGGAGGTAGCAGGCTCCCTGCTGAGCAGAGAACCCAATGTGGGCCTCGATCCCAGGACCCTGAGATCAAGACCTGAGCCGAAGGCAGAGGCTTTAACCCACTGAGCCACCCAGGCGCCCCTGAAATTGTATCATTTTATAAATACACATGCTGTGACATGGATATATAACACAGATTATTATAAGATGCCTCACTAAAATAAAATTTAGTTTACCACTGACTAAATGACACCAAACTGAAGTAATATGCTTTCAAAACAACTTTTAGGTGTTTTCCTAGTCATAGAATTTAAATTAAATAATGGTATGTGAATAAAGCAGAGCACAAAAGTGTGTTGATGTATGTGTACAGTGAACCATATAAAGAAATACACCAAAATTTTCTGTGCCAAAATATGTCAAATATACCAGTTTGGTGAAATTATGTATGATTTTAATTTAGTTGTTTTCTGTTAGTCATCACTTTTATAACTATATTTGCCATGAACCACAAGCCAAAATTTATATTTGTATTCATTTTTTTACCTATATTGTATAATCAAAGCTCACAAATCTAGCATTGAAAACTTGGCACCTTAACAAATACCTAAAACGTTGAAATTCATTTAGACTTGATACCTAATTTATGTTTCATTTTCTCAGTAGCAATGTATAATTATTTTAGCTTCTCTGATGAATTATTATCATTCATAAAAAGTAGCAGAAAGTAAATGAAAAGTGTGCTTTTCATAATTCTTAGGTTTTTGCTTGTTTCTGCCATTTTTTAAAAGATTTTTATTTATTTATCTGAGAGAGAGAGAGAGAGAGAGAGAGAGAGCACATAAGCAGAGAGAACAGCAGGCAGACAGAGAGGGAGAAGCAGGCTCTCTGCTGAGCCCCATGCAGGGCTTGACCCCCAGGACCCTGGAATCATGATCTGAACTAAAGGCAGACATTTAACTGACTGAGCCACCTAGGTGCCCCCATTTTTTGTTGTTTTCAAATTATATTTGAAAACATGTTTCTTAAACTATTTTAAGTGGATTTTTTAACATTGAACAAAGAAAGAAAAGAAAAAACAGTAATAAACATGTTGTAATAAATACAATTATCAGCTGTTTTATTTATTCAAAGAATCAGAAAGTGTACAAGTTTGAGGAAGTTTTATTAATCATCATTATTTAGTAATAATAAGAAATGGATCATTTTAATATGTAATGAAAATTAGGACAACTGATAACACTCCAAACTTTGTTGACCAAAAATGGCATATTGAACAAAAAGCAAAATTTGGATCAAATGTTCTTGTTGCAAATTTTCACTCTGACACTTAGAATCTGTCTTATATTTGCTAAATTACTTCATTCTTTCTGATACTATTACCTTAAATTGTAAAAAGTTATAAAAATACCATATTCCTTTCCTTGGGTTGCTGTAACAATTATCACGAGCTGGGTGGCTTAAATAAACAGAAATTTATTCTCTCACAGTTCTGGAAGCTAGAAGACTGAAATACATGTAGGCAGGGCCATGCTTTTTCTGAAAGCTCTAGGGGATAATCTGTTCCACTCTATTCTCTTAGATTTTAACGTTACTAGCAATCCTCAGAGTTCTTTGCCTTACATACACATCTTTCCTTTTCCTCTCTCTGTCACATATGGTGTGTCTATCTCTGTCACTCCTTTTTTCATAACGACAAGAATCATATTGGATTAAGGACCTACTCTACTTCATGTGACCTGATATTAACTCATATCTTAATTACATATGTAAAACCCCTATTTCCAAATAGGATAATATTCACAGGTGCCAGGTACAGGAAGTTCAACATTACTTTATTATGGGGAGGGAGGGTAGGATGACACAGTCAACCCACAAAAATTACCTAACACAATTGTTTTCAGTAAAATTAAATATACTGTGTGGTACACCAACAACTAATCTAACATTGTATGTGAAATACACTTCAATAGAAAATGATAATAAAATAAAGAGGACCTCCTTTAAAGTTAAAGAAAATTAAATGCAATATTATATGTAAACTCATTAGCAAAAACCTATACACTGTGGGCACTCAATGTTAGTTTCAGTTCTGCTCTTTTGCCTGTATATATCAAATGAATAATGATGACAATTCATTGTAGTCAATACAATGGCCTTTTATTTTTCACATTACTCTGCTTCAAAATTGTTTTAGGACAAATTATGAAAGATATAATAGAAAAAATGGAGCACTAGGTATTGTTTAGTGTACACTTCCTTATCTGATTCTGTAGAGCTCTCCACTTCTCACTGTCTTATGGCTATTTTGCAACTCTTCAAATTGTACAAAACTTCTGGTTACACAAATGAAATGATTGTCTATAGTGATGCAAATTAATTTTGTCAGATAGAGATGAAAACCATCTCACTTCTGAGAAGGTATTTTCTATTAAATTCATTTCAACGTTTTTCATTTCCTATATATGTCTGCTTTTAGGATTCTCATTTGAAATGGTTTTAAACATCTTTCTGGTTCCCCTATGAATTAATAAGTTAAATAAAGTCTCAGTGTTCATTTTTAGATTTGCATGACAGTCATGAATTTACTTTAAAAAAAACCTATATTATTCCATGTAGTTTTTGACAAAGCTTTGATGAACAAAGAAATGAAAAGATTCAGTCCCTTAAAATGTCACTATCTCTCAACATGATATATAGCATCTGTGTGAAGAAATGAACCCAAAAGCTTCACAACTTTTGAATTAAAGGTCAATTCATAGGAATAAGCCAAGAAGTAATTTTGGGGCAAAAATAGTGTTAGACAATTTTTTAAAGGTTTTATTTATTTATTTGACAGAGGGAGAGAGAGAGAGAGAGAGAGAGAGAGAGAGAGAGAGAGAGAGAGAGAGAGAGAGAGATTCATCACAAGTAGGCAGAGAGACAGGCAGAGAGAGAGAAGGAAGCAGGCTCCCTGCTGAACAGAGAGCCCAACGTGGGGCTTGATCCCAGGACCCTGAGATCATGACCTGAGCTGAAGGCAGAGGCTTTAACCCACTGAGCCACCCAGGCACTCCTAGTGTTAGATAATTAAACATTTCTTAAAGAAACAAGAATAAAGTCTGCTTTACAGTGAGACTTAATGCCGTGTAATTTAATGACCAAATTGATGATCTGGTCCATATCACTTTAGAAAGTGAAGCTTCAGAGCATAGAGGAGCTCCTGTTTTAGATAAGGCCCAGTTAAAAGGCTTTAGTCATATAAAAATAAATGGGGGCAGTCTCTACCCATTACCATACTTACCCACTGAGCCAATTACATTGTGCTCAGGGACACGTTGGCTTTTTTCCCTCTGAAATAGAAAATGATTGCTCTTGCTGAACACAGGATCAGAATGGGAACTAAGCACCAATCTTTGGGTTCTGGCTGTGTGAGTGACAGCTCCATGCCATTTGAATGGGAACCAAGAACTAGTTAGAAAAAAAACAAGGAGAGAGGGAAGATGGTGACAGAGCAGGAGGGTTTTTTCATCCCACAAACACTACTAGATCACTATTAAATCATCCTAAGTACCCCCAGAAATTGACCAAAAGACTGACAGAACAAACTCTACAACTAAATAGAGAGAAGAAGCCACATTGAAGAAGGTAGGAAGTGCAGAGATGTGTTTTTGGAGAGAAATGGATTGTGTGTGCTGTGGAGGGGAGGGAGCTATAGTCATCAAACAGAGCAAGAAAAGGAGGAGCACACAGGGGAATGCAAAAGGAGATTGTTTTGGAATTCCTGGGTGGTGCAGTCAGGTAAATGACTGACTCTAGGTTTGGGCTCAAGTCATGATCTCAGGGTTGTGAGATTGAGCCCCACATTGGGTTCCTCACTTACCAGGGAGTCTGTTTGAGATTCTCTCTCCCCCTGCCCTCCCTCTGCACACACACACTCTCTCTCTGTACAATAAGTAAATAAATCTTAAAAAAAAAAAGAATCTTTCTCCAAAGTCATTGCCTTGATAAATGACAGGGTTAATTCACTTTTTTTTTTAACAGCAAGACTTAAAGCCTGCAGTTTTAAAGGTCATCAGGCTTGGCTATGATAGAGCCAAGAATGCACTGTGCTGCTCCTAGAGAAAAGGTAGGCAAACAACTTGGGGGCAGACACTGAGGAAATAGTGATCTGAGAATGTCTGGGAAATACAGTGGGAAGATTCTTTGCTAGTCTCAGAGTACTTCCCTAAGAGACAATCTTCACAGAGATATCTCTCTAGTAACAAAGCAGCTGGCTGGTGCCATTTTCCCTTCCTAGACAAAACAAAAAACAAAAGCAAAAACAAACAAACAAAAAAAAAAAACAGCCTCCTGCTGGCTAATTTAGGTACACTAAGCCACAGTCCCCTGCATTCTGGTGAGACTAACCCTCTCAGTCAAGCTTGCCTCAGTCCCAGTGTAGGAGACCTTTCCTCCAGAATACCAGAACAAACCCCTACCCACACCCCCACAACTCCTGACCAGAAAGTTCTGCAGGGCCTAAGGACTGGTGGAGTTGGTGTCAGGTCTCATTTCACAAGCAGACCAAAGACACCTAGTTAAAAATTACCACATGCCAAAGACCAAACACTGCCCAGTGCAAAAAGCCTCTGGTGTAAAGGATAGAGAAACCAAAACACAACAGCTAACCATATGAAGCACACACTAGAGACACTCCCTGCAGTGTCAGGCCCTGGAAACTACATTACCTCTCCTTCATAAAGGTATTGCTTTCAGAAATAGGGGACATACTGGCTTTTCTAATACAGAGAAGAAGTCAGGGGCTTAGACAAAATGCTAAAGAAAGATGAATTCTTCCCAGATGAAAGAAGACGATAAGGCCTGGCCAGAGATCTAAGCAACAGATATAAATAACATGTCTGATGGTGAATTTAAGGCAACAATCATAAGGATACTCACTGGGTTTGAGAAAAGAATAGAAGACATCAGGGAGACCCTTACCACAGAGATTAAAGAGTTAAAAAGGAATCAGAGATGACAAATAGTATCAAAGAGATTGGAAACAGGCTTGGTGCAATGAGTAGCAGGTTAGAAGAAGCAGAGGAATGATTTAGTGACCTAGAAGACAAAATAATGGAAAATAATGCAGCTGGACAAAAGAGAGAAAGAATTATGGAACACAAGATTAGACTTAGGGAACTCAGTGAAACAATCAAATGTAATAACATTTATATTATAAGAGTCCCAGAAGAAGAAGAAAGAGAAAATATCAGAAAATTTATTTGAGGAAATAATAGTAGCAAACTTCTCTAATCTGGGGTAGGAAACACATCCAGATCCAGAAGGCAAGAAAACTCTTACCAAAATCAACAAAAGCAGGCCCAAACCAAGGTATAATATAACTGAATTTGCAGAATATAGTGATAAAGGAAAAAAAAATCCTAAAAGCAGGACAACAAAAGAAGCCCTAAACTTACAAAGGCTATTTGGAGATTTCTCAAGAAACTTGACAAGCCAGAGGGAATGTATGATATATTCAAAGTGCCAAAAGGGAAAAATCTACAGCCAAGAATATTCTACCCAGCAAGGCTATCATTCAGAATAGAAGGAGAGATGAAGAGTTTCCCAGACAAAAAAACTTAAGGAGCTTGAAACCACTAAACCAGACCTGCAAGAAATATTAAAGGGGACTCTGAGTGCAAAGAAAGACCAAAAGTGATAAAGACAAGAATGGATCAGAAAAAATCTCCCAAAACAATGACAAACGAAGTCATAAAATGACACTAAACACATATCTATCAATAATTGGCTTGAATGAAAGTGGAATAAATGCTTCCTTCAAAAGACATAGAGTGTCAGAATGAATAAAAAATTCAAAGGCCGGGCGCCTGGGTGGCTCAGTGGGTTAAAGCCTCTGCTTTCGGCTCAGGTCATGATCTCAGTGTCCTGGGATCGAGGCCCGCATCGGGCTCTCTGCTCAGCAGGGAGCCTGCTTCCTCCTCTCTCTCTGCCTGCCTCTCTGCCTACTTGTGATCTCTCTCTGTGTGTCAAATAAATAAATAAAATCTTTAAAAAAAAAAAAAAAAAATTCAAAGGCCAATCTATATGTTGCTTACCAGAGACTCATTTTATTTTATTAGTTTTTTAAGATTTATTTATTTATTTATTTATTTATTTATGTGTGTGTGTGTGTGTGTGTGTGTGTGTGTGTGAGAGAGAGAGAGAGAGAGAGAGAGAGCATGCAGTGGGAAGAGGCAGAGAGATAGAGAGAGAATCTCAAGCAAACTTCCCATTGAGAGCTGAGCCTGACACAGTGCTCAATCTCAGGACTTTCAGATCATGACCTGAGCTTAAATCAGGAGTCAGAGACTTAACCAATGGAGCCACCCAGGAGACCCTACAAGAAACTCATTTTATACCTAAAGACACCTGCAGATTGAAAGTAAAGGCATGAAAAAATATTTATCATGCAAATGGATAGCAAAAGAAAGCCATGGTAGCAATATTTGTATTAGACAAACTAGACTTTTAAACAAATACTATAACAAGAGACAAAGAAGGGCATTATATAATCACAAAGGGGACAATCCAACAGGAAGATCTACCAATTATAAATATGCAGCCAACATGAGAGCAGCCAAATCCATAAAATAGCTAATAACAAACATAAAGGAACTAATCAATAGTACTATTATAATCATAGGGTACTTTAACACACTAATTACATCAGTGGGTGGATCATCTAAACAGAACATCAACAAGGAAACAAGGCTTCGAATGACAAACTAGACTGGATGGACTTGACAAGTGTATTCAGAACATTTCATTCTAAAGCAGCAGGATACACATTCTTTTCAAATGCATATGAGATGGACACCACCTGACCACGTTTTAGGTTACAAATCAAGCCACAACAAGTTCAAAAAGATTGAGATCATACCATGCATCTTTTCTGACCAGAACACTATGAAACTAGAACTCAACTATAGGAAAGAATCTGGAAAGACCAAAAATACATGGAGGTTAGACAAACTGTTGCTAAACAGTTAATATGTCAACCAGGAAATCAAAGCAAAAAAACAAAAAAACAAAAAACAAAAAACAAAACTACATGAAAATCAAATCACAATGGTCCCAAACCTTTCAGATACAGCAAAAGTGGTTCTAAGAGGCAAGTATATAGCCATACAAGCCTACCTCAAGAATCAAGAAAAATCTCAAGTACACAACTAAACTTTATACCAAAAAGGGCTAGAAAAAGAACAATAAATGAAACCTAAAGTGAGCTGAAGGAAAGAAATAATAAAGAAAAGAAATATATGATACAGAAACAAACAAAAACAGTAGAACATATCAATTAAACATATCAATGCTTCTTTGAGAAAATCAATAAAATTGATAAGACTTTAGCCATACTGATCCAAAAGAAAAGAGAAAGACCTAAATAAACAAAGTCACAAATGAGAGAGGAGAAATCACAACCAACACCACAGAAATATAAACAATTATAAGAGAATATAATGGAAAACTATATACCAACACATTGGATAACTTAGAAGAAATGGATAAATTCCTAGAAACATATAAATTACAAAAACTGAAACAGGAAGAAATAGAAAACTTGAATGCACTGATGATCAGCAAAGAAATTGAATAAGTAATCAGAAAACTCTCAACAAATGAAAGTGCAGGACCAGATGGCTTCACAGCTAAATTCTACCAAACATTTAAAGAAGAGTTAATACCTATTTTCGAACCATTTCAAAAAATAGAAGAGGAAGGAGAACTTCTAAATTCATTCTATGAGGTTAGCATTACCCTGATATCAAACCAGATAAAGACTCCATGAAAAAAGAGAACTACAGCCCAATATTTCTGACGAACATGGATGCAAAAATTCTCAATAAAATTCTAGCAAAATTCTAGCAAACTCAATCCAACAAGTTGCAGGATACAAAATCAAGGTACAGAAATCTATTGCATTTCTATACACCAAAAATGAAGCAGAATAAAGAAATTTAATGACTCAATCCCATTTACAATTATACCCAAAACAATAAAATACCTAGGAATAAACCTAACCAAAGAGGTGAAAGATCTCTAGTACCAAAACTATGAAGTGTTGATGAAAGAACCTGAAGACGGCACAAAGAAATGGAAAGACATTTCATGCTCATGGACTGGAAGAACAAATATTGTTAAAATGTCTATACTACCCAAAGCAATCTACACATTTAATGCAATCACAATGAAAATACCACCAGCATTTTTCACAGAGCTAGAGCAAAAGTCCTAAAATTTGTATAGAACCACAAAGACCTTGAATAGCCAAAGCAAACTTGAAAAAGTAAAACAGGGCTAGGGGTGCCTGGGTGGCTCAGTCAGTTAAGACTTCAGCTCAGGTCATGATCCCAGGGCCCTGAGATCAAGCCCACATCAGGCTCCCTGCTCCATGGGGAGGCTGCTTCTCCCTCTACTTGGTCTCTCTCTCTCTCTCTGTCAAACAAATAAATAAAATATCAAAAAAGAAAAAAGAAAGAAAGAAAAGAAAAGCAGGGCTGGAGGCATCACAATTCCAGACTCTAAGTTATATTAGAAAGCAGTAGTGATCAGAAGAGTATGGTAGTGGCACAAAAATAGACACATAGATCAATGGAACAGAATGAAAACCCAGATATAAACCCACAATTGTATGGTCAATTAATCTTTGACAAATCAAGAAAAGATTTTCAATGGGAAAAAGATAGTCACTCCAACAGATGGTGTTGAGAAAACTGGACAGCAGCATGCAAACGAAAGAAACTGGACCACCTTCTTATACCAAACCCCAAAATAAATTCAGAATGGATTAAAGACCTATACGTGAAGCCTGAAACCATAAAATCTTAGCAAAGAACACAGGCCGTAACCTCTTTGATATTGGCCATAGCAGCTTCTTTCTAGATATGTCTCTTGAGGCAAGGGAAAAGGAAGCAGAAATAAACTACCGGGATTTCATCAAAATACAGGCTGCTGCACAGCAAAAGAAACAACAAAACTGAAAGGCAACCTTTGGGATCAAAGAAGATATTTGCAAATGGCATATCTGATTAATAGTTTGTATCTAAAATATATAAAGAACGTATAAGGGGCGCCTGGGTGGCTCAGTCGTTAAGCCTCTGCCTTCGGCTCAGGTCATAATCCCAGGGTCTGGGAATCGATCCCCACATCGGGCTCCCTGCTCTGCGGGAAGCCTGCTTCTCCCTCTCTCACTCCCCCTGCTTGTGTGTCCCTCTCTCGCTGCATTTCTATCAAATAAATAAATAAAATCTTTAAAAAAAAAGAACATATAAAACTCACCCCAAAAATGAAAAAAGCAATTAAAAAATGGACAGAAGACACGAATAGACATTTCTCCAAAGAAGACATCCAGATGGCCAACAGGCACATGAAAAGATACCCAACATCATTCATCATCAGGAAAATACAAATCAAATTACAATATCAACTCACACCTGTCAGAATGGCTAAAATTAAAAACAAAACAAAGCAAGAAACATGTTGGCAAGGATGTGGAAAAAGGAGAACATTCCTTCACTGTTGGTGGGAATGAAAATGCTACAGCCACCATGGAAAACTGTATGGAGATTCCTCAAAAAGTTATAAATAAAACCAAACTCTGATCCAGCAACTGCACTATTAGGTGCTTACCCCAGAAAAGCAAAAATAATAATTTAAAGGGATGCATATCTCCCAATGTTTATAGCATCATTATGTACAATAGCCAAACTATGGAAACAGGCCAAGAGTCCATCAACTGATGAATGGATAAAGAATATGTGGCATATATAAACAATGGAGTATAACTGAACCATAAAAAGTAAGAATGAAATCTCGCCATTTGCAATGACCTGGATGGAGCTAGAGAGGATTATGCTAACTAAAATAAGACCATCAGAGAAAGACAAATACCACAGGATTTCACTCATTTGTGGAATTTAAGAAACAAAACAAATGAGCAAGGGGTGAACAAAGGAGAGAGACAAACCAAGAAAAAGACTCTTAACTATACAGAACACATTGATGGGTGGGACACCTGAGTGGCTCCATCAGTTAAGCATCTGCCTTTGGCTTTGGTCATGATCCCAGGGTCCTGGGATCAATTCCCACATTGGGCTCCTTTCTCAGTAGAGAGCCTGCTTCTCCTTCTGCCTGCTCTGCCTGTTCTGCCTGCAGCTCTCTGTGCTTCTGCTCTCTCTCTGACAAATAGGTAAAAGAGAATTAAAAAAAAAAAACATATTGATGGTTACCAGAAGGGAGGCAAGTGGGGGATGGGTAAAATAGGTGATGGGGATTAAGGAGGGCACTTGTGATGAGTCCCTGGTGATGTATGGAAGTGTTGAATCACTACAATGCACTTGAAACTGATATTATATTGTATGTAAATTAAATTTAATTTAAATAAAAACAAAAAAATAATTAAATGGCAATCTACTTTAGGAGAAACTGAACAATGGCATCTGAAATATATATAGAGGGAAATATATCTTTTAAATGCCATCTTAAAGCAAAACAAGATATTGTAAAAGGTGAAACAGCATCATTTAATAGAGTTGAGAATAAAAATAAGGAAGTCTTTGTACCACTCTTGTAACTGATAACTGATAGCAATATCTATGATTTAACACCTTAATTTTATATTGCAGATGATGAAAAGAAGTTAGAAATTAAATAGGCCAGTAAATATGAAATGGTTATAATCATTTTAAAATTATATTTTAGTTTTTGTTTCTAATGTAATGGATTTAAAATGGCATAAAACTGATAGATCCAGTCTCATTGGAAGCTCTGTTTGAAATTCCTTCTGAATCTAGATTTTGTCTCACACTGGACACCTCAAGGAAGTAGATGTTGAGAGTTAGGAAATCTCATTTTGGTTTCTGTTGCCTCATGATCCCTCAAGTTTCATTCAATCCTATTTTGTTTTACATATACTTCTTCTAAAGAACTTTTAAGAATACATTTTAAGTAAGAAATTGCATTCCAAATAAAAAATATTTATTAAACACTTATGTGCCAGTCACTGTATTAAAAGGTGTACTTTACTTATGAACACTTTATGATTTACTGTATTCACTCGACCGTCATGAGATCCTTAGGTAACATTATTATGTCCATTTTGTAAATGAAGAAAGTGAGACGGAAAGAAAAGGTCCAGGAGACTCAAGTTAAATTACTTTCCCATGACTTAGGAATGTGGAGCCAGGATTCTTTTTTTTTTTTTTTTTAACCTGATCCTGGGTTCTTGTTTCTTAACTACTCTAAGAATTTAGTACACTGCATGACATTTTATAAGCAGAATGAAAGTACTTCAGACTCTCTTGTCATACCCAAGATCAAGCTGGCTTCCAAGATAATCGCCCAGCTCCTTAGAGATTTTACCAGTCTCAGGCTCTATTAGACATACAAATATTTACATTTCATAATTCACTTGTACATTTCACAATTCACTCGTACATTTCACAATAAATATTAAGCCAAATAACTATTTTTCTCTGAGAAGCTACTATGAAATATTCCAGGGGAATCTATGTAGCTTCCACACAATATTTATTCCCACCACATGTTTATTTATTTTATTTAATTTTTAAAATAATACTTGGTATATTTTTGCAGGGGCATTTTTATGGTTTATTTTATTGTTAATGCTTCTGTTTTGTGGCTTTAAAGTATAAATCAAAGATCTTATACTAAAGTAGGTAGTCCCAGACTAAATTGAATATCTTTTGGAATACACTTATATAACCAAGCCAAGTATGTACCCTCTGCTTTGCAATTAAATTCTATATTTTTACCTAAATGGAATTAAGTCTTGATATAATTTATGCCTTTATGGTTTTCTGAGATGCTTTTTCTGGCATACATACATTTTTCTAAAACACTCTTACCTAGCTGATCATTTTTAGGAAGTTGGTGGGTGAAAAGATCATCATATTTCCTGGGCAATAGAACTAGTAAATATTTAGGGATGAAGAAATCTTGGGCCTTTCTCAATTAAATATTTTTATTGCATTAACACATTGATTAGAAGGATATGACATTTACATAATTTTCAGAAAACACTGTAACAAGTGCAAATATGACATATTCTTCAGCTTGCACTTGTTAAACAAACATAAAATATTAAAAGGAATAACGTTCTAATTCTGAATATAAAAATACATTTTTTCCTAACTTATCAGCAATAATTGGTAATATTTTAAATAATTATTGTCATTCAACATATTGCCTTACCCTTCTTTTGATGAAATAGTGAAAATATATCTAGGATAATTTAACTTCATTTATATTTCTTCAGTTTGGTGAAATTCCTGTTTAGACAATATTCATTTTACTCAAAGGAAGGTGATCTACAAAGTCATCTGGTTTCAAGTGGCGTGTTGACAATGTCAAGCAATCAAATATTCTGAGATTCCTCCTTGAAAAGAGAACTTGATCATAACTGTGAGAACACTGTGGTCTCTAGGGAAAGGACAGAAAAGAACTTTCAATACAGATCAATATCTAATTAATTTAGCTATTAGACAATGCTCAGGTTTCACTCATTTATCTGAAAGAGATGAGAGGAATAGATATTATGTAGAATTTTAAAAAGAACATATACTAGAACCATTTAATCTTCCATTTTTTTCCCAAAAATATAAGCATAAAAACTGGAAAACTATATGGAAAGTACTTGCTTTTCTGGTATAGTAATTAAACTTCACTTAGAATTATTACTAATAAAGCTTTACCACTAATAATCATTAAACACATTAGCCAATGATTATAATAAACACCTACAAGTATTTATATTTTTAAGTATATTTAAATAATAACTTGCTTTTTTAATTGAGTTTATTTTTTAGAACAATTCGAGGTTGAGCAAATGAGTAGAAAGTACTCACTGTTTGGGCGCCTGGGTGCCGCAGTGGGTTAAAGCCTCTGCCATCGGCTCAAGGTCATGATCTCAGGGTCCTGGGATCGAGGCCAGCATCAGGCTTTCTGCTTAGCAGGGAGCCTGCTTCCTCCTCTCTCTCCCTGCCTCTCTGCCTACTTGTAATCTCTCTCTGTCAAATAAATAAATAAATAAAATCTTTTAAAAAAAAAAGAAAGAAAGAAAGTACTCACTGTTCAAATATAGCTTCTGCCCCCACTTTTGCACTTCAATATCTCTCATATTTTCAATCCATGGCATAGTGATGGTACATTTGTTTCAATTGATGAACCCAAATTTACACATCATTATTACCCAAGTCCATAGTTTACATTAGAGTTCACTCTTGATGAGGTACTTTCTATGGGTTTTGACAACTGGGTAATGATGTGTATCCAGCATTACAGTATACAGAGTATTTTCATTGCTTACAAATTTTTCTGTGCTCCACCTATTCATTCCTCCTTCTCTACCACTGGTAATCATTGATTGTTTTACTGTCACCATAGTGATGCCTTTTTCCAGAATATCATATAATTGGAATCATGTAGTATGTAGCCTTTTCAGGTTAACTTATTTTACTTAGCCATACACATTTAAGATTTTAGGTCTTTGCATGGCTTAGGTCTACGTCTTTGCATGGCTTGGTAACTCATTTAGTTATAACATAGAATGCCACTCTACTGTATGGATGAAACACAATTTATATATCTATTCACTGACTAAAAGAAATCTTGGTTACTCCCAGTTTTGACAATTATGAGTAAAGCAGCTATAAACATTGGTGTGCAGGGTTTTGTTTGTTTGTTTGTTTGTTATGTTGTTGACATGAATTTTCAATTCCTTTTGGTAAATACCATGGAAAGAGATTGCTGGATGGTGTGGGGAGAGTTTATTTATTTATTTTTTTCTAAGATTTGTATTTATTTGAGAGAGAGAAAGAGAGATAGAAAGCACGAGCAGGGAGGGAGTGGGGGGAGGGGCAGAGGGAAAGGGAGAAGCAGGCTTTTCACTGAGCAGGGAGCTCCAGGTGGGACTCAATCATGACCTGAGCTGAAGGCAGATGCTTAACCAACTGATCCACCCCGAGGTGCCCTGGAGTTTATTTCGTAATTGCCAAACCACCTTCCAAACTGGCTGAATCATTTTTTATTCCTATCAGCAATTGATAATAGCTCCTATTGCTTCATATCTTCACCAGCATTTGGTGTTGTCAGTGTTTTGGATTTTCACCATTCTAATAGGTATATAGTGGTATCAGATTGTTGTTTGAATTTGAAACTTCCTAATAGTATAAGATACTGATCTTTTTCATATGCTTATTCCCATCTACATATCTGTCATCTTTGTGGAATATCTGTTCAGATTTTTGCTCATTTTAAAATCAGAATGTTCTTTTTATTATTATAAAGTTTTAAGGTTTCTTTGTATATTTTGGTAATGGTCTTGTATCAGATATATCTTTTGCAAATATCTTCTCTCAGTCTCACTTCTCATTGTCTTGGTGTTATCTTTTTCAGAGCAAGAGTTTTTATTTTTAATGAAGTACAACTTATTATTTCTTTCATGAATTGTGCTTTTGGTATTGTATCTAACCAATCACCAAGCTCAAAGCCACCTAGAATTTCTCCTCAGCTTCTAGGAATTTGTAGCATTTCATATTATGTTTAGGTTTAATATCCATTTTGATTTATTTTTATTGAAGGGTGTAAGATTTAGATTCATTATTTTTTTGCATGTGGTTATTCAGTTGTCCAATTGCCATCACTAAAGAGGATATGCTTTCTCTATTTTATTGCTATTGCTCTTTTGTAAAGCAGTGTTGACAATAATTGAGTAAGTATACTCCTGGGCTCTCTATTCTGTTTCACTGATCCATTCTTCTGTGCTTTTACCAATACTATATTGTCTTGATTATTTAGTTTCAAAATACGTCTTGAAAAAAAAAAAAACATCTTGAAGTTGGGGTCAATCTTCTAACTTTTTCTTCTCCTTCAATACTGTTGGCTATTTTGCATCTTTTGCATTTTCATATAAACTTTAGAGTAGGATTAACTGTATTTACAAAAGAACTTGCTAGTTTTCACTGAGATTGCAAAAATTTATAGATCAACATGGAAAGAACTAACACATTGACAATATTGATTCTTTCTATCTATTAACATAGAATATTTCTCCATTTAGTTTATTTAATAAGAGGTTTTTTTGTTTGTTTTAGTTTTCCTACTATAGATCTTATTTATTTTAGATTTATAATTATTTGTTTTTCTTTGGGTGCTAATGTAAATGATGTGTTTTCAATTTCAAATTCCACTATTCACTGCTGATATATAGGAAGTTATTGACCTTTGTATATTAACTGTGTATCCTACAACTTTGATATAATCATTTCTTAGTACGAGTAGGTTTTTTGTTGAATTTTTTATATTTTCTATATAAACAATCATAACATCTGTGAAAAAGACAGCTGTTTTCTTCTTTCCTACTCTGTATAAATTTTATTTCCTTTTCATGTCTTACTGCATTAGCTAGGACTTTCACTGCAAAAAAAAAAAAAAAAAAGAATAGTGAGAGGGATATCCCTACCTGCTTCTCATCTTAGTGGGAAAGCTTTCAGTTTCTCATCATTATGTATGTTAGTTGTATATATTTTGTAGATATACTTTATCAAATTGAAGAAATTCCTTTCTATTCCTACTTTGCTGAAAGTTTTTATTATGAATGAGTTTTGAATTTTGTAATTATTTTTTTTTCTAATGGTATTAATATAATAGTGTCCTTTTTTTTTCTTAGCCTATTGATTTGATTGATTATATTACTTGATTTTGAATGATAAACCAGCCTTGAAACTTGAAATAAATCCCATTTGTTGTGCTATATCGCTCTTTCTATACACTGTTGAGTTTGATTTGTTAATACTTTCTTGAGACATTTTGAATCTATGTTCATGAGAGATAGCTTTCTCTCCTTGCAATGTCTGCTTTTAGTATTAAAGTAATTCTGAAAAAAAAATAAAGTAATTCTGGCATCATAAAATGAGTTAGGAACTATTTCCTTTTCTTTCTGGAAGACATTATGGAGTATTGGTATAATTTCTTCCTCAAATGTATGGTAGAATTCAACAGGCAACTAATTTGCCCCCCCTTTTTTTTTGTGCTTTGAAAGGTTAATTATAGATTCTATTTCTTTAGTTGCTATATGCCTATTGAGATTGCTTATTTCTTTTCTATATTATGTTGCAGATTATATCTTCCAAGAAATTAGTTCATTTCATCCAGGTTCAAATTTGTGGACATAAATTGTACAAAGTGTCCCAGTATTTTGCTTTAAATATCCATAAGATCCACAGTGGCATTCCCTTTTTCACTTCTGATATTAGTACTTTATGTCATCTCTCTTTTTTCTGAGTTGCTTGGCTAGAGGCTTATCAATCTTAAAAAAAAACAAATAGCTTTGGTTTTGTTGATTTTTCTCCATTGATTTCTTGTTTTCAGTTTTATTGATTACTGTTCTATTTTTTATTATTTATTTTTATCTCACTTTAGATATAATTTGTTCTATTTTATTTTTAGTTTTCTAAAGTGAAAATTCATTGATTTTAGATCTCTCTTGCAATTATGCATTAAATCCTATAAATTTCCCTCTAAATAATGTTTTCTTGCATCCTGCAAATTTTTATAACTTTTATTTTCATTTTAATGTATTTCAAATATTTTAAAATTTCTCTATATTTAGATTTATTCTTTGACCCAGGTGTTATTTTTGTGTGTTGTTTAATCTCCACCTATTTGGGGACCCTTTATTATATTTTACTGTTCTTAATTCCTAATTTATTTCCTTCGTGGTCTGAGGTATACATGTATTATGTCTGTTATTGTAAATTTATTAACGTGTATTTTATGGCCCCAAATATAGTTTATCTTGGTGAATATTCCATATAAGCTTCAGAAGAATGTGTCCTCTGGTGTTGTTTGAAGTAGTCTAGAAATGTCAACTAGATCCAATTGATTAATGGTTCTGTTGAGTTTCACTATGTCATTACTGACTTTCTGCTTATCATATCTGTCCATTACTGATAGAATGGTGTTGATATCTACAACTATAATAGTAGATTTATTTATTTTTCTTGCACTTCTATTCATTTCATTCTTCTTTGTATTTTTTTTTGTCTTCCATATTTGCTTAGGTGCATATATATTAAGGATTGTTATATCTTTTTTTAGAAATTGACCCCCTTATGCAATACTTGTCTATATCACTGAAGAATTTCTTTGGTCTTAATTCTGCATTTCTTAAATTAATATAGCTACTATGAATTTCTTTTGATTGGGTTAGTATGGTTTATTTCTCTCCATCACTTTAATCCATAGGCATCTTTATATTCAAAGTGATTTTCTTCTTGACAACATATAATTAAATTTTGTTTCTTGATCCACTGTAAAAATTGCTGTCTTAGACCATTGAAATTTCAAGTAATCATTAATAATATGTACTTTTAAAAACCTGAAGTCGAAGGAATTCTGCTTGTAAACAGGAGCTTTCACTCATGCCTGAGAGTTCCAGCTCACTCTTCTTTTTTTTTTTTTTTTTAAAGATTTTATTTATTTATTTCACAGAGGCAGAGAGGCAGGCAGAGAGAGAGGGGGAAGCAGGCTCCCTGCCGAGCAGGGAGCTCGTTGCAGGCCTCGATCCCGGGACCCCGAGATCATGACCTGAGCCAAAAGCAGAGGCTTTAACCCACTGAGCTACCCAGGCGCCCCAGCTCACTCTTCTTGACACCCTGCCCTACAGACTTAAGACTGCCCAGTCACTCACTGTAATTGTGTAACCCATTTCTCGCAGTAAATCTCTATTTATATATTTTTTTTAAAAATGTGTAAAAAGTTTTTCTTGAAATTTAGATCATTAATATATAGAGAAAGGTGTGAAGTAAATAAATTACATGCATATTTTTAATAAAAAACAGAAAATATTATCTACTAGAAACTCTACACCTTGATAAGTTCATTTCTGAAATCCCAATCTTTCTGGAGCACTTTGATGTGAAATACCTACATCTTAAAAAATATGACAAACAAAATGTGTTATAAAGACAACCATTAGTAGACTCACTAATGAAGTTTTCCCTCACCCCACAGACCTATTGGCATTTGTAAAGAAAAAAAAAATACTCAGAATCCTTATATGGTATTAAAATGAATGTATTCTGTTGTTGTTGTTTTACAGAGATAAGGTTGAAAGTGAAGAATAAGCTCCCACCGTTCCTGAAGTCAAAGCCAATGCAAAGACTTGGAAGGATAACAAAGTTTTGGTGAATAGCACACTCATAAGCATAGAAAGAACACCACAACACATAACCCAGGGGAAACTTTGACATGGGTAGCCTAGAATCTCAGAAGTGCATCAAATGGAGGAGCAACCTACCACTAGCCATTATCAAATTACCTTTGGTTTTGGGCCTGGTCATGACCAAGAACTTGCCCATTTTTTAAAAAATGCAAATTCTATTTTTAATAGATGAAAAAAAAATTCAGGATAATTACCTTGGGTTTCTAATGAACGTTAAGACTAGCAAATAGCAGATGGATCAGGTTGAGAAAGCTTGATGACTATGACACTAGGTGACACTCTGCTCTGGCCAAATGGAGAGAAGCCATTATCTATCATTCAATTGGACCATGAAGCTAAGCATCCCGCAAACCGCCATGAAACAAACAACAAACCAACAATCCAAATCTTCCTTCTTTTATCTCCAGTGGTGGTAGTCTTAAAATTCTGGTTCATATCAAAATGGAAGTGAAACAAATTCTACAATGTATATTATTCTGTAAAGCCTTATATAAATTCATATAAATGAAATTTATATTTTGAGATAGACATATTTAATGTGTTATAGGATTGTTTCTAAATGGCTATGATGCATAATGAAAATTAGTTTCATGCTTATCTTTTCAGTTCCTATAATTCTAAATAAAGGGTTTTAGAGTGTTTTTAAAATTTCTCCATCCAACACAAAAGTCACTATACTTTACTAATCCAGGAAATCTAGGGTCCCACTCTTTATTATTGGTCTTGTGTGAATATTATTACCAGGAAATTTAGTAAGTAAATGTGATTACATAATGAGCAAATATTTTCAGAATACTTGTTCTGTATAAAAGGAAATATTTCTGATATACAAAATTATATAAACAAAATTAAATGGCTCACAAGTAAAAAAATCATTCATTAATTAGCACAGATCTAGAAGAGTAATGAGATAATGTGAAAACTGACAAATAAACCTATGAAAATATATTAGCCTTCATTAGTAATTATGTAATTGCTAATTAAAAATTAAGTGGTTATAGTTTTTTAACAGATTATACTAAGAGAATTTTTAAAAATGAATCATTTCTGTGTGGACTAAAATATAGGAAAAGGACAGTCTTATGATAGTGTAAGAAAAAAAAAAAAAAAAAAAAAGAAAAGAAAAACCAGAACTGCCTTCTGGCCATGTAGCTTCTATGAGTGTCCAAACTTAAAATGTGCATATTTCTCAACAGATACTCTATTTCTAGAAATTCAGCTTGAGGAGATAATTGGAAAACCACATGAAAATGTATTTATAAGAAAATATTGTTGCAGGATTAGTTAAAACAGAAAAAAAGAAAAATAAATTAAATAAGCAAATAATAAAATACACTGTTAAAATATATTCCTTAAAGATGATGAAATGTAAGAAGAGATATTTATTGCCATGTGAAAATGCACCTAATATTTTTTAAATGAAAAAAGGCAGGTATATAATCACCTGTGTAATCAATGTATGTAATCAATACAAAGAAAATAACATCCGACTTCTTTTAATATATTATATAATATTGTAATGAATTTGAAATTTTTACATACATGTTTTTGATGCTTCAACTTTTATAAGCCATTTCCCAATGAATGAAGTTCTCATTCCATTATCCTAGTCTATGTTGGGAAGGTTGCTTAAAAGAGGTAGGCAGTCATTCTCCAAACAATTCAAAGCAAGCACAAGCCTGAGGGGCTGCTGATTTAGAAAACAAACAAACAAGCAAATAAACAAAAACCTTATAAATTAAGACTGCATATATCGAAAACCCAGTCAATACTTGCAAATCTGAGACAAAGGTAAAAGTCACTCTGTTAGGTGGGCTAAATCTCAGGCATGATTTGCAAGGCAGTCACATTGCAAATGATTTTTTTTTTTTTTGAGGAGTCTTCTATGAAGATCAGCAGTAGCTTTTGTTATTTGATGATGATAATTTTCTTTCAAAGCAATGATGATTGATTGGAGAATTGGTTCATGGCATTATATCTAAAATGTATTCTGAATGTTTTATATTATTTTTTGTATATCAGTTTATATTTTGAATTTCATTTAAAAAACATATTTTGAATCAATATATTACAGGCATTTTCATTGTAATCTTCTTTTGTGAGATAGGCATTCAATATAAAGCTTGAAAACAAGAAGAAAAGTCACATTTAATGAGGTTTATAAGCATAAACATTCACATATATTTTTCAATGTATGAAATGTGCGTGAATGTGAAAATCTCCTTGACTAATAAAAGACATTATTCACTGTCTTAAAATAACTTGTCAAATATTCCAAAGATAAATTTTCTATAAGACATATTAACTTTATAGTATGTTCTACTGGGAGATCAAGGAACTGTGAGAGCATATTGACATATATATATTCCTTTTATCTAAACATGTGTTTAACTGAAGTGCTAATACCTTAGTATTTTGGGGATTCAGTATTCTTTAAAAATCCATTGTGGGGTGCCTGTGTGGCTCAGTGGGTTAAAGCCTCTGCTTTCGGCTCAGGTCATGATCTCAGGGTCCTGGGATCGAGGCCCGCATTGGGCTCCCTGTTCGGCGGGGAGCCTGCTTCCCCTCTCTCTCTCTGCCTGCCTCTCTGCCTCCTTTTGATCTCTCTCCCTCTGTGAAAATAAATAAATAAATAAATCTTTAAAAAAAAATACCATTGTGAGTGAGAAACATACATAGATATTTGAACATTGAAATCATCCCAATTTTGTTAATTGCGTGTTAAGAAATTTAGTATGTATTTGATAAAATATGTAACATGTAATTTGTTTCTCTTTGTGTTTATGAAAACTTGTGTTGGTGAATATTAATTTAATTGTTGCTTGTACCCTTTCATAAACCTATTAAACCATTGCTCGTAAGTGAAAATGGGAAGAGATTGTTTTAAATAAGATCATTGAGTTGAGACATTTGGAATTCAAACTGTCATCCTCCTAAAATATCATTTCACATGAGTCCTTTAGAAAATCATGTTTTTATCTCAAAAAAGCATGGTCCATAGACTTAAATTTTATACTGCTTTCTATGGGACTTTAAAACTATATTTATTTGCACCTTCTTCAATTCCTCCATCTGTATTAACATATTTCACTTCTTAGACACCTTAAAAAAACTACTTTGTTGAAAACCATATTGCCCTAAATCTCAAATTTCACTGAAAGGTCTTTACTGTGTAACTCTCTCTCCACACCATCCACTATATACTTAATCCTGATAATTAGATTTTTTGGCCTAATAATCCAATAAACTTGTTTGTGAAAATAACCAATGAATCTGGTACTATTTTTTCTTAATAATTCTACATTATGTGACATCCTTTGCTTCATATTTTAAAATCTCTCCCTGTATAATTTTAGGTATCGTGTTCAGTGGGTAAAATAGAGTGGGTTTCAGCAGTTTCTAGAGTCACCTCAAAATATTGAAGTTTAGATATTTAACTTGAATTTACACAGTCTCTTTTAAAATATCTAGGAAATGGAAATAATAATATTTCCTAACATGGGATTTCTGTTATGATTAAACAATAAAATGTATGAAAATTCCTTGGACAGGGATTGACACTGAGTAAACATTTTCTATACTATTACCTATGTTGCTTTTCCTCACATCACTATAGTTAACTTTTTGTCTCCCTGATGGCTTCTTTCCTTCCTACAGTTTCTACTTTAAAGCCATCTTACAAGGTTTATTCTCTGGCCTCTTTTATTTTTATGGGCTATCTTGCTCTGCAAGTTCAAATATTAACAGATGTAATAGCAGATATATACTTCTGTCTTTGGTTTGCCACTAACAAACAATATCTAAAAATTTCTCTTTCTCCTTTTTAAAGATTTTATGTATTTATTTGAGAGAGTGGGAGAGAGCACAAACAGGGGGAAGGGGCACAGGGAGATGGAGAAGCAGACTTCCCACTGATCGGGGATCCTCAGGCAGGGCTCCTTCCCAGGACTTGGAATCATGACCTGAGTTGAAGGCAGTTTGAGCCACCCAGGAGCCACCGTATCTAAAAATTTCTATTGTCCCCAAAACATTTCCACTTTAGGAAAACTATATATTCTTGAAACAGACTCTCTGGCTTAGATTTACACAACTACCCAATGTCCTTTGGAAATGCCAGACTAATGTAATAGAATTTAGGAATCACTTGCCTAATTATGAAGTCAATTTTAACAATTGTTATATATTATATAAGTATGTTTTTAATATATTTATAATTATAATAATTATTTAAAAATTAAAATTTAAAAAATATATAAATTATAACATATTTATAATTTAAAATAATCATATATTAAATAATTATATAATTATGAAGTCAATTGTTATAATTGACTTCATAATTAGGCAAGTGACATATATATAAATGGGCATTGTTCAATAGGAAAATGGAAATAAGTAGATAAATCCACGGCTGTGATGATTTACTGATTTTTTTTAAAGATTTCATTTATTTATATGACACAGAGAGAGAGATTACAAGTAGGCAGAGAGGCAGGCAGAGAGAGAGGAGAGAGGAGGAAGCAGGCTCCCTGCCAAGCAGAGAGCCCAATGCAGGCCTCGATCCCAGGATCCTGGGATCATGACCTGAGCCAAAGGCAGAGGCTTTAACCCACTGAGCCACCCAGTCGCCCAATGATTTACTGATTTGTGAAAAAAATATTTTGGAGAATTTTAGACATCTAAAGAGAGTCAATTAATACCTAAACTATAATCATGTTAACTGCAAAATAGTTGTACATTTTCAGATTTAGATTAGACTAAGTTAATTTTACTTTAAAGAATTATAGAGCATACCTAATCACTGATCACATTTCTAATTACCATGTTAGATTAAGAATATGATCATACCATTGAAATAAAAATAAATGATGTGTGAAAACAAGGCTATCAATAAACATAAACTTTAAACTTTTACTTTCATTAATTGATTACTTACTATCAATGGGCATGCAACTCTTTAAAAGAAAGAGCTCGAAGAGTTAACACTGTATAAAATGTGTAGTTCTCATTCAGTGAAATTTTCTTTAGACAAACCTGGACCTCAGCTTGCAAAAAGATTATATACCTTGAAAAAAATAGAAAAAATAAAACTCATACTGGTGAATTACATTACATTTTTGAACTAAGGAAGTCAAATATTTTCAGTAACTTTTCTTTTTTCTTTTTTTAATTTTAATTTTATTTTTTCAGTGTTCCAAGATTCATTGTTTACACCCAGTGTTCTATCACCTTCTATATAATGCAGAGAGCACTTCTTCAAAACTCCGTCATGTATCAAATAAAATAGTATATGCCAAAGTACTGTGAAAACCATAGCACACTGTAAAATATTTTTGAGTGCAACAGCGATGCTTTAAGACCACCGATACATGAGAAATGGAAATATATTTTACAATCTACTTTCACATAAAAATCTCTACATAAATGATAAATGGCCTATGATTTGCCATACTTTAAGAATGAGACAACATATTTAAAAATCATATTTTCCTAGTGGAAAATGCACTCTGAGCTTTGGAAATATAATATGAAAGATCCAGACAAATTTGAATACACCAGGATAAGTAGAGGTTTATCATGACGGTGGGGGAATTAGACACGCAATGTAATCACTTTCATGCAGATCAATATCTAAGATACCAAAATCTCTCTTGCTTCTTCTCTGTGTGTGTATATATACATGGATTTTGTAGAGGTAAACATATGAAAGACTACCTGTCTATCTGCTGCCAAAGAGAATCCCTAGGGTACCAATACTAAACATACTCTTTTTGTAAGGGTGGAGGTTAAGGTGGTGAAATACACAGACATGCATGAACTACGGTAGTGGTACTACGGTGTCAGTTATCACAGAAAAATAGGTGATTGGCAGTTGCAGAATAAAGGTCCTCTACTTGTCACTTGAGGAAAAAGAAAATGTATCTTTTCTAGCATTAAGCCTGTGCTAAAGGTGGAGACAAGTACATTAAGCCTTTATCAACTGCATATTTTCAAGTTAATGTAGTAGAGAAAAACAGATTTAGCTCATTTTGGAGTTTTTCATCAATGTTGCCACAGAACCTGAATGACAGACACATTTAAAATGTGGCACTTTTTTCTTTTCTTTTCTTCCTTTCTTTTTTCTTTCTCTCTTCTTTTTTTTGTATATTAGCTCTCAATTGATAAGATTTGTAATAATTCTGCTTTTATATTTAAGAAGGCAAAATATGAGTGGTGTGTTGGATAAAAATTAAGAGTCTCTGTGACCCCTTGTTTCACTTTTGATTTTGCCAAAATCATTGAAAAAGGTTTTTGGTCCAGAAGTCTGAAACATTCCTATAGAAAGAGCCCTAAGCCTACTATGGAGGACTTACAAGAAATATAAGGCATTAACCCAAGCCCAAGAACTTTCTAGAATCATCAAAGGAACAATACACACATAAAAAGATAAATAATGTCCAGAGACATTTTTGACTTTGTGACCATGAAGGTTTAAATATGCACAGCTAGTCCTTTAACATAAAACAGTAAAAATATTAAGAAAGTCAAGATTTGTGGGACACCTGAGTGGTTCTGTTGGTTAAGCAGCTGCCTTTGGCTTAGGTCATGATCCTGGGGTCCTGGGATCAAGTCCCACATATGGCTCCTTGCTTGGCAGGGAGCCTGCTTCTCCCTCTGCCTGTGCCTGCTGCTCTGCCTGCTTGTGCTCTCTCTCTCTCTCTCTCTGACAAATAAATAAATAAAATCTTTTAAAAAATTTAAAAAAAAAGAAAATCAAGATTTGGGTTTCAATTCCAATTATGACACTTAAGCAGATTTTATAACTTATCTGAGTCTTTATTGCCTTGTTCACATTTGGACACATTAACAGAACCCCTTATGCCATTTTTTGAAATACAACATTTTAAAAGAATATATAAGCTAAATGCACAAGATACAAAAATATGTGAATACTCATGTGCCCAACAACCAGATCAATAAAATATTGTTCATATTTTGAAAGGTCCATTTTTCCATTGCCCATTGAATATCTTTCCCTTCGTCATTCTTTCTTTTTAATAAAAGAAGATAATTAATTAATTAATTTGTATTCATTGTTTTTTTATTTATTTTGCATTTTATCCTCTATAAAAGTAGCATCATATAGTATGAACTTGCAACTTTCAATGTATAATTTATATCTATCCATGTTGATATATGTAGTTCAAGTGTATTTATTTTTTACTTGGATTTTTTTACTTCAGCGTATTAAAAATATAGTTAACCCTCCTGTTCATGGATATTTAGATTTTTTCTATCCTCAGCATAGGGAAGACAATGCTTCTGTACATGTCCATGTGTATACTGGTGTGCAAAATCTATTCGTTTTCATGTCACTCTCATAATTTTAAGAGGCACCTTGATTATAACTTCCTTTATCAAAATTCAACTTTCTCTTTTTACAAAAAAAACCTATTTTTTATTCTGATTCCGATTCTGCTTATTGCAATATTCATTGATCATACATTTGAATACAAGTGCCTGATAGTATAATTCATTGATTATATTAACTATTTTATTATTATTATTATTATTATTATTATTATTATTATTATTATTATTATTTGCTCCAGGAGTACAGGTCTGTGAATCATCAGGTTTACACCTTTCACAGCACTCACCATAGCACAAACCCTCCCCAATGTCCATAACCCATCCACCCTATCCCTACCCTCCCACCCCCCACTAACCCTCACTTTGTTTTGTGAGATTAAGAGTCTTATGGTTTGTCTCCTTCCCGATCCCATCTTGTTTCATTCATTCATGACTTCTTCATCTATTAAGAACTTAGTTTTTTCTAATTGTTTTGAACTGTTTTTAAAGTATATCCTTATGAATGTATTTTGCATTTGTTTTAACAAGACCTCAGGTATGGCACTAGTAGGCAGAGCTATTTTATACTAAATTTAAAACTTTTCAAAGATTACATAAAAATTTAACACAAGCTATTACAAAAAAATATAAGAAAGTGGAAAAGCTCCCAATCTATTTTTTAAGATTTATCTATTTATTTATTTATTTATTTATTTATTTATTTATTTATTTGACACACAGAGAGAGAGAGAGAGAGAGATCACAAGTAGGCAGAAAGGCAGGCAGAGGGAGAGGGGAAAGTAGGCTTTCTGCTGAGCAGAGAGCCTGATGTGGGGCTTGATCCCAGGACCCTGAGAACATGACCTGAGCTGAAGGCAGAGGCTTAACCCACTGAGCCACCCAGGCACCCCTATTTATTTTTGATGTTGGGAGAATCCTGATATAAAATAAGGGAAAAAGGGTGTTAAAAAGGAAAAGAAACTAAAACCAAATTTAATTTCCCTCATGACATAGACATAACCAATCTTTGCAAAATATTAGCAAATCCTAACAAGCAATATGAAATAAAGAGATTGCATAATGATGAATTAGGTTTTATCCCCAAAATACAAGATAGGTGATTTTCAACAAGTCATATGTAATGAGTCCCTTATATATTTTATTAAATGTAAGACTTTGGGGGTGCCTGAGTGGCTCAGTTGGTTAAGCTTCTGCCTTCAGTTCAGGTAATGATCCTGGAGACCTGGGATGGAGCCCCATGTCAGGCTCCCTGCTCAGTGGGGATTCAGCTTCTCCCTCTGCCCCTCACCCTGCTCCCACTCTTTGTCACTCTCTCTATCTCTCAAATAAATAAAAATGTTTTTTAAAAAAAGAAGCTTAACATAAAGAGTCCATACTATATTTATATGAAGCCCAAGAACAATCAAAGCTAATTTAATGTCACATTAATTAGAAAGTTTTGGGACCAAAGCAAAACAGAGTAAAAAAGGCATGAAAGAATTTCCATATTTTATGTGGTGAGACATGAATATAGAAAAATGTCAAAACTCACCAAACAAAGCACAGGATTTTTTATTGTGTTCTTCATCAATTATACTTCAGTGAAGAGGTAATTGGAAAAGAGTGTCATAATGATAATATAAATATATAAAAGCTGCAGTACCACTGGTCTGAAATTGTGTTTTGGAGATCACTTGAGATAGAGCATGAGAAGCAGGCAAAAAAGCCTAATATGCTTGCAAATTCTCCTAAGAGATTTGAACTTAATCCTGTAAACTTGAGAAGCAAATAAAGGATGTTCTGTAAAGAAGTGATCTGCTGGGTTTTACCTCTTAAAAAATCACTTGGGCATCGGACACAATAGGAATGAAATGATGCTGGAGATGAATTAATACTATCAAGTTGGCTACTATGGTACGAAATAATGAGGATCTGACGTTCAGAAGCAGGTGATGTAAAAAAAAAAAAAGGAGATATTTAGAAGTCAGGAAAAATGAAAGTTGCATGTGACATGTATGGAGGCAGTCAAAGCTACCTTTCGGATTTCAGGACTTAGAAAATGTTTCTTCAAAAGTAAGATAAACATAGGATAGGAAATATAAGAAAATGGGCTTCTTTGGAGGAGATAACAAATTGCTTAACTTGGGCATGTTGCAATTGGTATGCAGGTAGACCGCATTAGTACAAATAGTCTAGCAAATGATGATTAAGTGAATTTTGACCTGAGGATAGAAGTTTTTGTTCAAGTTATATTATTCAGAATTCTAAACACATAGGCAGTATGTAAAACCTGGGATTTCTATGGGCCATATGCATTGTTTAATGACTAAAAACTTGCTAAGACATTTTGAATTATTAGGTATTTTTTAACATCAGCTGTAGTGGAATTTCCAAGGTGTCTGTTTTTGTGAGGAGGGAAAGATTATTGAAAACATTGAGGCATACATAAACACATTTTAATAATTCATCATAAGTATGGTGTAATCATAGAGTTATTTGTGAAATTATTATCCTTTTAAATTTTTATAATATTAAATATTTATTAAGCATTTTTAACATGTCCATGTAAAAATGGCCAAGTTAATAACTACAATATAAGAAGATGCAAACACAGCTAGAGTCCTGCCTACATAGGTTAAGAAATAAATTTGCAAAACCGTAGATATGATTCAAATAATTAAAAAATTGAATCAATGGTAAATAAGTTAGTTAAATCTAATCGAGTGGTGAAGCATCCTGAGCCAGGGTTGCTGTTATTTATCTATCTTAATTAGGTAATAATGTCCAAAGTAGTTAAAAATGATTAAATCTTAAAATCAAAGAAAGGACTTAGGCTTCGAAATAAATCCTGGTTTAAAAAATTACATTTAAGGGCTCCTGGGTGGCTCAGTCATTAAGCTTCTGCCTTCAGCTCAGGTCATGATCCCAGGGTCCTGGGATCGAGTCCTGCATCAGGCTCCCTGCTAAGCACTCCCTCTCCCACTCCCCCTGCTTGTGTTCTCTCTCTCTCTCTCTCTGTCAAATAAATAAACAAAATTAATAAAAAAGAAATTACATTTTTTTTTTAAAGATTTTATTTATTCATTTGACACAGAGAGAGAGAGATTACAAGTCGGCAGAGAGGCAGGCAGAGAGAGAGGAGAGAGAAGGAAGCAGGCTCCCTGCTGAGCAGAGAGCCCGACGTGGGCCTCGATCCCAGGACCCTGGGATCATGACCTGAGCCGAAGGCAGCGGCTTTAACCCACTGAGCCACCCAGGCGCCCAAAAAGAAATTACATTTAAGTTCTCAACATTGGCATTGAAATTATAGCTGAACTCAATCTGTCTCATGTGATCACAGGGAAATCATGCTAGATACATATGGCTCTAGATCCTATTGCCTGACCAAAAATCCAATTTCTAGACAATCTAAGTACACTGAGAAACTCATACTAAACTATTGTGGTCTGTAATTCTAACTCTAAATTCACTTGATATTATATAACATATAAAGATTTAACACCCTGAGAAAGTATACAAGTATAAGAAATTATATCTATATCTTCAATATTCTTATAAGTTTATAAATAATTGTGGGTATTTGGTTTTTAAGGAATAATATTTAAAATAATCTGACTACGTGATAACAGATATTTTTTATTCCAACTTAAAATACTAATTAAATAATTTATTTTAGACTGGTGGTTTTAAGATGAAAATTTAGCTAACTTTGTAAACAGAATGCTCAGAAAAACCTATAAATGACTGGATTTATAAATTTCAATGTAGGATTTATAGGACTATGTTAGTGTTTGAATAAATTTCAGTGTAGGGTTTATAGGACTATGTAAGTGTTTGAAACTACGTTAGACTAAGTGTTCAAAATAAAATATACATATGCATTTTATAATATCTAGAGAGACAATTGAATTCATTTTAAAATACTTGAGCATTTTGGTAAACTGTGGAAGTGCAGAAAGTAAATGTAATTCATAATATTTATTAAAACACTTACCTATATAGTCAAAGTTGTTTTAAGTAAAATTACTACATTTTACAAACCTGATAAATAATGAAATATTTATTTATTTATTTATTTAAATTTTATTCATTCATTTGACACACAGAGAGAGATTACAATTAGGTAGAGAGGCAGGCAGAGAGAGAGGAGAGAGGAGGAAGCAGGCTCCCCGCTGAGCAGAGAGCCCGATGTGGGCCTCAATTCCAGGACCCTGGGATCATGACCTGAGTCGAAGGCAGCGGCTTTAACCCACTGAGCCACCCAGGCTCCCAATAATGAAATATTTAAATCAATTTTCAAAGAAAAAATGTAATTAGCGTTTGAAATTTTATTTTTTACAAAGTGGCATATTGATTTTTAAAAATCATTTAACTGCCAACAATCACATCTCTATATCCTCAGAAAAATGAATTCATACTGACAAGTGCCATTCACATCCCTCAAAAAAGGGTAGATATGTCTAAATATCTGATTTGTAAAATTGAATATGATCCCTAGTAAAAAATCATTTGAACAGTGAATAACTGTACTTTTGAAATTTGATCACATACTAGTTTTCTACTGGTATAATTCATTTGTGGAGTGTTCTCACTTCTAGACTTTATTTTAAGAAATGGTGCACAAAACAAATGACTTCTCAGCCTGAATGAAATAAAATGCCAACACATCTACTGATGAAAGTTACAATGAATGCATATATATTATGATAATACATCATAAATTTTTGGGGGGAAACATAAGCATATAGATAGGGTACCTTCTTTTCCAATGAAAAACATAAGAGAGAAATGGTCCTTTAAAATAGCCCTTTAAAAATTGTTGGTTCCCTGTTTTAAAATTTCCAGCTATACAATGAGTTTGAGAGTGTATTGTTAGAAGAGAGAAAACGTGAAGCAAGGAAAATATGTGGAAGACTTTTTTAAGGGCAAATGGTTTATTTGATAAAAGGGATAAAATTGGGCACCTGGGTGGCTCAGTGGGCTAAAGCCTCTGCCTTCGGCTCAGGTCATGATCTCAGGGTCCTGGGATCGAGGCCCACATCGGGCTCTCTGCTCAGCAGGGAGCCTGCTTCCTCCTCTCTCTCTGCCTGCCTCTCTGCCTATGTGATCTCTCTCTGTCAAATAAATAAATAAAATCTTTAAAAAAAAAAAAAAAAAGGGATAAAATTTATGGGGTGCAAATCACAGCATGAGAAAGATACTAGTGTTTAATTAGAAGGATTAAGATGATTATATTTTTGTATATTTAAACCATTCTAATAGTAATGTTACCATATGATTCAGTATGTATAAAATATATTTAAATAAAATAAAAATGTATCAAATAACACATTTTTCCTCAACATGAAAGAAATATATATAACATACAATCATATAACATGTGTAAGTTTAAGGTGTACAACATGATGGTTTGATATATAGAGATATTTTTAAATAATACCATAAAATGTTAGTTAACAATCCATTACCTCACACAGTTACATTTTTGGTGTAATGAGAATTTTTAAGATGTACTTTCATAGTAACTTTCAAGTATGCAACACAATATTGTTAACTAAAGTTACCATGTTCTATACTATATACCCAGAACCTAATCAACTTATAACTGGAAGTATATGCCCTTAAACAATAATATCCATTTTCCTCACCCTTCCCCTTGGCAACCACCAATCTACACCGTTTCAATCATTTGTTTTTTCTTGGATTCTGCATATTAGTGATATCATAAAGTATTGTCTTTTTATGCCTGATGCTAAGTATTAAACCAAAGTATATTTTTCCATATTCATTGGAATTGTAACTCTAATTATGTTGCCAAAAAGCTGCGCTAAAATATTTATTAAAGATAAATGGGACACTGGGAAGTTGAAGTGTCTTAATTTGAGCTAGATTTCAGGAGAGCCATTTAGGCTTCCCTTATCTGAGTTTAATATCAGGTCCTTTCCAGAAATAGACACAGAATTGTGTCAAAATGCACAGACATTCTCTAATGATGAGCAGTTAACTCTGAGAGATATAAAGTATTTTCTCTCAAACAACAGGAAGTCTTTGTTTACCGTATTTGCCATTTTTAAATAAAAAGAGACACCCAATATATTGTTTGTCAATTTCTATTTTGAACAGAATCATTTTAGTCAACATATCCTCAACTGCCTGTCAAAAATTTTACAATAATAAGAGCTCAGTTTACATTTTTAATTTTTTAAAAAGATTTTATTTATTTATTTCACAGAGGGAGAGAGATCACAGGAGGCAGAGAGGCAGGCAGAGAGAGAGGGGGAAGCAGGCTCCCTGCTGATCAGGGAGCCCGATGTGGGCCTCGATCCCAGGACCCTGAGATCATGACCTGAGCTGAAAGCAGAGGCTTTAACCCACTGAGCCACCCAGGCACCCTACATTTTTAATTTTTAAAAAATATTTTGTTTATTCATTTGACAGAAAAAGCACAAGCGGGGGTGGTGGCAGAAGGAGAGGGAGAAGCAGGCCCCCTGATGAGCAGGGAGCCCAGTGTGGGCTCCTGGGACCCTTGGGATCATGACCTGAGCCAAAGGCAGACGCTTAACTGACTGACCCACCCAGGAGTCCCAAGAGCTCAGTTTAAACTATCGAATTTAAATATGTATTCTGAAGACATACTTTTTGGTGTGTGTGCATTATGAAATATACTGGTAATTGATACTAAAATCAAGACAGATATCAGAGTGGAGACTGAGAAACATGAACTATGCACAAAAGTTATGATATTTTTTATCTTGGACAGTGCTTTTTTATCTAAAGGAAAATACACATTTGTGGAAGCAGAAGCATGCACATGCATAATTCCATTTTATCTTTAAAAATTTGTGTACATTTTGTAGATTTATATACACATATATACAGGGGAGTTACGATTTGTGACAAAATGTTTTGTTCCAGTACAAATGACTAAATTATCATGAAAAATTTATGTCTCCTTGATATGATGACAAAATCACAGGTGTTTTATTAAGAAGTGGGGTGAGGGGACAGGACTAAAGCATGAAGCATGAGAAGAACAAAATAGATACATTCTTCTCTGAAGATGGCCTTGTTACACAAGTTTAAACCTAATACACTCCACATCTTGTCCATATGACACCATTTTTAAAATTATTTCTTTTGAAATTACATTTGTATTTGAATTTAGACACATTTTTACCCTTTTCTCCATGTGACCCTTTGGACTTTCACTGACAAAAGCTCATTTGTGAGTAAAAATGCTAATTCTAAACTTTTCTATAATTCTGTCTATTCACTAGACTTGAATCCTCTTCAAGTATGTGTTACCTAGATCGGTCTTTAATGCCCACATTCCTATGTCCATCCTAGCTCATCCTTAGTTGCACTTGGTCATGTCTGAGAACTGATACTAATAAATACTGATGTAACTTAGTGTGAGTGTATGAAATAACCATGAAATTTCCATTTAAAAATGCAAGTTGCCTTAGGTAGATAAATGTAAATACTATATATTTTTCCAAATACCATGTGATGAGCCATTGTTTCATTCTATTTTGTATACACAGTGTATATATAATCTATGAATAATCTGTTTAAATTGCAAGACTTAGATTTCTAGAATTTGAATTTATATTTACATATACCAATAATTCATAGTCTAAGATCAAAAGAACAGATTTATTACTATTCCATATAAAAGTGCCTCTTAATTTATTGAAAATTGAATTGTAATCTAAAAAATTAAAATAAAAAAGAATAGTCTTTCAAAATAAAACTTCAATGCAAAATTACTATAGAAGGCATTTTAGACATGACAGTATGTGATGTTTTTTTTCTAGACACAATTTTTTTATAATAAGACAAATCTAGAATTAACTAACAAAATATATAACATAAACTTACAATTAAAAAAATGGAATTATCTAAGGAATAAATCTGTATATTTTAACACAGTAAGCCTTTGTTTTTTTTGTATACAATACATGCATACACACATTCTCACATATTTGAGTATTGTGTTTCTAAAAGTGGAATTGGCTTATCATTCATTAGACAGGTGGAGGAAATGACATTAATTCAGCAATTTCCTTTAGCCTTTGAGCACTATCAATGAGGCATCATAAATCACTTGTTTGCTTATTTATTTGACAACACTAATACTGTTGTACTTTAAAATGTAAATACTGCAAGATTAGGGAATATAAATGCTCACAGCATAGTAGAAAGTGAGGCAAACTAGTAATAGCTATTGTGCATAAATACTATAAGTAAGGCTTTGCACAAATGAAGAAAGTGGTAGGAAGGAGGAAGTGACCAGCTTTACTTGTGGGAAATAAAAGAAAGCACAATAAAGCCTATATTCCAAATGAATTATGAAATATGAGTGGGGAACTACCCCAAAGAAAAAGTGCATTTTAGGTCTACAGAAACCAATGAAAGAGCAGGATATGTTCAAGAAATAACAAATTGTATAATATGACAAAAATAAACTGGAAAAGGAAGGAAATTAGTAGCTCAAAATCTTGACAGAAATGTAGATGTCAGATCAAGCACAAACTCATTCAGTGTACACAGAAGAGAGGCATTTATTATGTATGCAAATGAAATTCATTATATATATTTTTAAAAGTAAAGATTGCATTTAGATTTTATTCTTATCACATTGGCAGCATGTTAGATGTGAGTAGTGTGTGCAAATGTAGACAGATGATTTGTCAGAAGTTATGAAGAATAAACAAAAGAAATGTCAGTAGGAAATGGAAAAACATGCAACAGTCATTGAAGATATTAGGTTATAGGATTCCATAA
Source organism: Ailurus styani (assembly GCA_002007465.1). Classification (NCBI taxonomy): domain Eukaryota; kingdom Metazoa; phylum Chordata; class Mammalia; order Carnivora; family Ailuridae; genus Ailurus; species Ailurus styani. The sequence continues at coordinate 50,560 of LNAC01001007.1, read as the reverse complement.
ATAATTTAGAGACTAAGATAAGAGAAGAGGGAAGACACACTTTCTTATACTCTTGTTGAGGACCTGTTGACTGTATATGTATGGGTTTATTTCTTGACTTTCTATTTCATTTCATTAGTCTTTATGTATGTCTTTAGGCCAATATATAGCTAATTTAATTACTGTATGTTTGTAATATATTTTGAAATTGGGAAGTGTGATGCCTCCAGTTTTATTCTTCTTCTTCAAGATTACTTTGACTATTTTTGTTTTTGGGGATCCACAAAAATTTTAGGATTATTTATTCTATATCTGTAAAAAATGTCGTTGTGATATTGATAAAGATTGCAATGACTGTATACATAGCTTTGAGTAATTTTGACATTTTACTAATATTAATTCTTCTAACCCATGAATATGAAATGCCTTTCCATGTATTCGTGTCTTCCTTCTTTTCTTTTTCCTTTCCCCATTGGTGTTATGTAGTTTCCAGTTTACAACTCCTTGATTAAATTTATCTTTCAGTATTTTATTTTTTGATGCTACTGTAGAGGAGAAAAGGATAGACTCCTCAACTTATGATGTTGTGAAAATTGGATTCATACTAAAGAATGAAACCATCCCTTATTTTACACAATACACAAAACTTAAGATGGCATAAAGATTTAAGTGTAACATTTGAAACTATAATGCCTAGAAGAATGCATATGGGACAAGATTTATGACAGTAAGTTGTCTAGGTGATGTTTCTTATATGTTTTCCCAAAAGCACAAACAACAAAAGGAACAATAGACAGGTTGGATTTTGTCAAACTAAAAAGCTTTTATATAGCAAAAGAAACAGAAAAAAGGCAACCTATGAAAAGAGAGAAATTATTTGCAAATCATATATATGATAAGGGGTTAATATCCAAAATGTATAAGGAATCACTACAACTCAATAACAAACAAAACAAATACTTGATTAAGAAATAGGCAAATAACTTGAATAGGAATTTCTCTAAAAACATGTAAATTACCAAAGTGTATATAAAAAAAAGATGTTACCATCACTAATCATTAGGGAAATGTAACTCAAAACAACGAGGTATCATCTCACACCTGCTATGATGGCTATTATAAAATCAACAGTGTGTGTGTGTGTGTGTGTGTGTGTGTGTGTGTGTGTGTGTGTGAACCCTTGTAACATGTTGGTGGGAATGTAAAATGTGCAGCTGCTACTAAAAAAACAGTATGGAAATGCCTCAACAAATTAAAAATATCATCCAAAAATATCACTTCTGAGTAAAATCCAAAAAGAATGAAATCAGGCTCTTGAAGAATATCTGCACTCCCATGTTCATTACAGCATTTTTCACAACAGCCCTGATATGGAACAACTAAATGCTAATCAGTGGATGAAAAAAACAAAAGTGGCAGACACATATAATGGACTATTATTCAACCTTATAAGAGAAGGACATCCTGCCATGTGCAACAACAAACAAACCCATTACAGAAGGACAAATACAGCATGACTCCACTTATATAAGGTATCTAAAATAGTCAAACTTCTAGAAACTGTAACGATGGTCGCCAGGGCCTGGATGGAGGGGGAAATAAGGAGTAGCTCTTCAACAGATTTGGTTTCAGTTATACAAGATGCATAAGTTGTAGAGATCTGTGTAACATTGTTTCTGCAGTTAACAATACTGTATTGGGCACATAACAATTTGTTACAAGAGAGGATCTCATTCAAATGTTCTTACCACAATTAAAAAGAAACCACCATTTTAGACAATCATATGTGACTCTGCTTTCTCTAAACTCCGGTAAAATGAGGTAAAATAAATAGGTACATGTATACTGAAAAAGAGAACAGAAAAAGTGCCAACAAAATCCTGCAGATGAGAGAGTGATGAACAAATTTTTAAAAATTAATCAGAGTAGAGAAAGCTGAATTTTATGTAATAAAAAGGAGAAAGCCATAACTTTGTTAGAGGAACTCCATTCCAGAAATTCAATAAATCCAGGTTCCAGATGTCTGTGAAGGAAACAGTGTAATGTGAGACTGAAAACAGAAAGACTGTTTTAAACACTCTAAGTCACACCTGGGCATCACTCTTCAGCCCTGGCAATCAAGTTATTGCCCTTCAGTCGAGGAGCTGGACTTACAGAACAAAGTAGAATGGAGAGCAGACATGAGGTTCTGAACTGAAACCAACTGAATTCAATAAAATCTGTGCATATTGACTGATAAGTTGTCTTCTATCTTTCTAAGTCATATCTCAAATTCTAATTGCTAAGAAAATATTGGACTAAAACATTAGACAACAATAAAACATAATTTTTTACAAAAATATGAAAATATAAAAAGTCCTGTGTTTAACTAGTAATGTTCATAATAGTGAATGTATATTATGCATACATGTATATGCACACACACACACTAATTTGGGCAAAAGTCTCAAAATACTAAAGTATATGAACCTAAATAAAGTTTAAATAACTATATTAAAATGGGTTCTATGGTTTTCAAAAATAAATGATGTAGAAATCATAGCTGATTTCAACTTAAACATAAAACATCATTACATCAACTTGGTGATATTATGAATGGTTAAAATGTCATGACTACTGGGAATTGAAAGGAAGCAAAAGTTATATTTCTGAGATAGTAATGAAAAGTAGGTCAAATGCAGGCAGCCAGAGACAGATATGCATATGTAATAGGAATCCTTATCATTTATTTATTTTATAATTTATGTAGAGACTCATTCATGCCTCAAAGACTATAAAATTCAGTTTTAAAATGATTATAAGGTGATCTTACTTAAGGTAGACTTACAAACCTCCCGGAAATATTAATCGCACTATTAGTAACTCAGTTTTAAATGAGGATTTAAGATAAATCCCTGGGGAAGAAGTAGTAGTTCTGTGGCCTTCCTTGTGTATGTTAATGTTTATTTGCTTTGCCCTCTCTTATGACTTCCTCTCCAAGTAATCATAGGTTAAGTGTAAATGAAAAGACATGGAGTTAAGCCAAAAGAAATTCCAAAATCAAATGTATATAAGCAGCATAGTATAAATATAATATAGTGTTCAGAAATAATTTAGTTGTCCTCACCATAAATCAAATTTAGTTCTCACTCCTGGAATTATTCACTTGATAAAATATATTCACAAATAATCACAGGGTGAATTTATCCCATCATTAACATCCACTTTATGATTTCCTACAAATTATACCAAAGATTTTCATTTCCTGTGATTTTCACCTTAGTATTATGAAAACAACTTCAATTAGTAATTAGAAGTGAAAAATGACTAATTGGATGTAAGTTACTCTCACAGTGTTTATATTTATGAAAGAGATTTTACTCATTTTTAAAACTGAATACTAAAAGCAAATCTAACCATTGTCACATAAAACATTAAATAAATAATAATTTTAAAACACAGCAGGCTAAATATTAGATATGAATACCAGGAAAGTTTTCTTTTAAAATATACCTATGGTCTATAAAACCATAGGTAATTTCTAATTTTTTATAAAAAATATTTATTAGTTATGGTGCCTTTTTTTAAATGTCCCTCTCTGTACACATCCATAAATTATATTCTATTCACCAGGGGACTATGTACTATTGGTTTCCATCAAAATTCTTTTCACTTATGATCACATACATGCTACCTAAAATAATTTGGCTACCTAAATAAGATACTGTCTACCAGCAATGAGCCAGATGATGATTTTATTTTTGAAATAGCAACATGCCACATAAGTTTAGCTATTCCAATAAAATATCCAATAAAAAAATTCCAGCTAGCTATTTTTCAGAAGTGGACAAGTTTATTCTGAAATTTAAAGTAAATGCAAATGTCCCAGAATAGTCACAGCACTTTTTTAAGTGAAAAATAAAGAATGAATTAGAATACATAAAGGTAGTAGTAGTAGTAGTAGTAGTAGTAGTAGTAGTAGTAGTAGTAGTATTTGTGAAAGGAGAGAAATGTATATCAATGAAGACAGCTAAAGACTAACCCATAAATGATATACCAATCTTCAATAAAGTTGCCGAATTAACACACTGAGGACACACACATCACATTATACATGCACACTGACTTAACATGGACTCATAGACCTTATTTAAAAAGTTATTATAACTGTAATACTTCTATATTTTTTCAAGATTTTATTTATTTATTTGACAGAGAGAGCAAAAGAGCACAAGAAGGCAGAGCAGCAGAGGGAGAGGGAGAAGCAGGCTCCCCACCAATCAGGGGGCCTGATGCGGGGCTTGACCCCAGGACGCTGGAATCATGACATGAGCCGAAGGCAGTTGCCCAACCAAGTGAGCCACCCAGACACCCAACTATAATACTTCTAGAAGAAAACAGCATAAACTATTTCTGTCTTGCTTATGGGCAAAGATTTCTCAAACACTACACAAATATACATATAATTAAAAATAATTATTAAAAAATAAAAATAATAGTTGATAATTTATTTTGTCTCTGAAACACAGCTATCAAATGAAAAATGTAACACCAAATGGCAAAAATTATGAGTTGTGGTAAAGAACTCACGTACAATATGAGACAGAAAATTAAATATCAACAAAGTTTTAGACACTTCACATAAACACATAAAATGATATTAGCTATGAAGCAATCGGAACGCTCATACACTGCTAAAACAGATTTAAAATGGTATGAACGCTTCGGATATCACTGGTATGTTCCTTATAAAGTTCAATGTGCACGATTCATAAGAGCTTGGACTTGACCAAGAAATATGAAAACAGAAGGCCACAGAAAGAATTAATAAGAATGTCCATAGTAGGGCGCCTGGGTGACTCAATGGGTTAAAGCCTTTGCCTTCGGCTCAGGTCATGATCTCAGGGTCCTGGGATCGAGGCCCTCATCTGGCTCCCTGCTCGGCAAGGAGCCTGTTTCCTCCTCTCTCTCTTCCTGCCTCTCTGCCTAGTTGTGGTCTCTCTCTCTCTCTCTCTCTGTCAAATAAGTAAATAAAATATTAAAAAAAAAATCCATAGTAGCTTTTATTCTAACAGCCAAAAATTACANTGATTCACAGACCTGTACCCCTTGGGCAAATAATAAAAATAAAATTAAAATAAAATATTAAAAAAAAAATCCATAGTAGCTTTTATTCTAACAGCCAAAAATTACAAACAACTCAAATGCCTTGCAATAAAGTAATTGATATGTGGTGTCTCCATGCGATAAAACATTACTCAGTATTAAGAAGGGACTATCAATACATATGACAACATGGATAGATCTCAAAATCATTATGTTCGGTGAAAGAAGTTAGACACCAAAATATATGGACAAAATATATAAAATTCCAGCTAACTCAAACTAATATGTAAAAAAAGAAAGCATGCTCCTGATTCTATGGTGCCAAGGGTATAAGAAGTGACTTACTACAGAGGTACAAAAAAAATATTGACTGGTTCTGGATATGATCTGTCTCCTGATTTTGCTATGGTTTCATGAGTGCATGTCACAGTTTTAATTCATCCTTATTTTAAAAATATTAATTTATGACACATATCTAAAAGTAATTAGACTTAGAAATGGTTTTGATCTTTAGCCTCTTAGTGCTTAGTAACACAGAATTTATTACATTGATAATTATTAAAGATATTTTAAGGAGCAGTTTTGAGGACATGTTCTGGGGTCACAACCAAAGCTAAGAATATTATGCATATGTATGAATGTACTGAGATGAAATTTGAACCCTTGCAAAATTAGTCATTTTTGACCTTTAGTGTTAGTGGCCTATCTCTGGATGCAAATCCCTAAAGACAGTGCTAGAGCACTACTACTGAATGACCCTCTTTTACTCTAAATTGTTTACTTAAGTATTTAATGGGAGAATAAAATGTTTGCCCATAAAAGTATGTTATCATAATTCATGTGACTTATTATAGCTATTTTAAAAACCATATACATCCTTTCAAAATGTGGCTTGTGATAGTTTAAAGTATGTTCTTTTTAAAATTTTAAAAACAGCTATATTGAGGTATTATTAACATACAAAAATTTGCACATATTTAATGTATAAATTTGACAAGTTTGGACATATACATATATTTGTAACACCGTGCACAATTAGAGTAATAGACATACCCATTACTTCCAAAAGCTTCCTCATGTCTTGTTTCTTTTTTTAAATGAATACATTCTATTACAATGAAAAAAATAGCCTTCTACATTTATGTAAAATCTTGCTTTTCAAATGCATAAGGTTCTCCATGGATAATAAGTTTTTCGAAAAGATGTTAATTATTTTAAATTTTAATGCTACTGTAGTTAACATACAGTGTAATATTACTTTCAGGTGTACAATATATGAGTCAGTACTTCCATCCAACACCTGGTGCTCATCACATCAAGAGCACTCCTTAATCCCCTTCAACAATTTTACCCATCCCCCCACCTACCTCCTCTCTGGTCTGTTTGTTCTCTATAGTTAAGAGTCTGTCTTTTGGTTTGTCTCTTTTTATTTTGTTTGTTTGTTTGTTTTGATTTGAAGTAAGTTCCTAAGACTAAAGAGTGTCCCTTCATATCTGTATTTCCACTGTCCAGCATAGTGTCCTATACAGAATATTTCATATATCTACTGAATATATATGTAGATACATCACACTGCTTAATCAGGAGGTTACATAGAACCTCTGACTATGCTCTAGCTTTAGAGACATAAAGCAATTTGAATGTTTAAAAAATTAAAAGCTTTAGGTAGATTTTACTAACAAAATTAATTCAGCATGACAACGGGCTGAATAGTCTTCCTAATACATACTGTGTAGCTTGTCATAATACAGCTGTTATTTATCTCTCCCAAGACTGCAAATATATATTCTATTTTGCTTCAATTCTCATTCCCCAACTGTCTTTTTTTTTTTAATTTTTCTAGGTTTTAACGATAATCTGGCTATTTTGGAACAGCATTATTGGAGCACTTTCTATATCCTTTTTGCTATAGGAGAACAAAGGAAGTGAGAGAATTAGGTTTATTATTTACTGAGTACTTCAATATATCACAAAAAGTGTTTGGGATAGAATAAATAGTAAGACATTTGCTTTTCTTCTTTGTAGTGTGTAGGAAGAATTTACAGACTAATGAGGAATGACAATAGATTGTGATCTTTGTTGGAAGTTCGAAATTGCATCTAATGATTTATCATTTTTTTTAAAGTTAACTTATTCCATACATGATAATTAGAATTTCAGTACATGGTCTGGTTTTAAGTCATTTGCTACAGCTATATGTAAGAATTAAAAAAGAGAGAAAAGAGGCAAAATTTCATTAGGTTTTAACAAATGATTTAAAGCAACTTATCCACTGGTAAAACATTACAGTTTTTCCACATCCCCTTCAATAATTCTTTTCCTTTTTGTCAAAGGGATTATTTGGCAAGTAATGCAAAGAACGCAAGAAAAAGTTGGAATTATGTAGTTTCATTTCAAAAAATCAAATATATAACTTATATTACCAGGCAACATAATTATACTAGTCTGAATAATATTATACTTGTGGATTTAAGCAGTGCTACTTAGAACTATCTGGTTTTGAAGTGAGAATAAAAAAATATGTCATATCTTTTCTTTTAATAATATTTCAAAGGATATAATCTAAAAATATTTTTCAAAATACTTGATATATTGGAATTCTCAAAAAATAATAATCTCAAGAACCTAAGTATTTTTTTAAAGATTTTATTTATTTATTTGACACACAGAGAGATCAGATCACAAGTAGGCAGAAAGGCAGGCAGAGAGAGAGGAGGAAGCAGGCTCCCAGGTGAGCAGGGAGCCCGATGCAGGCCTCAATCCCAGGACCCTGAGACAATGACCTGAGTGAAAGGCAGAGGCTTTAACTCAGTGAGCCACCCAGGTACCCAAGAACCTAAGTATTTTTTTAATCCTCAGAATTACGTGTGGAAAATAAAGTACTATATAGTTAATCATATGGTTTGAGAGGTTTTTTTTCAAGTGTCAGTTAAGACTTGTTAAAAGATTTGAATAGTTGTACTCTATGCAACTTCTGCTTAACTCTTACACAAGATAGTGAGCAACTAAACTCAATACAAGTAATTGTTACAAAATACATATTATTTTAAGCTTAATTAAGTCCTCCACTCATTGCATGGCAAACTGTAGTCACATCTACTCAATTTAAAAGAGAGAATAAATTCTTTAATAATTTATGAGTAAAAGTTTCAAAATTCTGATTAAAATGACACTACTGACAAATAATTTATATGAATTCTTCCAATCAATTCTAACTACATAATTATTTAAAAAATAGGGTGGTACTTAATATTTTATATTCAAAATAAAATACGATATAGTCCAAATTGGAAATTTAAACAGATATCTTGATAAGACTGTTTTGATATGAAATTTTAGCATTTTCTAAATAAGCATGCAAGAATTATACCTAAGTGAAATCATTTGGCTTTTATTTTTTTGGGTCACAGCAGGAGGGACTGGCGGTGGCTCTAACCTCCTGGTAAGTCAAAGAACCATGTGGTCTGGTGGTATCTACAATCTTGAAAGATAATATAGTTCAGCGGTACATAAAATTCTAAGTTAAAATCTGTTACCTCAAAACTTTTAAAACATTACTTTTTATTTTTATTGCAACTAGAAGTCTGATTCTCATTTATGTATTTATGACCCATATTTCTCCTTCAAGGAAGTTTTGAAAATTTCTCTTTTAGATGTACTTAAATTTTACTATCCTGTGTCTGTGTGCTTACAACTCAATAGACCCTTTGATCAGAGATCTTATGTTTTTTCCTAGTTCTGAAAAATTTCCTATTCTTATTTAATTACTGCTTCTCTTAATTCTCTCACTTTCTTTCTCTCTCTCTTTTCCTTCTGGGCTAATCTTAGGAGGATGTTCATACTCCTGTCATTATTTTTTTTTCTTTCATATATTACTTGGTAAAGACACAAATTTTCTAGTTAGACTGTCTGGATTTGAGTCCCGTTTCAATTACTTGCAAAATGTGTGACTTAGATCAAACTAACAAATATTTCTCTGCTTCCATTTCATTTATAAAGGGTCAAAAATAATAGTAGCTCTATCAAAAGATCGTCGTAAGTCCATCGCTTCAACTCTGATTCACCCAGAGAAATATCAAGATTTGAAAGGGTATATCTAGAAGCCTTTACTGCAAACTAACACATGATTTTTTCTCCAAAATTCTCTTATGCTAATCAGACATTTGAATCCCCCATCTATAACTCCTACCTTCCCATCTTATACTTTTTTTTTTCCTAGTTGTTAAATGTAGCTCTCCGTCAATGAGTCCCTGTGCTTTGTGTGTTTTGGAGGCAAGGGAAGGTTAGTATTTCACGTATTTATTGAAGATTTGTGCTTTGTGTGTTTTGGAGGCAAGGGAAGGTTAGTATTTCACGTATTTATTGAAGATTTTTTCTTTTTTTTTTTTTATGAGAATGGGAAGTCAATCTCCTCTTCTGTGATTCTCATAACTTCCCTAGCTTAAGAAGAATGTTTTAGGAGATGATTGTGGAGATTATGTTTTGTTGTTTTTGTTGTTCTGATCAACTGCACAATTCAAAATGTAGTCTAACCACTTTGGGTCTTTTGTCTTCTTGAGTGAGACTCTTCTATCTATGCTACTCAAGTATTGATTTCTATTCATACTGCAGAGTGTAATCATAGATCTCAAGCACATCTCTAGATACCACCAAGGTAGTTCCTGAGATAATGTCAGTTCTAAATTTCTTCTTCAGATTTCAGACACAAGCTTTTGAAATTGTTTTTAGCTTTTGTAGAATAGAAGAGCTGTCATTTTCTCCCCTAATTTTCCACAATTTTAAACTTATTTAAAATGGTATCTTCTGGTATATCTTTCTCATTCAGCATAGTTACTGGTCAATATTCAAAAATTATCTTTTAAAGATTCAGTAGCAGATAGGCCTACTTGAATTTTCATGGTGCTTCATACCATAATTTAATATTGATAAAACATTTTAAAATTATATTAATAATTTTGATAATAAAATGAATGCTTATCTAGAAAAAGAAATACAGATTTAATTTTCATTTAATTCTTATGTAAAAATCCATGTAGTAATACAAATTTTTACAAAAGTGAAATAGTGGTTTACTAGGATCACGTGGTAATTCATAGAATCTGAGTCTCTCTTGCCCCAAATTAGTGTCCTCTTCTGTCCTCAAATGTCCTTTATTTTTTTTTTATTTTTTTTTTTTTAAAGATTTTATTTATTTATTTCACAGAGGGAGAGAGATCACAAGGAGGCAGAGAGGCAGGCAGAGAGAGAGGGGGAAGCAGGCTCCCTGCTGAGCAGAGAGCCCGACGCGGGCCTCGATCCCAGGACCCTGAGATCATGACCTGAGCCGAAAGCAGAGGCTTTAACCCACTGAGCCACCCAGGCGCCCCTCAAATGTCCTTTAAAACTTAATACATAAAACTTTGATTTTCATTAGACATAACCTGTAATTTTTATCATTACTTTTCCTGAAAAGATCAATTTTGTTTTTTGAAAACTCACATGATTTCAGGGGACTCCTTATGCTAACAGTTACCCAGCTATACATTTGCATAAGAGCATTGCTTCAAAGCAATTATGATTTTCCACAATATTCTCTTTAAAAGAAGCTTATTTTCTAGTGATGAATGCTGACTGATCTGAGACCACTCATTAGCAATTTACCCTTGAGGGTATATAAGTTACAATTTCAGTTGAAGTGTTCAGAGAAATAAAACTGTTTCCCATTTCCAAACTGATCCAGGATTCAACCATGTTATGTGGGAAAAAAAACAACCAAATAAAAATAGACATATTAGAGATGCCCTCGATATCTAAAGACAGTTTCCCTTGTTTTATTCTATTTTTTACTTAATTGAAGTTTGGACAACATAATGATTGTATAAAAAGGAGTATCTGGCTAATATAACATATTTTGGCATTAATTTTATTATGACAAAATCTTGATAAAAGTAATACAGTTGTTTCTAGTTTATTTAGGAGTCAACTACTTATTTTGTAAATTATGCATGTCATTTTCCTCTACCATAATGTAGCATATAGACACATCTTCATTTTGCTAGTTTTGTTCTCACCATTATTTTGTATCAGAATGAATGGAAAAATGAAATATGTAAATGTTAAAAAATATATTACTGAAAAATATATGATAGAAAACAGAATGAAGTGACAGATTAGAGAACTGATGTTTTGTTCATAGTTACTCAAAAATGCCTAGCATTCCACCTTTTCTCTTGTACAAGCTGTTTTTATAGCTTCAAATGATACTTCTGAGACCATAGCCACTGACAGTGCATCATAATCCATATTGTACCATTATCTGTGTATATATTTAAGCTCTGTCTATTCTTCAACCACTCAATAAAATCTCTCTTTTCAAAATGTATTTCAAATTAGTCTCATTCCTCTTAAATTTTACACACTTTACCTTTTGAGCTCAAAAAAATTTTTATTAGCCTGTGCCTTTGTTCTAGGAACTCGCATTATTTCCTTCTAGATGAGTAATCCTCAAAGGTTACAACTTTCATTTTCAACTCTACAGCTCCTACAAATTTTGATAATAACTGTTAATCGACACATTGTAATAATCTATTTTAGTTTAATTTCCTCTTTCTACTTAAGATGTTCAATATAAACTGTAACCTCTGTATTTGACTACAACTTTTCAAACCATGTCTAACTGTCCATACCAAGTTCTTAAGGAGATAAAAAGAAACAACTTCTGGGACAGGCAATGGGATAAAGGCAGAGTACATAATCATCAGTGCAGAGGCTTAAGAAAAGTAAACACACACACTGTATTTTTTTTTCATCCTGAATAACAAATTACCATTCATGTAGCAACTTAAAAACCAAACAAATTTAGTATCTCAGTTTGCATGGGTCAAGAGTGTGGGTGCAGTTAACTGGATTTTCTACTCAAGATTTTATCAGGCTGAAAGCAAGCTTAGGTAGGGGTGCAATTTTCATCTCATTCTTGGGGTCCTCTTCTAAACTTCCATGTTGTTGGCAGGATTCATTTCCTTGTCATATGACTGAGGTCCAGAATTGTTTGTTGACTATCACCCAAGGAACACTCAGCTCCTAGAGGCCACCTGTGGTGCTTTATACCATGACTCTCATAGGAAGTTCACAACATGGCTCTTTACTTTTTTCAGGGCTAGCGGGATAATGTCTGCTGCTGCTTCCTGAATCTTTTAAGGGCTCACTGGATCTTAGACTCAAATTTAGCTGATCAGAGACCGTAACTACCTATGAAAAAGATTCCTTTTGCTGTATGTGTTAACATAATCATTGGAGTGATATCCTATCACATTCACAGGCTCTACTTACATTCAAACAGAAGGGATTACATACTGTGTATTCTCTGGAGGGCAGAAACCTTAGGGAACATCTTAGAACATCTTAGAAGACAGCCTGTTACCCAGGGCTCAAATTAATTTCAGGGTCAGAATCATGACTTTAGACTTGAACACCGTTTGAACGGTGCTTGCTGAACACCGTTATTATGGTCTTACATGGTAGCACATGATGATTATGGCCTGATTAGGGTTACCAGTTATATTGGTATGGTTGAGCTATGGAGTTTCCAAGGATTTAAAATTGTCAATGTTAAAACTGTGACTGACATGGGCAAACTAGGATGGTTTGTTATCTTACTCCTGATTCTTCACTTCATGGAAGTACGGACAATTACCTTCACCTACTGTCCACTGGAAACAAAGAGGGAAATAGAAATGTATTTCATCTTTATCATCTATATCTCACTTTGATATTCCAAATAGAAGAGAAAACCACAAGTTCATAAGTGCCAAACAAAGGGCTGATAGGCTTTTATCCTCTACTATGTCAGAGAGCCATGTAAGTGAAACACACATACCTATCATTTCAACTTTATGTATTATCGAGCCTGGTGATAATACCTATTGTGTTTTCAAAAGAAATGAAAAAAGAATGCTGCTAGTGTCTATGTGTTTTATTTCTTTCATTCCTAAATCTAATTTTTGTCTTCTTGATCCAGTGATAAAACATGATTAAGTCAATATATTCATACGATGGAATGAAGTTGTCAAACTTTCTTGGTGTTCTGAAAAAAAAAACTTCATTCAGTGAAAACACCTTTACAACTGTAGCTTTGTTTACACTAAGATTTCTTTATAGTTAGTCAGATGGCATTTATGCAGAACACTGCCAATGCTGGGTAAAATGAAGATGGAACTGGATTGGGTAGGAGAAAGTAAGATAAATCACTGGCCACTTTTAGTTAATTTGGCAGACTAAACTGATAAATTAATTTCCCTCTCCTATTTCTCATATATAATAAAGTTTGGAAGAAAAACAATTACTAAATTCTGGAGCTCAATATCAGAAAAGATAAATCTTCAATGAAGACATAAAAAAGAAACTCGAAGTTAGAACTCTGAAGGAACTAAAATCTAGATGCTTACACCATAATTAGAATCCGACATGATCCTTAAGGCTTAGGGTGTGCCCGAGAGCTGTGGTTCTCTTACTCTTTGGTCTTGAAAAATACTTAAATGACAAAAAAATAATAATAATAGTTATGATCCCAAAGACCTATTGTTTATTGACATACCATATTAGACTGATAGTTTGATATTTATTCTATTAGAAATTAAAAGTGAAGAATGTTTATTTATAAATTCATTTAAATACAATTAATTCATAAGTTAACATAAATAAAATTTTAATAAATACCATTTTTTTCAAAACAATAAGACTATAAGAAGAGTTGCATTTATAGTATTTGCTTTATAGTATTTGCAAATTTATTTCATATCTAGATTAATATATTATAGCCATATCTCCATATATGCTTTTTTAATTCAATCTGTGTAGATATCCTATGAGATGTAGAAACTTATTTGACATTTATAAAAGAATAAATGAATGTTGTTTTGATCTCATAGACACTCTGCTCTGAAATGGTGTCAGGAATCCCAGGCATCTCAGGCTACATTTAGGGAATTTATGCCTCAGAAGCAAGAGGGCAGGAAGTCTGGATTCTAATACTTGTGAAAAAAGGAATCAACTGAGATAACTGTAGATAGCTGAAAGTCACAAAAGACTCATCCAGAAGTGAAAATATTTGCCCAGTGACAAGTCAAAGGGCAAAGGAAGCCCATGGCCCACATAGGGCCTTGAATAGAATAAAAGTTTTCCATGAGAATTTGGAAACTGAGTACTGCGGTATGCTTAGTTAAAAGGCCATGATTAATACCATTAATATGATATGCAGGTACATCAACCGAGAGATTAACCTCAAAATGAATTCAGAAATAGGAAAATTTATAATAGACTGAGCAGTGACAAACATCAACATATTTTAAACAGATAGTTCTGCAACCCATGATATCACCTTAGAAAACAATCTCCCTGTGGTGGACATAACTTTTAAATAACAAAGTATTTGAAGAAACAAGACACTATGAAGATGAGTGAGTGTGTGTACACACACACACACACACACACACACACAAAGGAAGAATTAGATATAACAACATAAAAAGAATACATTTAATATTATCAATAGTCATGTTTAAAATGTCCAACATACTAAGACATAAGAAAATAAGAAAAATAAAACATCTTGAATATTCTTAAAAAATAATAGCTGAATAATCTATTAAAATATATTTAATGAAATTAAAACCCATATGCCCACATTTCAATTAAATACTTGGAAAAATATGAGAGTTTAGAGATAATTAATGACAAATTTAAATATAGGGCTGAGGAGATTACTTACAACACAGCACAGAGAGAAAAAGGCATGGAAAATACCAAACAGATGGAGATCTAAGAAGTCCCAAAGTATATCCACCAGTAATTCCAAAAAGAGAAAAAAAATATTAAATGGGAGAGAAATAATATCAGGAAGTTCTAAGACCAAAGAAGAACATGAAATCTCAGGAAAAGAGATCATTAGTCTCATGAACAATAAACCAACACTAATCTTCCCGGAGACACATTAAAATTCAAATACAAATGAAAGAAAAAGTTATTAAAAGATAACAAAGAAGGACCATACAACTGTCAGTAGTGTTGTCAACAATAAAAAGGGATGTCAGGAGACAAACAATATCTTCAAAGTACAAAATAAAGAGTGGTATAAAATTCTACCCAGTTATATTATTATGAAAGACATACTGAGAGAGTTTATGATTACAATCTGTGAAACTATTGACTATGTACTTTCTCAAGAAGTTAATACAGAAGAAAAAAATTGGCATGCAAGAAGCAATAGTTTAATAAAAAAAAAGCATAGAGTTTATAAAACAAAATACACATGAAAGTTTCCACATTGGAAAATCTGAAATGTCATTCTTCATTTTAACAGATAAGAGAGAAAATATAACCACAATGGGTACAGCAAAAAAATATCATTTTGCATGTGACTAACACTTATATAGCACACAGTGTCAAGTAGAGTTTTAAACATTTTAAAAACCATTAATAAATGCATTAATCTATGAGAAATGTATTATAATTATCTCTATTATACAGTTGAGACAACTGAATACAGAGTGGTTAGTGACATGTAATGTAATAGTAACAAGGTTAATAGGGGCAGGATTTGAAACCTGGCAGTATGGTTCCATAATTTGCACAACTAACAATTTTGCTATTTTGTTTCTTAATTTCATTCATAGTATTTTTTAAACAATCAAACTTGGAATATAGGAAGACTTTTAAAGCTGGCAAACTTATCAAAAACCTATAAACAACATGCAGTTTTACACTGTTTCATAAGGTTAGTAATAGCAGTAGGGACAATAGTAGCACAAATGAGAACATCACCAATGCTTCATGAGGAACAACTGTAGGAAAAGCATGAGGAAAACAAACAAACAAACAAACAAAAAACTGGAAGAAGCTTCCTAAAACTTCCAAAAGGAGAGCATCCTAGAAGGACCAAGAAACATGTACAGATAAAGTGAAATCAGAACCCATCTACAGCCACATAGCTTACTAACTACATTGACCTGGCTGTATTATTTGGCTGTCTTTACCAATGTGACTTACTAGTCCATTGTTTTCACAATGAAATTATATTAATATTCCTAGAAACTTTTGCCTAGGAAAATAAAAGTTTCTTTTTTTTCCTTTTTTTTTTTAAGATTTATTTATTTGACACAGAGAGAGATAGAGAGAGATCACAAGTAGGCAGAGAGGCAGGCAGAGAGAGAAGGAAGCAGGCTCCCCTCCGAGCAGGGAGCCCGATGCGGGGCTCGATCCAGGACCCTGAGATCATGACCTGAGCTGAAGGCAGAGGCTTTAACCCACTGAGCCACCCAGGTGCCCCAAAAATAAAAGTTTCAAATGACCTTTTTTTTTTATGTTTGAGGAACTTGGGGCAGGGGTACTTTTAAATAAATGTCAGATTATACAACTATATCAATAGGTAGAATCAACTGTTCACTTCCCGATATTCTTCCAAACCCTCACCTCAAAATCCTTGCCTTGCTGGGGCTACCAGTTTAAAACTGTTTGTCATAACATTTACCTAATCCCTATTAAGCCCTCCCATTAAAAAGCTTGCCTTAAACCAGACACCAAAATTTCTTAAATATCTTGATTTTGTCCTTCCTTTTGAGATTCTGCTAAGAATCCATCAAGTAGCTATCTCCCTTACCCAGGTAAGAATAAACACAACTTCCCCTTATCATCAGGTTGTCTTGCTGATATTTACAGGGAGTAAGCATTTGACAGGAGGCAGCAAACAGCATGAGGTGTTAAGAAAAGCAATACTTTGATAGGGCTGAAGTACAGTATTTTGAAAGAGAATGTCAAGAGAAACCTCTAGAGATAGACAAAGACTAACTCTAAAAATTTCTGTATACCATTCTAAAGAACCTGGCTATTAGTCTGAAACAAAAGGTTAGTATATAAGAAGGATGTGTGGCTATTTTTTAAAATTCTTTCAGAAAAATCTCTTTGTGGAAACTAAGAACGGTATAGCCCATTAGAAATATTACATTCTTAAATATCAGAAATGACTTGTGATTTGATCATGATAAGTCCAAGAATATTGTTAATGTTCCTGTGATAATTTATGATATGAAAAATAAACATTTTATAATTTTGGCTTTAGAAAATTTTAGTATTATACTTTTTCCCTCATAAAAACAGCTAAATAAGTTATAAAGTATTTATTATATGTTTATTATTAATTTTTAAACAAAAAAGTCATCACGTATTTTAGAATATTTACTTCAGTTCTCTTGAGCCTCTTCAACATCATTGGTCATCTTCCAGAACAAAACCTTTAGTGAGAACCACAAATACTAGCTCTTGAAGAAGTCCTATCATAGGAAGTCTAGCAACTATGATTGCCATAAACTTCAAGTTAGTATTATAATTCAGAATAACAAAGCAACAGAACTGCATGCTTTGAATATTCAGTGAACTTCCAAGATGTATTCAAAACATGAAGACAGGTTGATGGAACAGATCATTCTTAGAGCAGTTTTCTTCAGCCTTCTGCTTCTGAACTTATTGCAAAACATGTCAATGGTTACTCTAGTACTCACATCAAGTCATTAAAATAGAATATATAAAACAACTCATAGGTGAGTCTATTCCTTTAAAGGTAGATTTTTTTCTAATTAAAAGAAATTACATATTTCACCTTGAGCTGGTAACAAACTATTTCAAATAATACTATTTTCTTTATGAAAATCATAGGTACTTTTCAATAAGTACAAAACACTATTGGTAAAATGTTATCATTTAAACTTTTCAATTCCATTATTTTATAGAGGAGGAAAGTGATGCACAGTTTGTTGAGGTAGGAAGTGAGAAAATCAACATTCGAATCTAGGTAGTTCAAAACTTATGTTAGCCTAATACTAAATATAACTATTTATATTATTTTTTAATTGCTAGCTACTTATTTTGAAAAATCTTTGTGGACAATATTTTCATTCACTGTAATTACTCCATTATTATTACCATTTAGATTAAAACATGGATATTTTAAATACAAAAAAGAGATAAAATATTTTCAACAAAAAATATTCAAGTTTTTGATAGCTGCATAGTATTCCAATGAAAAAGATGGGATGGGGAAGGAGACAAACCATAAGAGACTCCTAATCTCACAAAACAAACTGAGGGTTACTGGGGGGTGGGAGGGTAGGGATAGGGTGGATGGGTTATGGACATTGGGGAGGGTTTGTGCTATGGTGAGTGCTGTGAAAGGTGTAAGCCTAATGATTCACAGACCTGTACCCCTGGGGCAAAGAATAAAAATAAATAAATAAATAAATAAATAAATAAATAAATAAATAAATATAAATCTACCATCATAAAAAAAATTCAAGTTTATTTTATATGTGCATTTTTAATGAAACCAAAATCTTTCCCCTGTGTCCAAGTTTTGAATAGAATGTTTGTCTAAATATAATTTAGTTTTTTTAAAAACCTAATTTAGTTTAATAATTAGTAATAAAATAGACCTGAAGGACATAATACAGAGACGTCTGGATCATATAATTTTCTATATAAGTATTTTTCTCATTTTTGTTTCTAAAATAAACTCTAGCTTCCAGTAAATGCATGAAAATAATGCAAACTTCATTACAAACATATGTTAGCTGTTTTTCAAATATTTTGAAATATAAAGAAATAAGGAGAATCAACACCAGGATATTTATGATGAATGGCAGAAAAGTTCAGTAGACCAAGAAATCTTAATTATCAAGGACTTCAACATGGCTACTTTCTCACCATTGAGATTCTTTATAATCTTTCTATACCCACAAATCCAGAGAAAACTATATTTTTCATTAATGTCTTATATAATATTTCCCTTAGGCTTTATGTGGTTATCAGATTTTCCTTCTTATTTTCCATGGGAATTATTATATGAAATAGAAATTATTAATAGCTAATAATTATAAATAATATAGGGAACATTTATGTTGGTTCAGGAGATTTGATGCAGAAACTGGATTTTCTTTTCTTCAGAACCAAGAACTGTGCCTTTCACAAAGTTCCAGTGTTACACAAACCAGCTTTTACTTCCAAAAACATTTAGAAAATTTCCCTAAAATACAGAATGAAGCCCTTTCTGGAAATTGTGATTCATTTGATCTAAGATGGGGACCCATGCGTGTGTATTTTTAACAATTTTTGCAGGTATGGTAATGACATTCTGAAATGTCATTCAAGAAACACTAGTTTATTATTGTTCACATTAAGGTTTATTTTTGTTTAATAAATGTAATTGTATTTATGCAATGATGTTCTTTCTCAGTAGCTCTACAGTGAATTAATGAAAACAATAACAAGTAAGCAAGTAATCCAAACAGCATAATTTCTTTGTATTATTTCTATTATCTTTATGGTGGTGTGGGGATGTGATTACGATAGGAATACCAAACTAAGGATCTACAAAATAATTTCAGAGAAATTCTACAATTCTGTCTACCGACTATTCCATCTATTAATTCTGTTAGATTACTGTTTCCCTTACTTCTATTTTGCTGAGCCATATGATAATTCAGAAGACATATATGTGGTAATTGCTATGTACTAAATCCTGTTGATGAAAATCATAAGAGCAGCAACTTCATATTCCTTTACCTGAACATCTTTATGAAGTAAGAGTTAGAAGTTAAATACATACATGCTCTATTTTAAAAATCAAAAGCATGTGTCTTCAATGGAAAACTGCTAATAGCAAGTATTTAAAATTTATTATAATCTTTCTCAATTATGTGTGACACTTTACATTAACTTCCTAAACAGAATATTTAAAACAAAATAGAGTTTCAGTTTTGAGAGAAAAAACCCCCACATAAATCAGTAGTTAAAATATGGCCTAAATTTTCTAAGAATACAATAGAAGTAGTAAAAAGAAAAGTATGTTGCATTAGGTTGGGTTGATTAGGTTAGGGGAAGTGTGTGTCATGATGTGATATCTATACTGAGTTTGGGGAGATAATTCAAGTTTATACATATTGAAAAAAATGTGACAGACATTCCAGGCAGAAAAAGAAGGATGTAGACTTCAAATATTCTTTAAAAACTACTGAGAGAAATTACATGATTATTGCCTACACTAAATTATCCAGTTTCTATGCATGCTTACTTTCATGTATGTTTTTGAAACATTTGCTGTTTATAACAGCCAGTGGTGTAAGACCTAAATAGACTAGTACACTAAAGTCCAGTTATTCAGTTTTCTCTTATTATAATTCATTATGAAATCTTGAGTGCCTTGCTCACACACACTAATTCACATATTTTATGATGTCTATTTTGCCTCAATCATGTTTAGGAACTTCAAGTTATTGGGAAAGTCAAATTAGCTGTTATTAGTTATAGCTTGTTGCTTTTATTTTTTTTCTTTTTTCCTTCAGAGGTTGATAACACATTGGCTGCAGTAAAAATGCAAATCCATTAATTATTCAGAAAAGACATACTTGTAAATTTGTCAAATAAACTGTAATCAGTGTAATAATATGAAGATAGTAAGGGTTATATGTTACATGTGAAAATGGAAGGATGAAGATTATATAAATACCTCTGGTTAGTTAGATAAAAATTATTTAGCTATTAATTTCATTCATTAATGAAGTGTGAAAAGAGAAAAAAATAGTTTGATAAATTTTCAGAGATGTCATCCCAAATTATTCATTACATTATTCAAATTATGAGATATTTGACTGGAGTATTTTTTCTAGAAACAAGTGTAGGCTACTATATTAAAAGTTCTGAAGATTTAGATACACAGAAATAAAATTGAGGAATTGCATATAACATGAGGATGGTTTTGACTGCCCTAAGCTATGATAATGGGAATCCTGCCAAGTATGTTAAAAGAGAAGGCAATAAGAAATGCTTTGCTAACACAAAAGGACTTCCTAAGAAGTTATGACTTGATATACCCATTGAAGATTTATATGTAATGCTCTTGCCCTTTCGTAAGAGCCCAACTAATTTTTTAATGGTATCTCATTCCTGTAGCATATTTCTGTACCCAGCATATCTGAAACAATATATTCAACTGGTCAGCTGGTATTTAATATAAGCAAAAAATCATAGGGAAAAATCATAGAAAAAACTAACATTTTTTGTTTGCACAATAGTGCTGAGTGTTAAAATTAGACAAATAGGCTTTATCTTGGTTAGCTAAACATTAGTTTTTATTATAATTACACACCATGTATATTTACACATATTTACATACACACAAATGTAAATTGAGAACCCCGGCAAATATAAATTATTCAAATTCCCATTGAAGATTGAAGAGTTCTGGACAGAACAATATATTGGTGGAGGCATAAGTTTTTATGACTTCCAAGCAACATAATTAGTTTATTTACCCAATTTAAGTAGGCAAGGATATTAAACTAGGTCCAGTGGACCTTCCTATATCAGCAAGGGAGTGACTAGATGTAAAGAAAAATATTTTCTTATCCTCAATTAGTCTTTACAATACATCATATACCATGTATGATTCTCAATAAAAAAATAACAAAGCATCAGAATAAAAAAAGTTGACCAAGCAAGTAAAACCAACACAAAACTACCAGATAGTGGGGTGTCTGGGTGGCTCAGTTGGTTAAGAACTGCCTTCGGCTCAGGTCATGATCCCAGGGTCCTGGGATTGAGCCCCACATCAAGCTTCTTAGCCTGCTTCTCCCTCTCCCTCTGTCTGCTACTCTGCCTGCTTGTGCTCTCTCTCTCTCTCTCTGTCAAATAAATAAATAAAAATTAAAAAAAAAAACCCTACCAGATAGCAAAATAATGATAATGTGAAATAAAGGCAATATAGATAACAATAATTGCTATGCTAAGGCATTTAATATAGAAAGATTTTACCAGATTATAAGAAGCTATGAATAAGATTGAAAATAAAATGTCTTCTGCAGATTAGACACTGATTAAAATAGAATTTATAAACTTTATGATATGTCAGAAAAAATATTCAAATGGAATGAGAAAAGTTGGAGTAAACTGGAGAAAACAACATCAGAGACATATGTAGCAGTCAAATATCAGTATGAAATTCCACTGGGCAAGAATGCTAGGGCTCTCATGCCCTATCATTGGAATAAATCCCTTGATTAATCCATCTGATAGCCTCTGGCTTTGGTTCCTTAGAGTTGCTTTTTTTAAATCTTGGGTTTGTTAGGCAGGATTAATCTGTACTTAACTTAGGAATACTTGATTTGGTCCTTGTGGCAGGTTGAATATCATCTCCCCAAAGATGTCCATAACATAATCTCAGGAACCTGTGAATATGTCACCTTACAGTCCAAAGAAACTTTGGAGATATGGATAAGTTAGTGATCTTGTGATGGAGGATTAACCAGGATTTTTCAGCTGGACTCAATATAGGGGAGGTCGGAGAAGAGAAAATATGCTACACTCTGGCATTGAAGATGAAGGAAGCGTTCATAAACTGAGGACTGTAGATAATATCTAGCCACTGGAAAAGGCATGAAAACAGATTCTCCCTAGAGCCTCCAGAAGAAACGTTGCCCTGCAAACCCAATTTGGACTCTGAGTGCCAGAGTAGAGAGAATAAATCTGTTTTTAAGTAGCTAAGTTTATAGCAATTTGTTACAACAGAAACTAGAAAATAACATAGACCAATAGAAGTAATTAAAAAGATTTAACAATTGTTTCTTTTGTAGGTAGGGTATAAGTGTAATCCATATTAAAATGTGTTATGAGAAGATGTGTGTGTGTGTGCTCAGGCATGAATTATGTCAACTACAGTTTTCTTGCTTAGCATTCATTTCTACCCTCTTCTACCTTGCTTTCCTAATTTTAGAAGTTAATAGCTAAAACCTGACTTTCACAAGACTCCCTGCAGTGGTAGGAGGTCCTTAGAGTGAACGACCATACTAGTTTGCCTGAGATTATCCAAGTTCAGCACTGAAAATATCATATCCACGAAACACTTCAATCCTCGGCAAACCCATAAGGCTGCATCATGGCTTTCATGGACCTAGGTACTATTCACCTTTGGGGACACGTTTTTCCAGGAAAAAAAAAGACTAAATAGCTAAATAAAAATATATGAATTTACAACTCTATTGATATAAAAACAAATAAAACACATGCTTCATTATTATTATATATTTATACTATTATATTCATGTTTTTCCTATTTTAAAAGAAATTGAGATTAAAATATTTCTCTTCTACTTTAGCCACTCCTTTTCCCGGATAGAGTTTGGACATGATAGAGCTACGGCATCCCACCAGTACATGGGAGAAAGATCAAAAAAATTTCAGAAAACTTGGCTTGGCTTCTTTTAGCTGCTGAAATAATTCCATTAATCACTCACCAGGCATATTGTTTAATGAGGGGAAAAATTATATATATATGAGCCATCAGTCTCGTGTTCCTCACAGCCACCGTAATCCTTAAATGCTGCATCCATTTACTTACAATGTAAGAAAATAACATGCATTGTGTTAAACAACAAGCATGGTAGTTCAATGAAGAAAGTCATATTAGAATGAAAGTAATAAATCATATGTTAACATGTGCCAAAGAAAGACTACCATATAAACTACTTATGGTATTATTTTCTATCTGAAGATAGAAAATATCTGGTCCTTCCTTGAAATAAATAAAGCCATTAAAAGTTTCAATGGATAATTTCCAATAAGACTGAATCATGATCAAAATAACACACATCTTGTGAGCCTTCTAAATCCAGAAATTAAGTTGCCATGCTTATTTTTATCTATTAAAACATAGAACAGAAAAAAGGTAAAGAGGTGCAAAAGGACAAGATAATGAGAGGGAATGAGAAATCCATGGGAAAATGAAAGTGGAAAAGGAAACATGTGAAATCTGGGGAGGTAATAAAAATCAAAGACCTGGCTCTGTTTGTGAAGAAACAGGCTCAGCATCCCTGTTCACTACTTAGGTCCTAAAGTACCTGAGAGTCTTCAATATTTCTGTAACAGCAAAATGAGTTTGATATAAATTATTTGATGCTTTGAAAAGCTCTATAGTGTAAAACAGACCATTTATTTATAATTATATATGTTGTGCTCCTCCAGCATGTTGAGTGTTTGCTGGTATGTAAGCTCCTTGAGGACAAGTCCATTGTCTTTTTAAATTTTCTTTTGGTGGTAGGTGGGGGTGGGGGAAGGCAAGATGGTTGAAGAGTAGGGGCCTCATTTTATCTGGTACCTTAAATTTAGCTATATAACTATCAAATCATTCTGAACATCCATAAATTCAAACTTTGATGTAAAAAAGAGTATCTGGAACTCTGCATGTAGAAAAACAACCACTTTTTGCAAGGTAGGATGTGTGGAGAAGTAATTCGGAGGGCATATATCAGAAGATAAATGACAGGGGGAGGGAGACTCAATAAGCTGGGTACCAGACAGTGATGTAGTCCTGGAGAGCAAAATCAGAACATTAAAAATCTGCTCCAGTGAGAGACATCCCTGCCTGAAAGGTGCTTAGGTGGTGAAACAAGGCAGAATTCTAGGTAGGACAGTGTGGTTGCAGAATTCCTGGAGTTGCAGAAAGAAGAAGGGTGCCTGAACCGGTAGAATTCCCAAGCACTGGAGTGGGGAAATTGGTTACAGTCAGCAAGACTGGGAGGGGGCTTGCAGTTCAGTTCACCATGAACTGTGAGCCACACTCAGATAAAGTACTGCTCTCCATGTGGAGATGTTACAAAAGACAAGAAAGCAGTGACACTCCACTTTCCCCTGGGTGGCGTGGAGCAGATGCACTTACAACAGGGAAACAACTCTCCATATCAGGCAATGTAAAGGACAGTGGTGGGCAACTCTCTGCCTTCCCCCAGGATGGGTAGAGAGGGTGCAGGCTCCACCTGGCAACCTTTATGTGCCAAGGCCCAATAAAGTGCAGACACTCAGGACCCTACGCCTTTCCCTGGGGAAGATCGGTATGGGTGTGCACTGCAGGAATCTGCAGAGTTTGACACACATGAATGTAAAGATTGTTAATCATTAAGGGTTTACTGAAAAGAGGGGACTGTGATCTTTTGGCTCTGGAGCTAGAGATCGGGGTGTGGCCATTTTTATTTTGATACTCTAAAGAGGTAAAGAAAGCCTTCAGGGAACAAAAAGTCATACAGAACAACCAAAAACAGCTTACACTGATCCCATCCCACTGGAATTTATGATAAACAACCAGAGGTAATACTCTCTGCCACATATCCAATCAATATGGACATAAGTAAAATGTCAGAGCTGGAATTCAGGATAACAATTATAAAGTTACTAGGTAGGCTTGAAGAAAGCGTAAAGGACACTAGAAAGTATCTTAGCGCAGAAATGATATCTAATCAGGCCATAATTAAAAATGCTCTAACTGAGATGCAGTCTAAATTGGATGCTCTGACAGCTAGGGTAAATGAGGCAGAAGAGAGAGTGACATAAAAGACAAATTTATGGAAAGGAAGGAAACTGAGGACAAGAGAGAAAAACAACTAATAGACCATAAGAAGAGGTTTTGAGAATTCATCAATGCCATAAAATGAAGCAATGAAAATTACTGGGGTGCCTGAGGAAGAAGAAAAAGAGAAGGGCCAGAAAGTATATTGGAGCAAATCAAAGCAGAGACTGTACATAATCTGGGGGAGGAAATAGGCAATCACATCCAAGAGGTAGAGCAGACCCCTCCCAAAATCAATAAAAATAGATCAATATCCCAACACTTAATAGTGAAGTTTGCATAAATAAATAAATAAATAAATAAATAAATAAATAAAATAAAAAAGGCCGATCCATATGCTCCCTACAAGAGACTCACTTTAGACCTAAAGACACCTCCAGACTGAAATTAAAGGGGTGGGGAACAATTTATCATGCTAATGGACCTCAAAAGAAAGCTTGGGGTAGCAATCCTTATATCAGACACATTAGATTTTAAACCAAAGACTGTACAAAGAGATGTAGAGGGACACCATGTCATACTTAAAGGGTCTGCCCAACAGGAAGATCTAATGATTATAAATATTTATGTTCCTAATTTGGGAGCAGACAATTATATAAACCAATTAATAACCAAAGTAAAGAAACACATTGATAATAATACAACAATTGTAGGGGATTTCAACTTCTCACTCACAGTAATGGATAGATCATCTAAATAGAAGGTCAACAAGGAAACAAGGGTTTTGAATGACACACCTGACCAGATGGACTTCACAGATATATACAGAGCACTCTATCCTAAAGCAACAGAATACACATTCTTCTCAAGTGCACATGGAAGTTTCTTCAGAATAGGTGACATACTACGCCACAAATCAGGTATCAACTGATACCAAAAGTTTGAATTCTTTCCTTCAAAATTTCAGACCACAGTGCTTTGAAACTTGAACTCAATCATAAGAGGAAATTTGAAAGGAAACACTTGGAGGTTAGAGAGTATCCTAGTAAAGAATGAATGGGTTAACCAGGAAATCAAAGAAGAATTTTTTTAAAAAATTATGGAATCCAGTGAAAATGAAAACACAACTGTTGAACCTTTGGGATAAAACAAAGGCAGTCCTAAGAGGGAAGTACATTGGAATATAAGCCTCTTTCAAAAACTTAAAAAAAAACTCAAATACCCAAGTCAATCTTGCACTTAAAAGAGTTGGAGAAAGAACAGCAAATAAAGCCTAAATCAAGCAAAAAAAGAGAATAAAGATTAGAGCAGAAATCAATGAAATGGAAACCAAACTAACATAGAACAGATTAATGAAACTAGATGCTCGTTCTTTGAAAGAATTAATAAGACCAATAAACCTCTAGCCAGACTCATCAAAAAGAGGAATAGACCGAAATTAATAAAATCATGAATGAAAGAAGAGAGATCACGATCAGCACAGAACAAACAATTTTAAGAACAAATTATGAGCAATGATATTTCAACAAAATTAGGCAATCTGGAAGAAATGGATGCATTCCTGGAAATTTATAAACTACCAAAACTGAAAGCAGAAGAAATAGAAAACCTGAAAAGACCCATACCCAGCAAGAAAATTGAAGAAGTAATCAAAAAACCCTCAAAAAAACAAGTGTCCAGGGCGCCTGGGTGGCTCAGTGGGTTAAAGCCTCTGCTTTCGGCTCAGGTCATGATCTCAGCATCCTGGGATCGGGCCCGCATCAGGCTCTCTGCTCAGCAGGGAGCCTGCTTCCTCCTCTCCCTGTCTCTCTGCCTGCCTCTCTGCCTACTTGTGATCTTTCTCTCTGTGTCAAATAAATAAATAAAATCTTTAAAAAAAAAGAATTATTTTTTATCACTGTTCTTTTACTGCTCTGGTTTTCTTGATAACAGATTTTCCAAATATTTTGTGTCCAGTTGCCCTCTTCCCTGCTTTTCCCTCCAAGGTAAAATGTATTATTTGGTGGATGGAATAGCTATTGGTTTGTATTTTATTACTGAAAATTGTGTGCATTTAATATATCAAGAGTTCTAAATGTGGGATTTAGGAACTTTCCATATCAAAGAATAGAAGACAGACATGGATAACTGTGTCTGCCACCTGTCATCATACTTCTCATCACATGGGTTGTCCCAGTTTTTAGATGGGGCACTTGAAGCTCACTGGGCTCTCACACTAGCCTTTTTACTCCATAGCCCTATCAGTAAAAAAGATAAAAATTATGTATTAATTTCTAGCCTCTTCCATCTCATTTCTGAAATGTTGCAAAACTTTAGTGGAGAAAAATATTTTTAAGTGGAAATTTAAAACTTAAATAGAAATATATATATATATATATTTGTATATATATACACATATATTTATATATATAAATATGTGTATGTGTGTGCATGTGTGTATATATATATATCCACATAAGAAATACCCCCAAACACACCAGTTTTATATATTTATATGTAAAAAATAGCTCCCAAACCAAAAATTTTTGACTAACAGTTTTTGTAGGTCAGGAATCTGGGGGCAACTTATCTGGTTACTTCTGGCTCAGGGTGTCTCAAAAAAGGCATTGATCAAGGCTGCCATTACCTCTTGACTGCACTCGGAGAGGATTCACTTGCAAGCTTATACATGTGACTCCTGACAAGTATCAGTCCTCAATCTGAGCTGGCTGGAGATACCAGTTTCCTGGCATATGGACTTCTTCATAGGACTTCTCACAAAATGGCAGCTTCCTTCCCTTATAGAGAAAGGGGTCTAAAGGAGAAAACATATGAGAGAGTGAGAGTACCCCCACAGTCCCTTTGCAACCTTTTCTCAGAAATGATTCCTATCACTTTTGGAGTACTCTATTCATTAGAATGGAGACACTAAACTCAGCCCACACTGAAAAGGAGGGATGTTTGTCACTGGAGACCATCTTACTGGTTGCCTATCATTGAACTCCTAATCATTGCAATTCTAAAACCACAATATTTAGCATAATGGCTGGAAACTTTGAAAAACTTGACCTTGTGAATAGCATTTGGAAAACAAAACAAATTAACACATAATGTGTTATTTTTTAATCTTTTATTTTTTTTTGCATGAGCAAATGATTTTGGGCTTGGGACTTCATCAAGTTGGAGGTGCATCTTTGATATTGATATTTTTATTTAGGTCCTTTTAATATCCAATTTAGAAAATCTTCTCCCTATAAGCTTTATAAGCACTGGTGGGTAAAATAATTTTACTCTCTCTGTTGTGTTTCTCAGGTAGATATACTGGCCATTAGAGGATTTTTGACACGGAGTTGTATATCCTGAACTTTATCTAGACTAAAGGAAATTTCTGGAAATTAAATAGTAGGCTTTCTTTGTATTCCTTCTATACCTTTATTTTCCACAAAGTGCTATTAATTTTTGTGAATATCAGAGATAGGGATTTTCACTTTATCCTTAGAAATGTCACAGAACTTATTCTTTTTTTTTAATTACAGTGTAGCTAACATACAGTGCTATATTCATTTCAGATGCACAATACAGTGATTCAACCATTCCATATATTACTCAGTTCTTATCAACAGAATTATACCATTAATCCCCTTCACCTTTTCCACTTTCACACACACCCACCTACTCTTTGGTAACTACCTGTATTGCTGTAAACTTCCCTCTTTGATCCACTTTTGCTGCATTGTAAAACTTTTGGATAAGTGCATTTTCATTTTCATTGGTCTTCATATATTTTTTAATTTCTTCTTTGATTTCTTGGTTGACCTATTCACTATTTAGTAGTATTAAAATTTATGTATTTGTGCTTTTTTTTTAAAGATTTTTTTTATTAATTCATTTGACACAGAGAGAGAGATTACAAGTAGGCAGAGAGGTAGGCAGAGAGAGAGGAGAGAGGAGGAAGCAGGCTCCCTGCTGAGCAGAGAGCCCGATGTGGGCCTCGATCCCAGGACCCTGGGATCACGACCTGAGCCGAAGACAGCGGCTCCAACCCACTGAGCCACCCAGGCGCCCTGTATTTGTGCTTTTTCCAGATTTTCTTGTAGTTGATTTCCAGTTTCATAGTGTTGTGGTCAGAAAAAGATTCATGCTATAAATTTTATCTTTTTGAAATTGTTGAAATTGATTTGTGACCTCATATGTGATCTATTCTGGCAAATGTTCCGTGTGTACTTGAAGAGAATATGTATTCTGCTGTTCTAGGTTGGAGTGTTCTGAGTATATCTTTTAAATACATCTGGTTCAGTGTGTCATTCAATGCCACAGTTACCTAGTTGATTTTCTGTTTAGATGATCTGTTCATTGATGTAAATGGGGTTTTAATATCCCCCACTACTATGTATTACTTTCAATTATTTCCTTTATATTTGTTATTAACTGTTTTATGTATTTGAGTGCTCCCATATTGGGTACATAAATATTTACAATTGTTATGTTCTTGTTGGGTTATCCCTCAATGATTATACAGTATCCTTCTTTGTCTATTGTTATAGTGTGCATTTTATTTCATTTTATTTATTTTTATAGTGTGCATTTTAAACTTGATTTTATCTGATATCAGTATTGCTACCCTGGTTTTTTTTTTTTTTGACATCCATGCACATGATAAATATTTCTACATCCCTTCAGTTCCAATCTGCAGATGTATTTAGACCTAAAATGAGTCTTTTGTAAGCAGCATATAGATGGATCTTAGTTTTTTGTTTTTGTTTTTATTTCTATCCATTCTTTCACCTTCTGTCTTTTGATTGGAGCATTTAGTCCACTTACTTTCAAAGTAATTATTGATAGTTATGTATTTATAGTCATTTTGTTGTTTGTTTTTCTGTTTGTTTTGTTTTTGTTTTTTAAGTTCTCTGTTCCTTTCTTCCCTTGCTCTCTTCTCTCACTATCAGTTGGATTTCTTTAGTGATATATTTAGATTCTTTTCTTTTTGTTTTTCATATCTATTATTACTTTTTGATTAGTGGTTACCATTAGGTTTGTATAACATCTTCTGTAGTCTATATTAAGTCAATGATTGCTTAATTTGAATCCATTCTTTACTCTTCTGCACGTTTTAAGTATATGTTGTCATATTTTACATACTGTTATTTTGTAAGTCCCTGGACTTATTTTTTTAAAAGATTTTTTATTTATTTATTTGACACAGAGAGAGAGATTACAAGTAGGCAGAGAAGCAGGCAGAGAGACAGGGAGAGGAGGAAGCAGGCTCCCTGCTGAGCAGAGAGCCCGATGCGGGCCTCGATCCCAGGATGCTGAGATCATGACCTGAGCTGAAAGCAGAGGCTTTAACCCACTGAGCCACCCAGGCCCCCTCTCTGGGCTTATTTTTACAGATATACTTAGCTTTATTACTTTTGTGCTTCCTATTTTTCTTATTCTTACTTATGGACTTTCCTTTCAAATCAGAGTCCCCTTTAACATTTCTTAAAGGACTAGTTTAGTGGACACAAATTCCTTTAACTTTTGTTTATCTGGGAAACTCTTTATTTCTTCTTCTATTCTGAATGAAAGTCATCGTGGATAGAGTATTCTTTGCTGCAGATTTTTCCTATCCAGCACTGTGAATATGTCATTCTCTTCTGGCCTGCAAAATTTCTGCTGAAAATCTGCTGATAATCTTAGTGGATTTTCCTTGTATGTAACTGTCTTATCTGTTGTTGCTTTTAAAATTCTTTCTTTATCACTGTTTTTGACAATTTTAAATACTATATGTCTTGGTGTAAACATTTTTGGGTTGATTTTGTTGTTGGATATCTGTGACTCCTGGATCTGAATTTCTGTTTCCCCCACCAAATTCAGGAACATTTCAGCTATTATTTCTTCAAATAAATTTTCTGACCCCTCTTCTGTTTCTTCTTCTGGAATTCCTATAATGTAAATGCTTATATGCTTGATGGGGTCACTCATTTCTCTAAGTCAATTCTCATTTTGTATAATTTTTTTCTCTCACTTGCTCAGCTTGATCAGTTTCTATTACTCTGTCCTCCAGGTCACTAATTTGTTCTGCTTTTCCTTGCCAGCTATTTATTCCATCTTGTTTATTTTTAATTTCAGTTATTGTGTTCTTTAACTCTGATTGGTTCTTTTCTATCTCCTTGTTAAGGGTCACACCGATTTCCTCCACTCCTTTCTGAAGACCAGTTAGCATCTTTATGATCATTTCTTTAAATTCTCCATCAGGCATACTACATCCATTTTCTTTTTTGTCTCTTGTGATTTTGCCCTCTTCTTTTATTTGGGACATATTCCTTTGTCTTCTTTTTTGTCTAGCTCTCAGTGCCTGTTTCTGTGTGTCATGAAATTTAGCTACATCTCTTGCTCTCAAAAGTAGTGGGTGGGATACACACTTTTTTACAAGATGGTTAAAGTCCTCTTGCACATAGGATGTGGAACCACAATGGAGACTAAGCCAGGTGGGCCACTCCACAAAGTTTGTGCTGGGGGCACAAAATTTTAACAAGCTGCATGCCTCCTTTCATGGAGAGATTGGAGGACGCTGCCACCACACTACAACTGAGACCCTGCAGAGTTTATAGTCAGGAGATGTGATGCTGGCATGGTTTCACTGGTTTTCTAAGGGAGGAGACCCACAGTGGTGGGACTGAGGCAGGCCAGGTAGAAGGGGTAAGGAAAAATGTACACATGTAAGGTAATGAATGGCACTACTTTTCTGGTTCCAGCAGACAGCTGTGTGTGTATGCTGGGGGAGAGGGTAGGAAAATGGCCCCTGCCAACTTCTTTGTTCCTGGAAAAGTCCCTCAGTGAACTCTGCAAATTTTAAATAACATTCCATCCTGTATGCCCCACATAGTTTTCAAACTGCTGCATCTAAGTTGTTTCTCTACAACCTGGTGTGTGGGGTGTGTGTGTGTGTGTGTGTGTGTGTGTGTGTGTGTGTGTGTTCTCTTTAAGGGCAAAGACTCAGTTTCCCATTCCTCCTTTTCCAGCTCTCCCAAAGCCAATCTAACAGATTTTCAATCTCACTGTTGTAAGAACTCACAAAATTCAGCCCTCTGGTTTTCAAAGCAAAATGTATGGGTATTCATCTTCCCCAGTTGAGCTCCCAAGTGTGATAGTCTGTTTTTCTCTCTTCTCCATGCCTGTGGCCCCCTCCCTCTGGCAGACAGACCCTCAGGTTTACCTCCCCACTTTCTATCCCCTTTCTATCTTCATCATGTGGTTTCTCTTCTACAATAAATGTGAAATTTTCTCTGCAAGTCTTTCTGTCATTTTCTAGATTATTTACACTGATGTGAGTGTTAGCTATAGTTATATCCAAGGGATGAAGTGAGTTAGGGTCTTCCTATTCCTCTGCCTTCCCCAGAAGTCCCTATTCCTGAATAAATAAAATTATCTTAGGGACCCTACCACAGTGATATAAATCATTGGAACAGAAATAAGGAAAAAGCTAAATTAAATAATCATAAATCCTGAGCCAAAAATCTAAAGAAAGCTTGAATACCAGATGCCTTTATCCTGAGGCTAGCCAAAAAACCATGCAATGACATCAATAAGCAGAAAGACAAATTTCTCTAAATGAAGAAAGGATGATTTTAAAAAAAATTAACTCTGAAAACATCAGCGGACAAACTAAATATATACTGACAAATAATATCATAGAGAGATGTTTTTCAATCAAAACTGAAGTTTACACAAGTCACCTTAGACCTGTGGTTCTCCATTGGACATGATTTTGTTCCCCTGTGAAGAGTAAGCAATGTCTAGAGGTATTTTCAACAGTCACAAGTGAGAGCCTCCTGGATTCTGGTGGGTAAAGATCAGGGATGATGCTAAACGTCCTACAATGCATAATATAGCCCATCATAATAGATAATTATCTGACTGAAGATGTCAATAATGCTGTGATTAAGGTGGGCTACCTGAGACTTATAGGAAAGGTGTTAAAAAATTATGTAAGATATACCCAGATCTAATTTTTTGGAGACAGGTCAGAAAAAGGTGTATTGATGATGTATTAGTGATTATCAAGTCAGAAACAACAACAACAACAAACTACAGTTTTCTAAAAAGAGGTAATAAAAATTAAGTATCCAAATGTTTCAGGGCAAGAGTTAGTTGTAATATCTCCCCAGGAGGACCTAGGATCCAGGAAGCTCTTCAGAAGCATCATCTCAAAGCTACTGATTGTAAGTTCATAGGAAAATTATTTGTAGAACCATATTTTGAAGACTGGGGCACCTATATCAAATGATGACATAAAATTTGGAATTATGGGGTGCCTTGGGTGGCTCAGTGGGTTAAAGCCTCTGTCTTTGGCTCAGGTCATGATCTCAGGGTCCTGGNGGTCGTGGGATTGAGTCCCGCATTGGGCTACCTGCTCAGCAGGGAACCTGCTTCCTCCTCTCTCTCTGCCTGCCTCTCTGCCTACTTGTAATCTCTCTCTCTCTCTCTCTCTCTCTCTCTCTCTCTCTCTCTCTCTCTCTGTCAAATAAATAAATAAAAATTTTAAAAATTTGGAATTATGTAAGGAAAATACAGGGAAGAGGGGGATAAATTATTCCAGTAATACTGTACTAACTTTAAAGATAAAATCAATTATGTTTTTGAAAGTTGAAATCCAGAAACTGAATATATTCTCAGAAAACATCTCAACAGATAAGCAGAGATATTATTGGTAGAATCACAGCTTGAACTAGAAGTTGAGACTGAGGAAGAATAAACACCAAAGCATATATAAATAAAGTTTAGGGATTCATAAACTTGAATAAGAAAATTTCACATTTTTATCTTCATTAAGTTCTTTTTTTTTAAAGATTTAATTTCTTTATTTGACACAGAGAGAGAGATTACAAGTAGGCAGAGAGGCAGAGGCAGGCAGAGAGACAAGGAGAGGAGGAAGCAGGCTCCCTGCTGAGCAGAGAGCCCGATGTGGGCCTCCATCCCAGGACCCTGAGATCATGACCTGAGCTGAAAGCAGAGGCTTTAACCCACTGAGCCACCCAGGCACCCTCTTCATTAAGTTCTAATTGAGATGTACTGTTGCTTGCTATTGTGAATATAGTTAAGATCAGATTCATATAAGTAATATCATGATTTTTATTAAAGGAAATAACAGATATTTTGTATCACACTGGAGTTGTAAATTTTCTTTTAAGATTTTATTTATTTATTTGACACACAGATAGAGCACAAGCAGGGGGAGTGGCAGGCAAAGGGAGATAGAGAAGCAGGTTCCCTGCTGAGCAGGGAGCCATATGCAGGGCACAATCCCAGGACCCTATGATCATGACCTCAGCCAAAGGCAGACGCTAAACCTACTGAGTCATCCAGGCTTAGAGTTGTAAATATTTTGATCTTTTGTGTTTATAACTTTTGAAAAAATACAGCAGGTTTTTTTTTGACACAGAGCTAGAATTGATAATATATAGTAGGCCAATACAAAAACATATAATATTGTATAACAATTTCAAATATTTCAATAACTCTGTCAGTTATATTGGTTTATTTTGTGATTTTAACAATATTGTAAGAAGGAAGTCATAGAATTGGCTTCACAAGACTACCAACTAGGTACTTGGAACACAAAAGTATTTAAGGAATACTTCCCTGAATGGAATTCCTCCACTAAAGATGGAGGAGGCAGGCAGGATTTACTTGAATAACTGATGTGTTGCCATATCTAGAATAGATGTACCTCATATCTCCTAATATATTACCTCTCTAAATGATATTGGAAGAAATATGCTACAATTAGAGATGTGTGGTTTTAAAAAGAGAGAAAAATTAATGATAGATATATGCGCAGGGTCCTGAATGACATAAAAATAAGTTCAAAGGACCACAAAAGAGAGTGCAATGACAATCAAGGTATGAGGTTTAATTTAATACTGTTGATAGAAGTTTAGAGACTTCAGGAAAGTAGGCATGATCAGATGAAATCATAGCCTGATTTGGAAAGCAAGTCTGCACAAACTGTAAATCCATGAATTTTTTAAGCCAGATTTCCTAATATGAAGATGTGTCTCACTTAGAGAAAATAAAGGCTGTGAAATTGGTTAAGCCTTAGACTCTGTAGGAGAAAATCTGATTAAGGAAGCTAGACAAGCTCTACTCTGAGGAATAGGAGTTTCCAAGATGAAAAATTCCCAGATCTCTTGGTTCTGGAAATTTGCAAGTTAAAGGCAGCCAGTCCACACTATAGAGGATAGTTCAAAATGAAGGTATATATTATTTAATTGTTGATATCGGGTCTCAATTTAGCATGGCTATATAAGCTTTTCCTGAAAAAGAATGCTTGAAGTTGAGAATTTACAGGGAACAAACAAGAAAACCCAATTCTTAGAAGCAAAGCATTGACTGGATTTGTAAGTGCTCTTTTAATTCAGTATGTAAAAAGATTTGATCAAATAAGTGCAATCATGCATTTGGTCAAAACAGTAAGACTAGCAATTGATAGAGGTGAGATATCACACATGACTGTTTGCACATGTCAATGAAAGTTTCTCAGACTTCAAATCATTTTTTTCAGAGGAGCTTCCAGGCAGTCATCCACCAAATTATTAACGATGTCTTCCATCTTTAGACATAGTAAAAAATGTGGATAGGACCCCTGAAAACTTCCCAAGAATACTAGTGCATCCTATATGCAGCCAACAGTGTTGCAGCTGGGCTTTTATCAATGCAAAATGAAGCTTGGAGTCTTACAGCAAGGTCTTAACCCCAGCTGCCTCTATCTCAGCCATAAACATGAAGATATTAGCAAAATGGGAACTCGAGCAAATATCTATATAGTCTTGGGTATGATTTTTTTCTGTCATAAATACTGAAGTAGACCTTTCTGTATTTAATAACATTCTCATAGGATAGTAAATAGTGAACACAGAAAGCTACACCCCATCATTGTCAGGACTCACCAGATATATTTTACGGACTTATAAAAGACAACATTGAAAATATATGGAATTTTAGAGTAGCTAGGTGTAGTTAATACTCATATAAGGAGGGGGGAAGAATCAAGCAAATAAATTTCCTGGCATAATAGAATTAAAATAAATTGGAAACAAAGGTATGTTTGGGTCGATTATCAAAATTATCAAAATTAAATGATATTTAAATTACCTTTTAGAGGAAATGCAAGAGATATGGGAGACATTGACCCAACCAAGTAATTGGGTCAAAACACATCAAAATACAGATCTTCATTGACTTACAATGGTGTTATTTCCTGATAAAGCCAACATAAATTGAAAATGCATTTCATACACCTAACTCACCTAACTCGATATTTTAGCCTAGGTTACCTTAAATGTGTTCAGAAACTTACATTCTTATGCTTGAACAAAATCATCCAACACAAAGCTTATTTTATAATAAAGTATGAAATATTTCATGTAATGTATTGAATAATGTACTAAAAGGGAAAATCAGAATGTTAAATGGATGCAGAATAGTTTTAAGTGTTTCAGTTCTGATTGTGTGGCTGCCTGGGAGCTATGGCTTATTGCCCAACATCATGACAGAGTATGATACCCCATATTGCTAGCTCAGGAAAAGTTCAATATTCAAAATTTGAAGTGTGATTTCTACTGAATGCATAGCATTTTTGCACCTTAGTAAAATAAAAAAGAAATCATTGGTCAAACTTGTGTAAGTCAGGGACTGTCTATAGATATAAAAATTCAATGGTTATATCTAGAGTTGAGTTCTGCTGCAAAGTTTTGCCATAATACAGTGAAATAATCCAACCTTAAGTATATCTTGTTTTAAAAAAATCACCGGGACTATGATGTGGAGCATTAGTTGTCATGGAGTATATTAAAATATGCAGTAGCTGGAATATAGCTTCAACCACAGCAATAACTGTGCAGAAAGCACAGTAGCTATGTAGGGCATACTCTCCCCATGGCAAGTTAGTCAAACATAGATTAGACACAAAAAAAATTGTTTCAGCATATTTAAAGCTTCTGTTTTCATTATGTCTGCCAATATTCTGTTGGTCAAACTCTATAGCGATAGACATGGAATATAAGCTGCCACAGTGGGAGGAACAACCAAAATAAACCAATAAACTTAACGGAAGTGGCTGTCAATTTCTCTTTAGAGTTTTAAGACCGTGGGGAGAAGAATTTTCTGAAGACCAAAAAACACTTGAACTTCAAATCCATAGTTCTGTCACTCAATTGTTTTTCCTATCCTTTGTGCTGTCAACTCTTTGGATTATGTTCCCAAAATATGAAAGTCCACCAAATAAAGTTCTTACTGAGGTATAATTTGCATATAATATTACATTAATTTCAGGTGGACAATATTATGATTTAATATATTGTATATATAACAAAATGTTCACCACAACTAGTCTAGTTAACATCCATCATCCATCAAATAGATTTAAAGAAAATCATGAGGATGCATTAATTCACTTCCCAGTTTCCAGGAGGAAAGCCCCACTGTTTCTGAATGTAAAGTATAAGTTACAGAGTAAGAAAATAAAGAGCCTAACAGTTGATGTCACATGTGATTAATTTTAGAAACAAATGCTTCTAATCAAAGGATTATGTTCTAAAATGAATGGTTTCCTGCTGTTTTCTCTTTCAATTTATTGGACACCTCATTTAATGATTAATACATTGTCACACCATAAAGGCAAATATAGGAGAAATTTCCTTTAACTTCAAGTAGAATTATGTCAGAGGACTTAACTTCTATTTTGTATCATACAGTTGGAGCGCAATTGAATTGGAAATAAGAGAGAATAAAATTTGACTCTCAGTGAATTTTTCAAGTAAAATATTCAAACATAAAATACAAAGAAATAAATAAAAATACATCTAGCAAAAGATAATACTTTCTCCTATTGTCTCTGGATTCTTTTTGGATTCCAATAGTGTCACTTTGTTTCAGTTGTTTTCCTCTTTCCCATCTCAAAGCAATTCCTGTTATGATTTTGATATATATCTTTATCTATGTTATAATGTTTGTATCCATAAATACTATAGACTCCAGTTTTGTGCATCTGCATAAAAGTTTTCAAAATACACTATATATATTTTTTGTACCTAGGACTTTCTCCTTCGTATTATCTTTTGCAGTTCTATATATGTGCATATTTTATAAAAATTACTACTATTGAATATTTTCCATCATATATATATTCCAATACATTTTTCCATCTCCTGTTGTTGATCATATAATTGTTTCCAATAGCTTACTATTGAACATGCTTTGTAAGTCTTATTTTGGCAAGTGCAAACATTTTTCTAGGATAAAGAGCTGCATATAGAATATCTGGATATTGGACTATGCATATTTTCCAACTTTAAAATTGCAGAATTGTATCCAAAATGTCATGTTACAATGTTTCTAAGAGATAAAGAGAATTTAAAAAAGATTTTATTTATTTATATGTTTGTTTGTTTATGAGAGCGAAAGGGAGAACAAGCATGAGTGGGAGGGCAGGGGCAGAGGGTAGCCCAATGCAGGGCTCCACATGGGCTCCATTTGGTGCTGGAGCCCAGGGTGCTGAGGTCACAACCTTGACCAAAGGAAGAAGCTTAACCAACTGAGCCACCCAGTTGCCGTAAAGATAAGGAATTTTCGATTTTGTTACATTCTTAAGAAGGTAGTCAGATTTTTTTTTCCAACGAAATGGTGATAAAACAGTATGTCTTTGTTTTATTAAATTTGCATTTGGTCAATGAGTTAATTTATTGGTCAGCTTTCCTACTTTATGAATAATCTGTTCATATATTTTGTTGTTTTTTCCCCATAGAGATGATTGTTTTTTCACCTTATTCTTCACCACTATGCTCCTTTATGATTTTTGTTTTCTGTGCTTTATTTAAGAAATATTTCTTGAGAATAGCATGGAGGACATTAGGAGAAGGAAAGAAAAAATGAAGTGGGGGAAGTTGTAGGGGGAGAGGAACCATGAGAGACTATGGACTCCAGGAAACAAATTGAGAGTTTTAGAAGGGAGGGGTCTGGGGGTGGTGAGCCCAGTGAGGGGTATTAAGGAGGGCATGGATTGTGTGGAGCACTGGGTGTTATACGCAAACAGTGAATCATGGAACTCTACGTCAAACACTAATGATGTACTGCATGGTGACAAACATAACACTAAAAAAAAAAAAGAAAGAAAGAAAAAGAAAGAAAGAAAGAAATACTCCTTGACCTATACCTTAAAGATATGTTTTATTAACATCATATTTTTTGTATTTGATCTATAAATTATCAGAAATTTAATTTGTATATGGTACCAGAGATAAATCTAATTGCATTTTTCCCATTAGGTTAGAAACTTTCTGCAATGCATTCATTTTATTTTTTTAAAGATTTTATTTATTTATTTGACAGAGAAAGAGATCACAAGTAGGCAGAGAGGCAGGCAAAGGGAAAGGGGGAAGCAGGCTCCCGCCCAGCAGAGAGCCTAATGCGGGCCTCGATCCCAGGACCCTGAGATCATGACCAGAGCCAAAGGCAGAGGCTTAATCCACTGAGCCACCCAGGCACCCCTAATGCATTCATTTTAAAGACCCATTTTTCCTCAGTTATTTCTTTTTTTTTCTTATCCAAACAAGGACCCATTTCCAAACAAAGACCCAGTTGTAATTGTTCGTTTAGTCCTCTTCTCTATTTTACTGATCTATTTTTAAATTTTCAAATAACATATTCTTTCAAATGGGATCTTCTTAGTCTTGGACTGAGGTAAAACAAGCCTTCATTTTGATTCTTCGCACAAAATACTGTTTTTGTTAGTGTTCAACATGATCTCTTCCACATAAATTTGAGAAACATTTTGCCAATGTTCATGTTGTGTGTACTACTGTGTGGAATAGTATTTTTTATTGCTATATAATTCATGTGCCATTAAAATTTAAACTTTTAAAATTATTATTCAGTGAGTATTTAATAGACTCACAAAGTTGTACAACAGTCATCATCACCTATTTGCAAGATATTTTTGTCATCCCAATAAGAAGCCCCCATGGCCATTAGCATTCATATCCTATACCCGACCCTTTCCCATGTTCTGATAAATACAATTTGCATTGTCCTCTTTCATTTAGCATAACGTTTTCAAGCTTCATTCATGACGTTGCATTTATTAGTACTTCAGCTTTTTATGGTTGAATAAAAATTCATTTTATGGATACATCACTTTTTGTTTATTGATTCACCAAATGATAGACATAAGGATTGTTTCCAGTTTTTGGTTTTTATGAAAAATACTGCTCTGAACATTTTTGTACACATTTGTGTGCAGCCATATGTTGTCATTATTTTTGTGTATATATTTAGTAGCAAAATTTCTGTGTCATAAGGTAAGACTATGTTTAAATTTTTGGAGAACTTACAAACTGGTTTCCAAGGCAGTTGCATCATTTTATTATCCCAGTAGCAATGTATTGGAAGTAGCCTCTGGATTATCTCTGGCTATGCAGAGTCATTGAGAACCAGGCACCATTTACTTAAAGCAAAGACCTAGGACCTGTTACCTAGAAACACAGAAGTTTCCCTGATAAATCTACACACACACACACACACACACACACACACACACAGAAGTTGTATGTTCCCTACTTCTTTACGGCATGGCGTAAGAAACTAAAGGATACAGTGACCATCTGCTGTATATTTTCAATAGGGTTATGTAAAGAGATTGGAAAAGTGCCTCCCACTAGGCTTCCTTTTAAAGAAAAAGGGATATAGGTGTAAAGTCCTGCTATTCCTTACCAAGAGACTGATGGTCTTAAGTTTCTTCTCTTTTAAATAAGGGTCCTAGTGACTCCAAAATTCCCAGTTCCTATTTTTATGAAATGTGAAACACTTGTCTCTTACCCTTCTTCTATGCATTGAGTGGGGGTATTTGAGTTACCAAAATTTTTTTATATATATTTTCACTCTACAAGTTTAGAAAATTCAAGATAGTGAGACACTAGAAAGAAAGACTGATTTCATCATGTCTTAGATTAAGAATACCCAATAAACATTGGATGGTCTTACTTGGAAAAGACCTTGGATGTTTTTGGAGTAGTTTTTTAGAAGCTGCTTTGTTATTGTATATTTGGAATAACAGAGTCATGAAAATATAAAGCATTTTAGAATAGGACATCTGCACAGGTGCAAATGAAGGGACTCAATTTAGTAACTTGATGCCACTGTAAACCTCACACACTTTTTAGAAACCAAAACAGGCATTCAATATGAGATGAAGTTAATCCCTTTGTTTCACTAGGTCAAAAATCCTGGGATACTCTAAACCTATATACCAAACATGGCACACACTTATTAGACAACACTCTGCTAGAAGAAACACATACAAATGTAAATAGGGTAAATATCCTTGGCTATGAGAAACAGATACCATCTGCCTCAGAAGATTATCAACCTAAAAACTAATAGCTTTTCTCTAACTGGATTAAAACATTCTTTTTTTTTTTCTTAATAATCCCCTTGGAAGGAAACAGAGAGAGCTTTCTAAGTAGAAAATGACAGGATACCACAGCCCCAACAATAACAAATGCCAGAATGTTAAGTGTACTGAGATTATCCTGATGGGCTGGAATCCTTGTATTTTTCCTCTTGGCCCATTTTTCTTTCAGTCCTGCAGAAGTGTTGGGGGAGAGTTTGAGTCTTGCTAAACACAAAGTAACTCTAAAGTCTTTCTAAAAACATTCAGTTCGTATTCTGGCCTCAGGTGTTTGAAAAAATCCCCACTCTTCTTTTCTTTCGTCTCCAAAATATGGAAATATACTCTCTTTATAAAAATCTTATCTCCAAAGTTCCTGGTCACCAGAGTAAAAGTAGTCCAGACACTTAGTTTTA
Organism: Ailurus styani; assembly: GCA_002007465.1. Taxonomy (NCBI): domain Eukaryota; kingdom Metazoa; phylum Chordata; class Mammalia; order Carnivora; family Ailuridae; genus Ailurus; species Ailurus styani. The sequence goes on along the minus strand of LNAC01001007.1, from coordinate 8,319 downwards.
GGCTATGTCCAGAAAACACCACCCAATGGGCAAAGAGAATGAAACCCTTGCAGTAGAACCAAACAAACAAATAAAAAAGATTTCATAGATCAAGTACTTAACAGATTCTGCCACCAAGAGAAGGTTGATATGGATAAGCATCGACAGATAATATCTGAGATGTTGGGACGGAAAAGTTCAACCAAGAGGGGCTATCTAAAAATGAGTTCTCTGGGTGAGTTTTCATTATTTTTGGAATCAAGTAAGAATGTGTCAGAGTTAAAATAGAGTCTAGTGGTGGTACAGTAGAGATCAATGGTAATGTGTGAGGTAACAGTCTAACAAATCAGTTCAATCAAGGAAGTGAGTCAAGTATGGTGAGAGTGACATCCTGAGAGAGTAAATAGCTGGGCAAGTAGAGTAGGTCCAGAGAAAAGGTGAGTTCTAGTTGGGGAACAGGTTCTGGTGACTGAGTTTGTGCTGGGGGTAGAGGAAACAATAATAAGGGGAGCAAATAAATAGATCATAAGAAATGCAGAATGCAGCAGTTAAAAAAATATCTATTGTGGCAGAAAGGCATCAAATGGTAAAGACAATAAAATGGGAATTGAGGGATTGTTGTGTCCAAGAGATAATGCAGTCTAGATGTAAAGTGGTAAGACCTTGTCTAGACTCAGAGGAGCTATAAAAGTCAAAATAGATAAGGAAACAACATCCTCCCCATAAGTTCTCCAAACAGAAGAATACATTTGGAGCTTCTATGGCTGGCTTAGCTTTCACACCCTTCGTGGAAGAAATATTGTTGTAATTTTTATGGGAAGTTGCAAAAACAAATATTTGTTCACCTGGCTGAGAAGACAGAAGATACAAAATGCAGGAAGAAGCAGAAGAGAGACAAAAGGGCCTGGCAGGGTCACAGTACCCACATCTCTACTTCACAATTATCCATTTAAATATTACCCAAACTTTTTCCTTACACCCTCTCCCCTCTCAATTTCTATTTCCATGTCAATGCTAGGCTATATACTGGAACCCCAGAAGTTAATGGATATATTAAGAAGAGGGATAAAAGAAAAAAGGAAAAAAGAGATTAATCAACAGTTGTTGAGAAAACTCAGATCCTGTTGCACCTTACCTGATTTCAAGGGAGTTCTCTAAGCTGAGAAAATAAAAGTTTTACATGTGATGAAGGTAGAAGCAAAGTGATATTCAGGAAGGAGGTTAAGAAAAATGGTCATTGGAAATAGAATCTTGCAACAAACCTGAGAGCTCCAGGGATTTGGTTACAAGTTAAAATGATCTACAGTAACCACAGCAAGGTTTAAGTATGTTCAATTATTTATTGTGTTAAGTACTTTAATCCACATTATCCTAGTAAATAATCACAACAACCTGTGAGTTTTACAGGCAAGGCAATGTTTCAAAGAATTTTACTTTTTAATGTCTCAGTCCCCCTACTCCTACCTTCATCATTCTGTGTTCATGCTAAAAAGACATGAGGGAAAAATAGAGTATGGGATCCAGTTCTTTACCTTCTGTCTAGGCAAGGTCCAACATTTGTTATTCATGAATAATATAGTTTTCTACACTGAATTAATTGAAATCTGTTTTTATATTGTTATTTGTTTTTATGGTAAGTAGGAATATTTTCCATTTTCCCTTCTTTGAAAAACTAACAATGAATCACGGATCATTGAAAAAATAAAATAAAATAAATAAATAAAAAGAAAAAAAGAAAAGCCTTCCTTAAACTGCACTAAAGCAAAAAAAAAAAAGGAAAAAAAAGAAAAAGAAAAGAAAAAGAAAGAAAGATTTTCTGTTTATGATACTCAATTGCTGTTTCAGCCAATAATCTTCATTTGAAAAGGGTCATAAAATCTCACATTTTAAGTGCACATAGGCTTTTTCAGATAGGATTTATACCTCTTTTAGTCATGGATAAACATTCAGAACATGATCAGAGATTTTTAGAGACTTGCTACTGCTCTGTAGATAAATTATGAAAAGAGAAGTGGCTTGTTCTAAGACACCCAAGATGGGAAGGAGACTGAGGAACATGGAATGGCAGTTCTCTTCTTCTGAATGTACTTTGAACATTCTCAGTAATCAATTCTACAGATACTGAATTTCTGTGTTTGTACTTTTATCCTAGACCTTTCTACCACACCCAGATGGTTGGCATGTGAGCTATAAATAGAAATCTTTGCCCTTGCTCTAAGCCTTCACTATCCTACCAGTTTTCCAGAGTAGGGGGTGGGAAACTGGCAGTGTACAATCACAGGATTGTGCTTTTGTATAGCCCATTTAGTAAAACCAGATTTCAACAGATGAACATTTGCAATCAATTTGGTCCATTAACTGTCCCATTGAGCTTTTTCCCTTTGAGATTCTCATATTCTGATTCCTTCATAACCACCATACCTAGTCCATAGTAGTGTACATTTCCAATGTTAGAACAGTTTTAGCAAGCTCTACCACAGCTCAAAATTGTGAGATACCGTAATCATAACTGAGGCTCTACCATTTCAACAAAGATTTTAACAAATACAAAAACAAAATGGAACAAAAAAAAAGGATTTTTTAAAATTTTTATGTTGTAAAACATGGGGAAAAAAACAAGAATCATATTCACAGCATGATTTCAAATGTTTGCTCTGTCACATGTCAGGTATGTGAGGCATTCAGTGTATTCCCTCTTTTGTTCTTCAGTTTCTTTTTTTAGAATATGGAGACAAAAATTTTCAAAGACTACAATATGAATTGGGGTATGATGGTGACAACTTGAGTAATCAAGGGAGGTAAAATTCAATGGGACAAAGTCAATGGACCAATTTAATTACAATATATGTAATCAGTCTTTGGTCCATAATAGACACTTGATAAATGGTAGTTATGATTAAGAATACCAATAGAAGCAAGGAGGAGACTTACTGCTCCTGAAATTTATTTATTTATTCAGAAATAGCTAAATAGTAAACTCTAGTTTGAGGCCTATATCACTTTGTATTGTTCTCTAGAAAATTGTAATTTTTCTGGGTTCAACTGGCATAGTTCCTGGCCCAATAATCCATGGACAACAGTTCTAAAAGTCCACAGATTGAGTTTCTCTACCATGGTGTGATCCTTCATTCCTTGTCAATTATTTATTTATTTATTTATTTATTTATTTATTTATTTACTAGCTTACTTCCTTATTTACTTATTTTTCAGGTTAAGGATATTTCAGTGCCACTGATACAATGTGTCATGGGGTCATCATGGTTATCTTTAGGGGTGATGATTTGTTACAACTCAGAGAACTTGGGGTGGGGGAAGCTGTTATTCTCATAGCTGTGGTTTGTTACAGCAAAGAGTTACAAAATAAAATCAACAGAGGAAAAGACTTCATAGGGCAGAGTCTAGGAAAAAACAGGCATGAGCTTTAAGTTGTCTTCTCAAATAGAATGTATTTCCTTCTCTCAGCAATCATGTGAATTAATATTTAGAAAGTGTTTATGACCATGGACGCTCAATCACTCCATGATTTTTGTTGGAGATCAGTCATGTAGTCATAAAGTATTCCATGACTGACTTTAGCTACTTATTCTTCAGTCCACTACCAGACAGATGTCAAACTGATAAAGTGTGAGTGAACAAAAACAGGTCTTCAAAAACAGATATTCACCCTAAATAACATTATTTGACATGAACTATCTTATGTATGGCCCTAGGCCTCAGGTATATAAAGATGCTCTTATCCGACTAGATTCTTTTCCAAGTGTTCAGAGGAGCTGGTCTAAAACTAGTCATTTCTTTGAATCATGAAGGGTTTGAGTACCCCAATACCGATGAGTTACTTTTACTACCAGACAACTTCAGTTATTTCCGCAGAAAAAGAGTCTTGAGATGACTCACTCACCTCTATATTAAACTAAAATCTGCCTTGCTCCCCCACTCCTTTTATTAATCATACAGCAGAAATGGCACCTTATCCCCATGAAGTTGTATTGATCAGGATCAACCCCAAGTTAGATTTCACTCCACTTCAGTCTATTCATGGCAAGCTCCCAAAGAGTACCTTCCCCTAAGAATTTTCTCTTGTTTTGAGCATCACCCCCAGTGTTCAGTCAGATTTCACTTAGTTTCAAGGATTTTCTACACTAAGATAAACTTGTCCCATTTTTTTTTACCATATGTTATGTTGACTTTTGTACTTATTTTTCATTTACACTTTGAAAATCAATTTTTTTCTTTTCTGGTACTAGAAAAACATTGTTGCCAGCCTCATTTAAAATGCAAACAAAAGGTAAATAAATAAGGGAAGCAAGGGCAAAAATGAACTATTGAGACTTCATCAAGATTAAAAGCTTTTGCACAGCAAAGGAAACAGTCAAAAGACAACTGAGAGAGTAGGAGAAANGACTTCATCAAGATTAAAAGCTTTTGCACAGCAAAGGAAACAGTCAAAAGACAACTGAGAGAATAGGAGAAGATATTTGCAAATGACGTATCAGATAAAGGGCTTGTATCCAAAATCTATAAAAAGCTTCTCAAATTNAACACCCATAAAACAAATAACCCAGTCAAGAAATGGGCAGAAGACATGAACAGACATTTCTCCAAAGAAGACATCCAAATGGCCAACAGACACATGAGAAAGTGCTCAACATCACTCGGCATCAGAGAAATACAAATCAAAACCACAGTGAGATACCACCTCACACCAGTCAGAATGGCTAAAATCAACAAGTCAGGAAACGACAGATGTTGGCAAGGATGTGGAGAAAGGGGAACCCTCCTACACTGTTGGTGGGAATGCAAGCTGGTGCAGCCACTCTGGAAAACAGTATGAAGGTTCATCAAAAAGTTGAAAATAGAGCTACCCTATGACCCAGCAATCACGCTACTAGGTATTTACCCTAAAGATACAAAGGTAGTGATCCTCAGGGCTACATGCACCTGAATGTTTATAGCAGCAATATCCACAATAGCCAAACTATGGAAAGAACCTAGATGTCCATCAACAGATGAATAGATAAAGAAGATGTGGTGTATATATATACAATGGAATACTATGCAGCTATCAAAATAAATGAAATCTTGCTGTTTGCAATGACATGGATGGAACTAGAGGGTATTATGATTGCTGAGTGAAATACGTCAATCAGAGAAAGACAATTATCATATGATCTCTCTGATATGAGGAACTTGAGGGTCAGGGCGGGGGGTTGTGGAGGGTAGGGAGGGAAAAATAATGAAACAAGATGGCATGGGGAAGGAGACAAACCATAAGAGACTCCTAATCTCACAAAACAAAGTGAGGGTTACTGAGGGGTGGAAGGGTAGAGATAGGGTGGATGGGTTATGGACATTGGGAGGGTTTGTGCTTTGGTGAGTGTTGTGAAAGGTGCAAGCCTGATGATTCACAGACCTGTACCCCTGGGGCAAATTAAAAAAAGTAAATAAATAAAAACACAACTATGCAGATACAAATATCCCACTACTCTGTGTTCCATGTACTATTTTAATCACCTAGAGAGAAATCTATGGTTGAATGAAGCATCTGAATTGCATTCTGAAATTTTAGTATTCCAAATCTTGAGATGATGGGTATGTGTCACCACATTCTTGATTGAGACAAAAATAATTTCCAATTTGAAAACTAAGACAGTGAAGTGTGAAATTATATTATTTACCTGAATTCCAAAATATGAACAATGAATTCAATGGTTAAAAAAAAAAGAGTACCAAATTATGGCATTGGGTTTGCCTCATCACAAATAAATACTGTTATATGAAAGAGTTTTTAGGGACGTTTTTAAAAAGTAATTATTTTGGAGCTCTAATGCAATGTTTTCCAAATATTACTCTTAATAAATCTTACACAGAATTTCAAGGCTTCAACTTAAAATTATTTTTTTTAAAGATTTTATTTATTTATTTCACAGAGGGAGAGTGATCACACGGAGGCGGGGGGGGGAAGCAGGCTCCCTGCTGAGCAGGGAGCCCGATGCGGGCCTCGATCCCAGGACCCTGAGATCATGACCTGAGCCGAAAGCAGAGGCTTTAACCCACTGAGCCACCCAGGCGCCCACAACTTAAAATTATTTTTAAAACCAAAAAAAACTTTTAAAATCACAAATAAATGGAATATTATATGGCAATCAGTATTTCTCTTCTCATCTTTCCTTACCGAAAAAAGAACAAATTAAACATTTTTATTTCTAATGGGGTATATGCCATTCAGTGTTCTCCAGAGAAACAAAACAATTTATATAGATATAGATGATATGTTTCATATAGATATATTCATATAGATATACTTTAAAATATGTAATATCTTAAATATACATATATAGATTATATTAATATAGTTATTTATATATTTGCTTGTTTAAGGAAATTTTCATATATGGTTGTCCACCTGGCACATCTAAAATCTGTAGGGCAGGCCATCAGGCTGGAAACCGAGGAAATGATGCTGCAATCTTGAGGAAGAATTTTTTGGGGAAACATCATTTTATAGTCTTTAATTATTTCTACTAATGGATGTGGCCTAACATTCACTGTGGAGGATCACCTGCTTTACTTAAAATAACCTTACTGTAGATGCACAATATTCCCTCACAGCAACACCTAGATTAGTGTTGATACTATGGCCTAGACAAGTTGACACAAAGGCTAACCATCACAAGGTAGATAAAGGGATTTCAAGAATGTTATTTTAAGCTAAGGTATTTGAGAATATATTATACATCATAAAAATATATAATAGATCTGAGCATACTAACAGCTTTCAGAGGCTGTCAGCTAACAGTATTTCTTTCAGCTTAAAGTAAGGTCTATCCATTGCTGACCCAGGAGTTTTCCTTTAAGCTAACAGTATCCACTTTTGAGTACTATTTGAGTACCTAAAACTGCATGTAGTATTTTATAAATTAGATATTAAAACCCACAGAAATGAACAAAACTACTACATATCTCAAAATGGAAGGGGCATCATTATCAAAGGACCAATATAAAAGTCACAGGTTAATAAAAATTGCATCTAGAAGTCTAAAGGGAGAGGATTGTGGAGAATCTTAACATCATCAACAAATGCTTTTAATGTTCTGTTCAGAGCAAGAAGAAAATGAAAAAAAAACCACAGAAGTTAATTTGCAGTTTATGGGATTTTATAGCAAATAAGTGACTGCAAATTGCCAATTTCCATTTTGATGACTTACTATTTGTCAAGGAGAATGATCAAACATATTTAAAGTACCAGAATTAACATTTTTTGAGGTAATAAAGGTTGAGAATTCTTGAAAAGATCTTATAAAAAATCAACTTTTCTAAATAATTTTTGTTCTTTGGAGCCAGGTGGTAAGCAATGCACAGAATTTACCAAAGTATCACTGAAAATCTTTTTTTTTAAAGATTTTATTTATTTATTTGACAGACAGAAACAGTGAGAGAAGGAACACAAGTGGGGGGAATGAGAGAGGGAGAAGCAGGCTTCCTGCTGAGCAGGGAGCCCAATGCAGGGCTTGATCCCAGGACACTGGGATCATGACCTGAGCCAAAGGCAGACAGTTAACCGACTGAGCCACCCAGGCGCCCCATCACTGAAAATCTTTAAGGAATAATTGAGGGCATGAATACTTGAGTAAGATGAAAATCAATACCATAGAAATATTTTTTTTCAAAAAGAATAATAGGAGGGGAGCGGCAAGATAGCGGAGGAGTAGAAGACCGATTATCATCAGGTACCAGGAATTCACCCAGAGAGCTATCAAACTATTCTGAACACCTACAAATTCCACCAGAGATCAAAGAGAAGAGGAGCAGCAATTCTAGGAATAGAAAATACACCACCTTCTGGAAGGTAGGACGTGCGGAGAAGTGAATCTGCGGCGACAGGAAGATAGACCCCGGGGGGAAGGGCCGGCTGCGGGCAAGGGAGCGAGCAGCGGAGCACAGACTCGGGACTGTTAGAAGTCGGCTCCACTGAGGGACGTCGCCCCAGAGACCAAGCGGGGGGTGAAGCCCCTACAGGGACACTATGGTCTCAGGACCCACGGGGACACAAAAAGACCAGGGGTGTCTGAGTGTGACCGAGCTCTCAAGTCTCAGAGAGAAGCCGGCGGGAGAGACGGAGCTGAGCTGAGGTGTCTCTCAGCTCGGGGTTACCTTGGGCTGTGATCTGAAGCGCAGCCGGGCCACCGATCTGTGAGCAGGGACACCACGGGCGGCAGACCCGGAGAGACCCCTCCTTCCTCCTCCGGGAGCAGTGGCACGGGAGCGGCTGCAGGATCTGCCAGTTTCAGAGATTCTAAGCGGGGCTGCGCCAGAGACAGAGACGCTCGGTCACAGGCGGGG
>LNAC01001006.1:364360-419552 GCA_002007465.1 Ailurus styani | reverse complement strand
CGAAAGCAGAGGCTTTAACCCACTGAGCCACCCAGGCGCCCTGATATGTCATTTGTAAATACCTTCTCCCATTCTGTCAGTTGTCTTTTTTTTTTTTGACTGTTTCCTTTGCTGTGCAAAAGCTTTTAATCCTGATGAAGTCCCAAAAGTTCATTTTTGCCCTTGCTTCCATTGAGTTTGGTGATTCTAGGAAAAAGTTGCTGCGTCTGAGGTCAAAGAAGTTGCTGCCTGTGTTCTTTTCAAGGATTTTGATGGATTCTTATCTCACATTGAGGTCTTTTATCCATTTTGAGTCTATTTTTGTGTGTGGTGTAAGGAAATGTTCCAGTTTCATTTTTCTGCATGAGGCAGTCCAGATAAGCTTCAGCATTTGTTGAAGAGACAGTCTTTTTCCCACTGGACATTCTTTCCTGGTTTGTCAAAGATTAGTTGACCATAGAGTTGAGGGTCCATTTCTGGGCTCTCTAATCTGTTCCACTTATCTATGTGTATGTTTTAGTGTCAGTAGGACACTGTCTTGTTGATGACAACTTTGTAATAGAGCTTGAAGTCTGGAATTGTGATGCCACCAACTTTGGTTTTCTTTTTCAACAGTCCTTTCACTATTTGGGGTCTTTTCTGGTTCCATATAAATTTTAGTATTATTTGTTCCATTTCTTTGAAATAAATTGCTGGTATTTTGATGGGGATTGCATTAAATGTGTAGATTGCTCTAGATAGCATAGATATTTTCAAATATTTGTTCTTCTAATCCATGAACATGGAATATTTTCCCACTTCTTTGCGACTTCTTGAATTTCTTTCATGAGTACTTTATAGTTTCCTGAATAGAGATTCTTTGCCTCTTTGGTTAGGTTTAGTTCTAGGTATCTTATGGTTTTGGGTACAATTGTATATGGGACTGAATCCTTATTTTCTCTTTATTCTGTTTTGTTGTTGGTATATAGAAATGCAACTTTCTGTCCATTGATTTTATATCCTGACACTTGACTGAATTCCTGTATGAGTTCTAGCAGTTTTGGAGTGGAGTCCTTTGGGTTTTCCACATAAAGTATCATATCATCTGCAAAGACTGATAGTTTGACATCTTTCTTGCTGATTTGGATGCCTTTTATTTCTTTTTGTTGTCTGATTGCTGAGGCTAGGACTTCTAGTACTATGTTGAATACCAGTGGTGATAGTGGACAGCCCTGCCATGTTCCTGACTTTAGGGGAAAAGCTCTCAGGTATTCCCTATTTAGAATGATATTTGCTGTGGGTTTTTCATAGATGGCTTTGATGATATTGAGGTATGTATCCTCTACACCTACACTGTGAAGAGTTTTGATCGAGAAAGCGTACTGTACTTTGTCAAATGCTTTTTCAGCATCTATTGAGAGGATCATATGGTTTTTGTTCTTTCTTTTATTAATATCTTGTATCACATTGATTAGCGAATGTTAAACCAACCTTGAACCCTGGGAATAAATACCACTTGGTCATGGTGAACAATCATTTTAATGTGCTGTTGGATCCTATTGGCTAGTATTTTGTTGAGGATTTTTGCATCCATGTTCATCAAGGATATTGGTCTGTAATACTCCTTTTTGATGGGGTCTTTGCCTGGTTTTGGGATCAAGGTAATGTTGGCTTCATAAAATGAATTTGGAAGTTTTCCTTCCAATTCTATTTTTTGGAACAGCTTCAGGAGAATAGGTATTAATTCTTCTATAAATGTTTAATAGAACTCCTCTGGGAAGCCATCTGGGACTGGGCTCTTGTTTGTTGGGAGATTTTTGATGACTGATTCAATCTCTTTACTGATTATGGGTCTATTCAGATTTTTTAATTCTTCCTGGTACAGTTTTGGTCATTTATATGTCTCTAGGAATGCATCCATTTCTTCCAGATTGTCAAATTTGCTGGCGTAGAGTTGCTCATAATATGTTCTTACAATTGTTTGCATTTCTTTGGTGTTGGTTGTGATCTCTCCTCTTTCATTCATGATTTTCTTAATTTGTGTCCTTTCTCTTTTCTTTTGGTTAAGTCTGGCCAGGGGTTTATCAATCTTATTAATTCCTTCAAAGAGCCAGCTGCTAGTTTCATTGGTTTGTTCTACTATTCTTTTTGTTTCTATTTCATTGATTTCTGTTCTGATCTTTATGATTTCTCTTCTCCTGCTGTGTGTAGGCTTTCTTTGCTGTTCTTTCTCCAGCTCCTTTAGGTTTAGGGTTAGGTTGTGTACTTGAGACCTTTCTTGTTTCTTGAGAAAAGTTTGTAATCCTATATACTTTCTTCTCAGGAAGGCTTTTGCTGTGTCCCAAAGATTTTGAACAGTTGTGTTTTCATTTTCATTTGTTTCTATGAATTTTTTTAATTCTTCTTTAATTTCCTGATTGACCCATTCATTCTTGAGTAGGATGTTCTTTAGCCTCCACGTAGTTGAGGTTTTTCCAACTTTCCTCTTTTGGTTGAGTTCTAGTTTCAGAGCATTATGATCTGAAGATATGCAGGGAAAAATCCAATCTTTTGGTACCTGTTGAGACCTGATTTGTGACCCAGAATGGGGTCTATTCTGGAGAATGTTCTATGTACACTAGAGAAGAATGTGTATTCTGTTGTTTTGGGGTGGAATGTTCTGAATATATCTTTGATGTCCAATTGATCCAGTGTTTCATTTAAAGTATTTATTTTTTTAAAGATTTTTTATTTATTTTTTTGAATTTTATTTTATTTATTTTTTTATTTATTTTCTTGCCTGTAAGGTGACTGTTACTGTACATTGTGTCTCTTCCTTTCTGGTCTATGTTTCTTTTAGGCTCTCTTTGCTTATTGGACCCCTTTCTGTATTTCCTGTAGGACTGGCTTGGTGTTTGCAACTTTTTATCTCTCCTTCTATTTTCAATGACAGCCTAGCTGGAGATAGTATTCTTGGCTGCGTACTTTTCTCATTTAGTGCTCTGTATATATATCATGCCATTTCTTTCTGGCTTGCCCGGTCCCTGTGTATAGGTCTGTTGTCAGTTTAATTTTTCTACCATTGTATGTTATAGACATCTTGTCCCGATCTGCTTTCAGGATTTTCCCTTTGTCAGTAAGACTTTGTAAGTTTTCCTAATAGATAACGGGGTGTGGACCTATTTTTATTGATTTTGAGGGCGGTTTTCTGTGCTTTCTGGATTTTGATGCTTGTTCCCTACATCAAATTAGGGAAATTCTGTACTACAGTTTGTTCCAATATACCTTCTACCCCTTTCTCTCTCTTCTTCTTCTGGAATCCCAATTATTCTAATATTCTTTCATCTTATGTTATCACTTATCTCTCAAATTCTCCCCTCATGGTCCAGTAATTGTTTGTCTCTCTATTCCTCCACTTCTTTATTCTCTCTCATTTGGTCTTCTATAACCATAATTCTCTCTTCTGCATCATTTATCCTCACAGTAACAGCCTCCATTTTTTATTGCACCTCATTAATAGCTTCTTTGATTTCAACTTGGTTAGAATTTAGTTCTTTTATTCCTCCAGAAAGGTTTTATATTTCTCTAGAGAGGGATTCTCTATTATCTTCCATGCTTTTTTTGAGTGCAGCCAGCACCTTGATAATAGTCATTCTGAACTCTAGTTCTGTCATATTACTAATGTCTGCTTTGATTAGGTCCCTAGGCATCATTACTTCCTCTTCTTCTTTTTTTCTGTGATGATTTTTTACACATTGTCATTTTATGCAGATAAGAATAGATGAATGAGAGAACAAAATACTAAAGGGTATCAATGACCCCAGAAAAATATACACTAACCTTATCAGAAGAGACCTGAAACTGGGTGGAGAAGAAAGAGGGAAAAAAACAAAAACAAAATAAAAAACAAACAAAAACAAAATAAAATAAAACAAAAGCCTATATCTATATTATCTATTTGTGTTTCTATATCTATCTCTGTCTCTGACTCTATCTCTATCTCTATCTCTATATCTATCTCTATCTCTCTATATCTATATCTATTAGACTGGTGTATTGAACAGACCCTATATGTATACAAAAAATAAGGTTAAATATAATGAAGGGATAAAATATGACTATAAAATTGAAAATTAAAAAAGATTAAAAAGTCTCGATAAAATATAATTGTTAAAAAAAGTTAAAATAGGAAAGAGGAAAATATTTAAAAGAAAAGAGTACGAAAAAAATAAAATTCAAAGAATTTAACTTTGAACAACTAAAGGATTATGGGGGAAAAGCCATGAATCCTCTGTGTTGCTTTCCCCTAGCTCTGGAGTACCACAATTCTCAGCGATCTGTAAGCTTGGTCTTGGCTGGATGTACTTGTTGATCTTCTGGAGGGAGGGCCCTGTTGCCATGATTCTCAAGTGTCTTTGCCTGAGGCAGAATTACACCGCCCTCGCCAGGGGCCAGGCTAAGTAATGACCTTGGGTTTGCTCTCGGGAGCTTTTGTTCCCTGAACGCTTTCAGTACAGCTTTGGCGGATGGGAATGAAAATGTCAGCCTCCTAATCTCCAACCCGGAGAAGCTAAGAGCTTGGGTCCTCACTCCTCAGTGCATCCTCAGAGAAAAGCAGTCAGTCCCTCCCTTCTCCCTGGTCTCCAGCTGCACTCCAAGCTCTCCAGGCTTGTCACCAAAGATTTCTATCTCTGTCCCAAGGCCCCATTTAGAATCTCCAAACACAGCAGATTCCTTCAGCCAATCCCATACCGCTCTTCCCAGTGGAGGAAGGAGAGAGACTCTCCAGATCTGCCACCCATTGGGTCCCCACTCAAAGAGAAGTGGCCTGACTGTACTTTGGATCATGGCCCAAGGTAACACCAGTCTGAGAGACACATTGCCAGCTTGACTCTGTCTCTCCAGTCGGCTTCTCTCTGATACTTGGGAGCTCTGTCGAGAACTTTTTGTGTCTCTGTGTGTCCTGAGACCACACTGTCCCCACAAGGGCTTTCCCCCCCCAGCTTAGCCTCTGTTGTGACTTCCCTCAGTGGAGCAGACTTCTAAAAGTTCCAATTTTGTGCTCTGTTTCTCTCTCACTTTCCGGGAGTTGGCCCCTTCCCTGAGGTCTATCTTCCTATCGCTTCAAATTCACTTCTCTGCAGGTCGTACCTTCTGGACAGTGGTTGATTTTCTGTTCCTAAAATTGCTGCTCTTCTTCTCTTCGATCTCCTGTTGCATTTGTACGTGTTCAGACTGGTTTGATAAATATCTGGGTGAATTTCTGAAACCTGATGATAATCGGTCTCCTACTCCTCTGCCATCTTGCTCCTCCTCAGGGAAATATTTTTTAAATCCCATTTGTCCCTGAACAGTCCAAAGAAGGCATTCCAAGACAGCAGCATGTATGAATAGACCCATGGGCTGCCAGTCTCTGTGTCCTCACATACCCACCCCACCAACCTCTTACTCTGCCTCCAGGTATCTGAATCATCAACAATGGGTGGATAACTGAGAACACAGAGGGGAAAAATCAAGAATGATTGCCTCGGGGGAAAGCATAACAGAGTTAACTTCAGAACTGGCAGAGAATAGACTCTGCTACTTGTGTGGTTGAATGATAACATTTCTATCATTCATGGCTGTGGGACATCTAGCACAGTGCCTCCTTCTGTTCTCAAGTGTAAACAAATACCTGCACCCACCTTGTAAACAAATACCTGAGTCTCCATGCCTGTTGAAGAAGCAGTGCTACCCTGATAGTTGGCCTGCTCACAGTCTCAGGTGGTCATCGGAAAGTGCATACATGTCAACAGCCTTGTTAGCACTCCACTCCCTCCATCTGTGGACTTTGATGAAATGTGCAAAGCTAATGCCTAAATCAGTGCATTTGTGGGATATGGTGTTGTCCAGATGGAGTTAAGCCTGTGACACATTTTCAATTACTTAATTATTGTAGCAACCCATAGGGCAGGTGATTTTAGCTCTATATTTAAAACTGAAAGGCTGATATTTGGAAACACTAAATGACTTGCCTAAAGTCACACAGCTAATAAAGGTCACACGGCAAAGTTCGGTCAGAGCTTGCCCACTCTGAAGTTCCATTCTTTCCCATAACACTCCAGTGACCTCATTATGGAGTTCTTCCTTCATTTTGTAAGGCAAAACTGGACACATGGTCCAGGGAGGTGTGAGTGGATGACATGTTTTCCTTACACTGTTACCATTATAAGCAAACACTTTCTATTAAGTGAAGCCAAAGGAGGATTTCTTTAATCTATATAATAGGAAAGTAAATTTAGTTCAACTTGTAGACTGAAAGATAAAAGATGTCACCACGCTTCTAAAAGCAGGTACAGATATGCAGAATAATATGGAGTGTAAAGGGAAAATCACTGCAAGCATAGTGACATCCAATGACTAGATGTACACAGATCTTGCATCTTACATGAGAAGAGCACACAGAAGTCCAGTGTGTTGTCACAAAATTAGGATCCTCAAAGCAACCTAAAGTCCATACTGTTAAGAAGCATAATGATGCAGAACACCTACCTCCCTTCAGTTTCCTTCTAACTCTGTGGTGGGAGTGTGTGCCTCCTGCTCTATGTCTGACCTATTTCTCACCAGAGTGACAGGTACATGGTGGGTATATTATTAGAATGAACGGGTAGTTAGGGTTCTTCTCTGCTCAGGCTCTAACCTCCTGCTGGCCACCTAACATCATTGTTCTCTTTATGATACTTCTCTTCCTAGACATGAAGCTTGGTCCAAACATTTCCTTAGATATATTTTTGGTGATATGAATTGTTGCTAATTATCAATGATACAATTGCTATTTTTGGGGTGCCTGTGTGGCTCAGTCAATTAAGCATCTGCCTTCATCTCAGGTTATGATCCCAGGGTCCTGAGATTGAGTCCTGCATCAGGTGCTGCTCCCTCTGCCCCTCCCTTGCAACGTACATACACAGATGCGCTCTCTCTCTCTCTCTCTCTCTCTCTCTCTCTCTCTTTCTCTCTTTCTCTGTTGCAAAAATCAATAAAATCTTTTTATTTTCTATCCTGTTGGTTTTTGCCATTCTAACTGGTGTAAGGTGGTATCTCAATGTGGTTTTGATTTGAGTTTCCCTGATGGCTAGTGATGATGAACATTTTTTCATGTGTCTGTTGGCCATTTTTATGTCTTCTTTGGAGAGGATGTGGAAAAAGGGGAACTCTCTTTCACTGTTGGTGGGAATGCAAGTTGCTGCAGCCACTTTGGAAAACAGTGTGGAGATTCCTAAAAAAATTAAAAACAGAACTACCCTATGACCCTGCAATTACATTACTGGGTATTTACAGATACAGATGTAGTGAAAAGAAGGGCCATATGTACCTCCAATATTCATAGCAGCAATGTTCACAAACTGCCAAACTGTGGAAAGAATTGAGATGCCCTTCAACAGATGAATGAATAAAGAAGATGTGGCCCATATATAAAATGGAATATTACTCAGCCATCAGAAAGGATGAATACCCAATTTTCGTATCAGCATGGACAGGTATGGAGGAGATTATGCTGTGTGAAATAAGTCCAGCAGAGACCGTCAATTATCATATGGTTTCACTTACTTGTCAAACATAAGGAATAAAATGGAGGACTCTAGGGGAAGGGAAGGAAAAATATTTTGGGGTAAATTGGAAGGGGAGGTGAACCATGAGAGATTGTGGACTCTGAGAAACAAACTGAGGGTTATGGAGGGGAATGGGGAGAGGGGATGGGTGAGCCTGCTGGTGGATATTAAAGAGGGCACATATTGCATGGAGCACTGGGGATGGTGCATAAAAGATGAATCTTGGATTACTGAAAAAATAAAATAAAAAATAAAATAAAATATTTTTTTAAATTGCTATTGTTGCTTATGAGAGGCATAAGCCTCTCCACCTTGTATTAGTCAGCTTGGGGTGCTATAACAAAATACCATAGACTAAGTGTCTTAAACAATAGAAATTTGTTTGTTAGTTCTATAGGCCGGTAAGTCCAAGATCAAGATCTGGACCATTAGCTTCTGGTGGGGCTTCTATTCTTGGCTTGCAGATGGCTTCCTTTTCACTGTATCAAGTGGTAGAGAGAGAGACAGAGAAGGCATTCTGGTATCTCTTCTTATGAAGGACTAAGGCCTCACTGTTATGACCTCATTTAATCATAAGTATTCCTTAGGGTCCTTTGCCTAAATACAGCCATACTGGGGGGTTAGGGCTTCATCAAATGAATTTTGGAGGTCATACAAATATTTAGTCCACAACATCCTCTTGAGAGCACAGAGTCAGAAGCTCCATGGTTTGGTTTGAATTCAATTTCCGTAGGCCTCAGTTTCTTATCCCTGTGATGAGGATATTAGTAGTCCTACTTCCAGGATAGTTATGAGGATTAAGATATTTAATTTATGTGTAGTGTTTAGAATGGACTTGCCATATGTGTTAGCTATTAATATTACTCTTTATAATTGCATGTTATAAAATGTTATAAAATCATTAACATAGGATTTATTCATCTACTGTGGAACATTAATTAATACTATTTATTAGGTTTGAGAAATAATTTTGGGAAAATTATGATGACAATTAACATTTGGTGAGAGTGCTCTGTGCTGTGGTTCTGGTGCTGCATCCCTAGTCATAATCTCACCTAATCTGCACAGCTCCCTAGATCCTATTCTTAGCATTGTCTGACAGATGTGACAGCTGCAGTCAGAGTAGGCCAGTGATTCTCTCAAAGTCACTCAGTCATTTTCAGGGAATTTTTTTGATAAAATTCTCTGAACCCAGGCTTTTTACTATTACATTATGTTGTAATACAGTATAATATAAGATTTGATTTTGTACAAATAAGTTACTTTCAGTTCCCCTGGTGAAAATTAAGTCTGATTTGTACCTACTCTCTATGTGTACTGTGTGGACATGCTCAGGCTAGGTGCATTCCAGAGAGGTCAGTGAAGTCACAGATTTGCAAAATGTCTCAGGCTCCAGAGACTGAACTCCCTGTGGATGTGGAGGGCATAGGAGGCTGTGTGGGGAGGGTCACTTTAAGCCACAAAGAATCTTTTGACTAGGATTGTAGAAGGGAGACATTAGGAGAAGGCAGTAGAGCAGATGTTTTAGTTGCATTATATGTTCTTTCTCTAATACTAAATTCGACTTAACAGATGTTTTTCGGGCATCAGCCACATGCCAGGTACTGTGCTAGATGTTGATGGTAAAATACAGACATGAGAAGATAGTCCACACAGCTTCAGGGAGGCACAGTCCAGCAAGAGAAGTAGACAGGTGGGTGTGATTAAAGTATAAGGTGGGTGTAAATTGGGCCAGCACCCAGGGCAGCCTGGAGGTGACTATGGGCTTCCTGGAGATTTTTGCTGAGCTGATTGTAGAGGAGGTAATGTGAGAGAGATGAGTAGGGGTGCAGGATGGGGACCTTCCAGGAGGAGGATAGGTGAATTGAAAATGGAGGTGGCTCAGTGATGAGCATGTGGGGAAAATCTCAGGGACTTTTGTATTTACTGTCAAGACAATGATCAGAACTGTGACTAGAGATGGAAGAGGTACATCTGCATCTGTTTTTCAGCTTTGGTAACTGAGAAGTGGGACCTTTCCCAAGTGCAGGAACACCAGGAAGACCATCTGGTTGAAGCTACCAAAAATCAACTTCAGAGAGATTGTAGTGAGGCTCATTAGGCATTTGAACAGTTGAGATTGTAGAAATTATTTCAGAGTTGTTGAGGCTTGTGTCCACTTCCTTGTGCTGCTAATAACACTGTGGGGTTGGTATTTCATGGTGGACACTGACAGCTTAACTCCTACCTTATGCCCTTGGCTTCCACAAAAACTGACATTTTATGACACAACCTGTCCCATGCTGCCCCACCCCTACATTGCCTCCACACCCTGCCTGCTTTAGCCAATTGCTCCAAACACAAGCACCTGACCATTCTTGGCAGTTTGGACTTGAGAACCTGAAAGCCTGTTCAATCCTCCTCAGGTGTAAGGTGTGAGTTATAACCTAGGTGTTGTTAGCAGCTCTGCTTTTATATTTTGGGCCATGTGGAGAAAGGTGATCACAAGTGAATGAAAATTAGGGTGACATCCACAGACAGCAAAGAAGAGAGGCAGAACTGGAATGTAGTGATGTTCATCCTATGCTGAGACCTTGGGATTGCTGTTTCCCTGTGGAAAGTCCTCCCTACTCTTTTCATGGCTTCCTTGCTGATGCTTCTTTGGATTTCGTGAGCCAGTTCCTCACCTTTTCAGTTAAATTTAATTAACGTGTCTTCTTTGTCTATTTATATATTATATTCACAAATACATACCATAATCCTGGTTGTATAAGCTCATAGGTGGTAAGTAGCTTGCTGAAGATCAAAGGTAACATGGAAAAGACCAATTTCCAATTCAGATCAACCTGACTATGTATTCACCAGCTTTGTTGTCACAGCTCTTGTAACTAGCAACCTACACATCTCCATGTTTACTATGATAAAGTTTCTTTCTCACTCATGCTAAGTCCAATGTGAATGATCGTAGACAGACAGCCCTTGCTCCAGGCTGCCTCTTCTGAGGACTTGCCATTTGTGATTTCTGTTCTCTTGGCACCATCCAATAGCTGGATGAAGAAAGCAGGACTGGATGGAAAATCTTTCACTCAATATTTAACAAATGCAGCCAGAGAATGATTTACAGGATTTCCACTGCACTGCATTAGTAAGAACCAGTGATATGATTGTACCTCAATGCAGACAGCTGGGAGGTCATTGCTTGACCAAGTAACCCTAGCCTTGCCATGGGGGGGAGGGGCAATGATGCTTGGGATCTTTCCTGTCCCTGTCACAGATTCCAAGGCTTTATCAACTCCACTAAGACTCAAAGGAAAAACATAGGGGATGAGCTCTAGGGAACCCTAGATTGACCTATGGTACAAGTTTGGGTGACATCTGGTCATCATGTAGAAAGAAAAAACCTGAACCCTATTACATTATAATATCTAGTTACAAACAAAGTTGCTTTTTTTCATACATATGATCTTGGTTTTCATGGGACTAGTTGACAAGAATGGGGGCCACTGTACACCTGTGAGCATAGCCTAATTCCATGCTTTTTGAAGTGAGTCAGGAAAGAAGCAAGAAGAAACAAATATGGGAAGAAACCAGTTACACAAAATCATGTAGCAGGGAGTCAGCAATGAAATATAAACCCTGTTCCGAAACCTGACAGTAAGAGGTCAGGGGTTGTTCCTTTATGTTCTGGCTTGTTGGCCCCTATAATATCACCATAATAAAGCATTACATTTTTCCAATTAGAGGCCTGCTTTGCCTTATTTATGGGACCTAAGAAGGGCTGTAGAAGCCCAGGGGAGTTCTTGTAGGCATAACAGCAGTGTGGACTCTGCTAAAAGCCTTCCAAGGCAGGATTAAATGGATACACATAGCCTTCAAGGAAGTCTCCCAAGACTTGGCACCTGCCCCCATCACACCCATTCACACATGTGAACACACTGCTGTCTGTTTTAGACCTCTGCAGATGGAACACCCCTGGATCCTAGTGTCATAAGCATGTTCCATAATATATGTGAAACTGAAATTAGCGTGCAAGGGCTACCCTGAGAAGCTTGCTTTGCTTTTTCGTGCACAGAAGAATGGAGAGAGTCCTGCTCTCATGATCTCTGAACAGGTTCTACCCTGAAATAACATTAAAGACACTAATTTCTGAGAATCTTGGAGTCTGCTTACAATATAATTAGTATGGTAATCAAAGGCAGTCAATGAAACATAAAAAACAATTACCTGTGGCTTTAAGCTGCCATTAAATAATAAAACTATAGAAACAATGACAAATCCTGTTTTTCTAGTGAATTCTCAGGCACACTATCTTCTGTGAGGCTTTGAGATAAGAAAAAAATAATCAATTCATCTCTGTCTGAGAACTTAGCTTATAAAACATCTGTTGATGGTGTAAAGCCAAGACTGCTGTTGCAAGGTTTCCACTAAAGCAAAGGCATTTTTCATGCTATTCCCAAGGAAAGAAGGTTGATTTATTTATTTCTGAGGTAAAGATCTATATCTATATATCTATATCTATATCTATCTATCTATCTATCTATCTATCTATCTATCTATCTATCTGTCTATCTATCTATATACACCAGATTTTGGTTTCTGAAGTGTTCATGAAAATGGCAGCATTTGGTTGAGTTGGCTGAGAGCTGGTGGATCTGCCTCTAGAGTCTCCATAGGTGTTGTATCTGGGGTGTGGACCAGGAAGGGATGACAGGCATGAGTGAATAGCCAAAACCTCTGCTGGTCCAAAGCTTCTGCCATAGTGGGGATGATAAGGTGGGTGAGCACACCTAGACCTACACAGGATCATGAAGAGGCATGAAGACTAATAAAGTGGGGTGAGTGCACATGGCACTCACTCAGCTCTACCAAAAAGGTAATGACACCCACATTTAAGCCTTGCTGTATGCCTTTCTCCAGATAAAGTAGAATTACTTTAAAGTTTCAGATGAGAAGGCACACTCAGAGTGGTGAAGTGGGTTGTTAATGTAAAGTAAGATGCTGACTGACTCCATATACCATGCTCTTTCCACTGCATTAGTACCCTCTGGAATGTGATCTGAGAATGCTATTCTCCAAGATGGTTACCTTCTGGAGAACAGAGGCTGTCAACAATTCATCTCCATAGATAGCATTCATAGCAAGAAAAATGTAACTCAAAAGTCTCTCTTTCACATGTGAGCCATCAAAAGATGGCATTCACTATTTCCAAGTTTTAATCTTGATTTATCTGCATTATTACTCCCTTGTTAGATTCACTCTTCTAGTATCCCCCAAGCTCATCCCTTAATACTATAGATGGAAACCTCACTTGTAGTCAGGTTGGTTATTCCACTATCCATTTTCTGTTTATCCTTCTTCCCCACCTAGAATGAAACATCCATGCTACTCTAAGCAGATCATAATGACATCAACACCAATCACTTATTACTAAGCACTTGTTTTGTAAACAGAAGTGCAGGAGATAGGCAATCCAGATTTCCTGCTGTTCCTTCAACCAAAAAGACTGACTACCTTACACCAGCTCATCCAGCCTCAATATATTAACATAATTCAGAGCTTGGATTTGCATTAATTTTAATTTACAAGTTTAAAAATGCTATTTATATGCAACCATGGTAAAACAGATTTGACTTTCCTTCCCTTGCCCTGGAAAATAAAAACAAAGTGAAATAGAAATTTCAATAACATTAGAAAATACATTTTACCTGTGTTGACAAATTGTTTTATTTTAAACTATTATCCTCAAGAAACTGGATACATTGGAGAACTACATGCAAAAGAGTGAAATTGTACCATTTTATCGTGTCATATACAAAAATATACTCAAAGTGGAGTAAAGACTTACATATAAAACTAGAATCCATAAAACTCCTGGAAGAAAACATAGGCAGTACACTCTGGGACATTAGTTCTAACAATATTATTATGGATCTGTCATTTCTGGTGAGGGCAATAAAAGCAAACTAAAACAAAACAAAACAAAACAAATGGGACTATTTCAAACTCAAAAGCTTTTGCACAGCAAAGGAAACCATTAACAAGATGAAAAGGACACCTACTGAATGGGAGAGGAGATTCACAAAAGATATATTCAATAAGTGGTTAATATTCAAAATATATAAAGAACTCACATAATGCAATATTTAAAAGATATAACTAAAAGTGGGCAGAGGGAGGTTTTTGATCACTGCTTCAATCTCGTTGCTAGATATTGTTCTATTCAGGTTGTCAATTTCTTCCTGCTTCATTCTTGGAAGTTTATAGGTTTCCAGGAATGTTTCCATTACTTCTAGATTGCTTAAATTATTGGCATATAGCTGTTGATAGTAGTTTCCTATGATTGTTTCTATTTCCTTGTGCTAGTCATGTCCTCTCCCCTTTCTTTCATAATTTTATTAATTTGAGTCCTCTCTCTTTTCTTTTGGATTAGTTTGGCCAGTGGTTTATCGACCTTATTAATTCTTTCAAAGAATCAGCTTCTAGTTTCATTGATGTGTTCTACTGTATCTCTTGTTTCTAACTCATTTATCTCTGCCCTAATCTTAATTATTTCCCTTCTTGTTCTTAGGGTTGGCTTAATTTGTTGTTATTTTTCTAGTTCCTTAAGGTGTAAAGAGAGTTGGTGTATTCGGGATCTTTCAATTTTTCTTTTTTTGAATGAGGCTGGGATGGCTGTGTATTTTTCCCTTAGGACCATATTTGCTGTATCCCATAGGTTTTGCACCAATGTGTTTTCATTGTCATTGGTTTCCATGAATTGTTTAAGTTCTTCTTTGATTTCCTGGTTGATCCAGACATTCTTGAGCAGGATGGTCTTTAGCGTCCAAGTGTTTGAATTCCTTCCAAACTTTTTCTTGCGGTTGAGTTCCAGTTTCAAAGCATTGTGGTCTGAGAATATGCAGGGGATAATCTCAATCTTTTGGTATCAGTTGAGCCCTGATTTGTTACTGAGTATGTGGTCTGTTCTATGGAAAGTTCCATGTGCACTCGAGAAGAATGAGTATTCTGTTGTTTTAGGGTGGAATGTTCTGTGTACATCTATGAAGTCCATCTGATCCAATGTGTTATACAAAGCTCTTGTTTCTTTGTTGATTTTCTGATTAGGTGATCTGTCAATTGCTGAGAGTGGTGTGTTAAGATCTCCTGCAATTAATTTATTCATATCAATATGACTCCTTATTTTGTTTAACAGTTGGCTTATGGAGTTGGCTACTCCCATATTGGGGGCATTAATATTTACAACTGTTAGATCTTATTGGTGGATAGACCCTTTAAGAATGATGTAGTGTCCTTCTATATATCTGACTACAGTCTTTAGCTTAAAATTGAATTTATCTGATATGATAATTGTTACCCCAGCTTCCTTTAGAGGCCCATTGGCATGAAAGATGGTTCTCCATCCCTTCCCTTTCAGTCTGGATATATCTTTAGGTTGAAAGTGTGTCTCTTATAGACAGCATATGGACAGGTCCTGTTGTTTTATCCAGTCTGCAACCCTGTGCCTTTTTATGGGAGAATTTAGGCCATTCACATTGAGAGCGATTATTGAAAGGTAAGTTTTTATTGACATCATGTTGCCTGTGAAATCTTTGTTTCTACGCATTGTCTCTGTAACTTTCTTCTCTATGTCACTCTTAGGGTTTTTCTTCTTTTATAGAACTCCCCTTAATATTTCTTGTAGTGCCAGCTTTTTGGTCACATAATCTTGTAGACCTTGACAATCTTGGAAGCTCTTTATCTCTCCATCCATTTTGAATGTCAGCCTTGCTGGATAAAGTATTCTTGGCTTCATGTTCTTTTCATTTAGTGCCCTGAATATGGCTTCCCAGCCTTTTCTGGCTTATCAGGTTTCTGTGGACATGTCCATCATTATTCTGATGGTCCTTCCTCTATATGTAAGGAATCTCTTCTCCCTAGCTCCCCTTGAGGCAACCCAGAGAATGTGAAAAGATATTCACAAATGACACTACAGAAAAAGGGCTGATATCCAAGATCTATAAAGAAGTCCTCAAGCTCAACACCCAAAAAACAGATAATCATGTCAAAAAAGGGCAGAAGAGGGCGCCTGGGTGGCTCAGTGGGTTAAAGCCGCTGCCTTCGGCTCAGGTCATGATCCCAGGGTCCTGGGATCGAGGCCCACATCGGGCTCTCTGCTCGGCAGGGAGCCTGCTTCCTCCTCTCTCCTCTCTCTCTGCCTGCCTCTCTGCCTACTTATAATCTCTCTCTCTGTGTCAAATGAATAATAAATAAATAAATAAATAAATAAAAATAAAAAAATAAAAAAAATAAAAAAAATTAAAAAAGGGCAGAAGACATGAATAGATACTTCTCCAAAGAAGACATACAAATGGCCAACAGACACATGAAAAAATGCTCATCATCACTAGCCAGCAGGGAAACTCAAATGAAAAGTACATTGGGGGGCACCTGGGTGGCTCAGTGGGTTAAAGCCTCTGCCTTCAGCTCAGGTCATGATCTCAGGGTCCTGGGATCGAGGCCCATATCGGGCTCCCTGCTCAGCAGGGAGCCTGCTTCCTCCTCTCTCTCTGCCTGCCTCTCAGCCTGCTTGTGATCTCTCTCTCTCTCTGTGTGTCAAATAAATAAATAAATAATAAAATTTTAGAAAGCACATTGGGATTCCACCTTATACCAGTTAGAATGACAAAAATCAACAGGACAAGGGACAACATGTTTTGGAGATGATGTGGAGAAAGGGAAGCCCTCTTACACTGTTGGTGGGCATGCAAGTTGGTGCAGCCACTTTGGAAAACACTGTGGAGATTCCTCAAAAAATTAAAAAATAGAGCTACCCTGTGAACCTGCAATTGTACTACTGGGAATTTACCCCAGAGATACAGATGTAGTGAAAAGAAGGGTCATATGTACCCCAGTGTTCATAGCAGCAATGTCCACAGTCACCAAACTATGGAGAGAGATGAGATGCCCTTCAACAGATAAATGGATAAAGACGATGTGGTCCATATATACAATGGAATATTACTCAGCCATCAGAAAGGATGAATAACCAACTTTTATATCAACATGGACAGGACTGGAGGAGATTTTGCTGTGTGAAATAAGTCAAGCAGAGAAAGTCAATTATCGTATGGCTTCACTTACTTGTGGAACATAAGGAATAGAATGGGGGATGCAAGAAGAAGGAAAGGAAAAGTAAATTGGGTTAAATTGGAAGGGTAGGCGAGCCATGAGAGACTATGGACTCTGAGAAACAAACTGAGGGTTATGGAGGGGAGGGGTTTGGGTTATCCTGGTGGTGGATATTAAGGAAGGCACATATTGCATGGAGCTCTGGGTGTCGTGCATAAACTACAAATCTTGGATCATTGAAAAATATATTTTAAAAAATTTTATTAAAAAAAAAGTGGGCAGGGGCCTGAATAGATACTTCTTCAAAGAGGAACAACAGACACATGAGAAGGTTTGCAACATCATTACTCATCAACTTCTGAGTTTCCTCAGAAAATTTAAAAATGGAACTATCATATGATCCAGCAATTACACCTTTAGATATTTATACAAATAAAATAAAAACACTAATTCAAAGTGATACATACATACTTATATTCATTGCACTAGTATTTACAACAGTCAAGATATGGAAGCAGCTTAAATGTCCATTCATACATAAATGGATAAAGAAGATGTGTATATACACTAGAATATTATTCAGCCATTAAAAAGGATAAAGTCTTGCCATTTGTAATGTCATGGATAGAGAGGATAGTATTTCAAATTAAATAAGTCAGGGAAGGACAAATAACATGATTTACCTTGTATGTATAACATAAAAAATAAAGCAAATAATAAAAATAAAATTAAAAAAAATAAAGCAAGCAAACAAAACAAAACAAAAACAGACTCATAGATATAGAGAATAATCTGGTGGTTATCAGAGGGGAAGGTTGCGGGGGTATGGGTGAAATAGAGAAAGGGAATAAAAGGCACAAAATTCCAGTTATAAAATAAACAAGGCAGGGGATGCAATGTACAACATAGGGAATATAGTTAGTAATATTGCAATGACACTGTATGGTGATAGGTGATGGCTAGATTTATTTTGGTGATTACTTCAAAATGTAAATAAATGTTGAATCACTCTGTTGTACATCTGAAAGTAATATAATATTTAATGCCATTTTTTATTATTTTTATTTTTTTAATTAAAATATCTATTCCATTTACAATAGCACCCAAAACCATAAGATACATTGGAATAAACCTAGCCAAAGAGGTAAAGGACATATACTTGAGGAACTACAGAACACTCATGAAAGAAAATGAGGAAGACATAAAAAGATGAAAAAACATTCTTTGCTCATGGATCAGAAGAATAAACATTGTTAAAATGTCTATGCTTCCCAGAACAATCTATTCTTTCAACACCATCCCTATCAAAATACCATCGACATTTTTCAATGTGCTGGAACAAACAATCATAAAATTTGTATGGAACCAGAAAATACCCCAGATTGACAAGGAAATGTTGAAAAACAAAACAAAACAAAACAAAACAAAGCTGGGGCATCATGTTACCCGATTTCAAGATTTTTTACAGATCTGTGATCACCAAGACAGCATAGTGTCACCAAGACACATAGAACAATGGAAAATAGTAGAGATCCCAGATAAGGACCCTCAACTCTATGGTCAAATAATTTTCAACAAAGCAGGAAAAAAATATCCAGTGGAAAAAAGACAGTCCCTTCAACAAATGGTGCTGGGAAAATTGGACAGCTTTGTACGGAAGAATGAAACTTGACTATTCCCTTTCACTATACAAAGAGATAAACTCAAAATGGAGGAAAAACCTCAATGTGAGACAGGAATATATCAAAATCCTAGAGGAGAACATAGGCAGTAACCTCTTTGACATCAGCCACAGCGACTTCTTTCAAGACACATCTCCACAAACCATAAGAGGCTCTTAATCTCACAAAACAAACTGAAGGTTACTAGGGGATGGGAGGGTAGGGATAGGGTGGATGGGTTATGGACATTGGGGAGGGTTTGTGCTATGGTGAGTGCTGTGAAAAGTGCAAGCCTGAATGATTCATAGACCTGTACCCCTGGGGCAAATAATAAAAAAAAATAAAAAAACAACAACATATTGAGATACCACTTTACACCAATTAGAATGGCAAAAATTAACCAGGCAAGAAACAACAAATTTTGGAGAGGATGTGAAGAAAGGGAAATCCTTTTACACTGTTGGTGGGAATGCAAATCAGTGCACCCACTTTGAAAAACAGTGCAGAGTTTCCTCAAAAATTAAAAAAAAAGATAGAGCTATTTTATGACCCCACAATTGCACTGCTGGTTATTTACCCCAAAGATACAGATGTAGTGAAAATACGGGCCATATATACCCCAATGTTCATAAAAGCAATGTCCACAATCATCAAACTGTGGAGAGAGCTGAGATGCCCTTCAACAGATAAATGGATAAAGGAGATATGGTCCATATATACAATGGCATGTTACTCTGCCATCAGAAAAGATGAATACCCAACTTTTGTATCAACATGGATGAAACTGGAGGAGATTATCCTGAGTGAAATATATCAAGCAGAGAAAGTCAATTATCATATGGTTTCACTTACTTGTGGAACATAAGGAATAACATGGAGGACATTAGGAGAAGGAAAGAAGTGAAGAGGGGGAAATTAAAGGGGTCGACAAACCATGAGAAGCTCTAGACTCTGAGAAACAAACTGAGGGTTTTAGAGGGGAAGTGGGATGAGGTGATGGGCGATCCTGGTGTTGGGTATTAAGGAGGGCACCCAGTGCATGGGACACTGAGTATTATACATAAACAATGAATCTTGGAACACTAAATCAAAAACTAATAATGTACTGTATGGTAACAAACATAACACAATAAAAAATAAAAAAAACCTAAATGAAATTTTATAAAAGAAAATTTGATACATACAAGAGACTACTTTTCTATCATAACAGAAATTTATTCCTTGAAAACAAGAATGCTATAAACTGACCTCTTTCATAGAGTCAAAATTCCAAGCAAAATATCATCAAATTGGACCCAACAATATAGTAGAAGAACCCATACCTCACACTATATACAAAACTTATGTTAAAGTACCTCATAGATCGAATGTAAGTCCTACACCATGAAACTTGCAGGAGATAAAAAAGGAGAAAATGTGTTGTGACTTTGGATTAAGCAAAACTGTCCTTTTTTTAGATGTTATTTATTTGACAGAGAGAGAGAGAGAGAGAGAGAGAGAGAGAGAGAGAGAGAGATCACAAGTAGGCAGAGAGGCAGGCAGAGAGAGAGAGGAGGAAGCAGGCTTCCTGCTGAGCAGGGACCCTGATGAGGATCTCCATCCCAGGACCCTGAGATCATGACCTGAGCCGAAGACAGAGGTTTTAACCCACTGAGCCACCCAGGCGCCCGCAAAACTGTTTTTTAGTAATGAGACCAAAAGTGCAATATATCAGGGAAATTCCCATTAAAACCAAAATTAGATGTCACTAAAGACCCATTAGTATGTATGAATTAAAAAATCTGCCTATATTGGGGTGCCTGGGTGGCTTAGTGTGTTAAAGCCTCTGCCTTTGGCTCAGGTCATGATCTCAGGGTCCTGGGATTGAGCCCTGCATCGGGCTTCATGCTCTGCAGGGAGCCCGCTTCCCCCTCTCTCTCAGCCTGCCTCTCTGCCTACTTGTGATCTCTCTCTGTCAAATAAATAAATAAAGTCTTTTAAAAAATGCATCTATTATATGATTCAGGTTTCATTGCCAGATATCTAGTATCTTGAAGACCACTGTTTCATAGATTTTGTCTATTTTTATTTTTGTTGTTAGCTTTCTTTAGGCAGGAGGTTAAATCCAGTCTCTTTTATTTCATCTGGCTAGAAGTGGAAGTCTTTGAGCTTTTTAAGGGACACAGTATCAATTGCAGAGCATATACACATCTGCTGATGTAACTTCCACCAGTGCCTTCCCATTGGCTACCAAATCCATTTTTAGGTTGCCCTTCCTGCTAACTCTGTACTTTTCTGTTGTCGTCAATGCCTGAGGTCATCTTCAGATGCCATGACTAGAAATCTACTCATGGTTCTGTGATTTCATACTGGCTGCTGCATTTCATTTTGATAGAAATATTTTAGCCTGTGCTCTAAACAACATACTGGTGGTAGAGGAATTCATCACAGTTCTCGATGTGAAAAAGAGACAGGTCATCTAGACTTTCAAGATTGGTATGTAGGACATAGTGATAGGGACATGGTCATGCTGAAGAAGAGTGATCTCTGAAGCCCTGGGTATCATCCTCAGAATCAGTGTTTAGCCATGTTTCAAGCAATGCTCATAGCAGCCAGCCCAGCCCAACCTATGCCTGTTGGGTTTGTAATCCGATAATATTGGAATCTGATCTGATAGCCATCTAATTTCTCTCCACAATAATCCTAATAGTAGGTATTATTGTTGCCATACATAAGAAATTAATGCTTAAGGGCGCCTGGGTGGCTCAGTGGGTTAAAGCCTCTGCTTTCGGCTCAGGTCATGATCTCAGGGTCCTGGGATCGAGGCCCACATCGGGCTCTCTGCTCGGCGGAGAGCCTGCTTCCCCCTCTCTCTCTGCCTGCCTCTCTGCCTCCTTGTGATCTCTCTCCCTCTGTGAAATAAATAAATAAAATCTTTAAAAAAAAAAAAGAAATTAATGCTTAAAAAATTTAAAGACCACTTCAGTGTCATTCTCCTAGGCATTGATGAAAATTTAGGTGAAGAATGACATATTTCCATGATCTACAAAATCTGTTTTTCTATTATATATTGAAGTATAAAACATAAAGCATAGTTCCTAGAACACAACAGGTACTTGAACATTGCAAGTCTTAGCAGTACTATTAGTGAATCTAGTTAGCTGGAAAAAAAATGTTATTATACCCATAAATCTCACTCTCATGTTCTCCCTAACTTGGTTCTCCCAAATTCCTTTTACTCTCTTGGTCTTAATCCTGAAATTCAGAATTTTTTGAAAGAGCCTCCTCACACATCTCCTCATGTTTACCTATATCAGAGTAACAAAATACTACTGCTCTCTACCTTTTCTTAATGTCACTTCCTTCCTTAATCTGTTCTCAACCACTTCTTGACATAGGTGTGGCTGGGCTTTTATCCTGAACAAGGACGCATTCATCCTTTCTCTGATTTTGCAGCCTTGTGTATTCTTAATAAACCTGATTTTATTTTATTTTCTCCAAACCACTATGGTGAACGTGTTCATTATGTGGCAAGACAGAATGGCCTAGAGGGTCATTAGGTGTTTCACCTAATGAGGATAGAGACAGATGAGAATGCTTAGAAATTTATTTTCTAATTACTAAGATAAAAAGTGTGCTTTCTATCCCAAAATTTAATTGTTGCATCCCCAGTGGTTTGAAACAGTCATTCATTAGTTCCCTAGAAGCCAAAAGAGAGGAGAGTCCCTTGTGAGTATAACATCCCAAAGAGACACGGTCTCCTTGAGGACAATGTAGGGACCATAGCTAATATCTATTGGACATTTACAGGCTGAGATGATTGGGTACCACTTGATTTACATAATCTATTTCATTCCTCATCTTGACCCTATGAAGCAGGCACTCTTATTGTTCCCATATTCAAGTGAGGGAACTGAAGTTTGAGAGGTAACTCAACATGCCCAAAGTCTCATGGCTAACAAATGGCAGAGCCAGTTCTATCTAGCACCTTTCAGGTTCTCTACTCTTTAACCGTATAATATACTGACTACCCAATGTGGACCTCACACCTACCAGAAAAGGAATCCAATGTACACCATGGTAGATCTAAGGTCTCAGCTGCAGGATGGGAAGAAAGCACCTGGCTTTTGGGATGAAGACCAAACTCCTTGTCATGGATAATACGACCCTATGCATGGACCCAGTAGGACTTTCCACCTTCTTTTCCTGAAGCGGTTCTTCCCCTCCTTTGCTATGTTCCAGCCTCCTGGATGTGTACTGTTTCCTGTTCCTGGAATGTTCTCCCTTCTCTTCCTTCTCCATCCAGTTATCTTCTCATTCTCCCATCAGGGTGTCTCCCTGATCCAAAGCCAGAACTCTTTTTTACCTAGATCTGCTTTCATTTCCTTATCTTATTTGGTCATCAGGCACTTATTTGTCTTGAGTATTAGTGAGTATTTTATTCACTTGCCTACCAATCTATAGGCTCCATGAAAAGATTGATGACATGGGATTCTGCTTATCATGGTTGCCTTAGCACCTACAATGGCAAATAAGAGATGTCCAATAGTTACTTATTAAATAAATGACTGTCCATGCACCATAACAGAAAGATCACAATCTTTGGAGCCAAACAAACAGCCCTGAATTGATCACTTTGCCACTTCCTACCTATAATATCTTAGACAAATTACATATCTTGGAGCTTGTTGACTCCTGTATGAGTGAGGACAATAACACTGACAAGAGTTCCTAAGAGTATTGGCATGTCACACCTAAAGCTCCCAATATGGTACCTAGTACATGGAAGTCCCTCAGTAAATGGAAGAAAATGCAAGGCTTAGCAAAACTCTTGGGTTTTAATCAGAATGTAATACGATTTTTGTCTCTTACTTCCCCTTCATATTTATGCAATGGAGCCATTTCCTCCACTGCTATGGAGACAAAGATTTTCCTGTCACTCTTTGTTAATGAGATTCTATGTGGTCACTCTAAGTTACCAAACACTATATATTTCAGTAATTAAAGTATTATAATCTAAGGTATTAATCAAAACTTCTGACCACATTTAAAAATAAGACCTTTCCTCAGTTCCCTGCATAGGGTCCAGTTGTATGTGGTCATCCTTCCTTCCTAAGGTGAGGTGTGACCTGATCTATGTCTTTCCCTCTCCACTCCCACTTATCTCTCTACTCACTATCTTGCTAAGTAAGAGGCACTGGGGGAAGGGGAGCTAAAGGAGGCACAGAAGATCTTTCATAATTATCATGGTGTAGATTGGCTTTATGCTCTGGGCTCAGAAGATATTTAAACTACTCCCCTCCCTTGAAAATTCACCCTGATTGTACTCCTATCCCCACTACTAAGATATCACTCTCACCTGTGATATATTTGACCCATATGACCTCACCCCCTGCATAACCCACATTCAAGTGTTAGTGAGTGGTTTTAAAAGTCATGTAACCAGCTTTCTTTACAAATCCCACACATGTTCTGACAGCTCCTTTGGAATGTTTTCATCTGTTCTTTTATACTGTTTCAGTAGAAACTTCCAATTCAGCAGGCTGCAACACATGTAGCAGACCCTCTGTGGTGCTAGGCATGGTGCTTGGGTCTAGAGATACATGCGTGTGTAAAACTGGCTCTCTATTTTCAAGGAACATTGTCTGAGGACACAGAAGAAATTCAAAAGTCAACATATGGGGGATGATACAGCACAGTGGCACAAACTCAAACATAGGCACTGCCTGGTCAGAGCATAAATCCTAGAGATAATACACATTTTATTTTAGAGATAACATCTTAATTTTACTTGGTAATCATTAACTCTTATTTCTCAAGCCTCCTTACAATGTCATTCTTGACCTGCAATATCCACAAAACATCCTCACCAATAAATACAAATGCAAACAATAGACCCTTGCTTCTTAGAAAGCATCCAGTAAAGGTGGCATTAGATCACCCATTTCTCTGCCTTCCAGGCATTCCTAATTTCCTGTCTCAGTTGGGGAAGGGAAAATTATACCTTTAACTTCCCTTGGGGAGTGGAGGAAGAAGTCAAAGTATTTGGCTTTCTCATTTTATTTATGGATCCTATGTTATGTTATTTTTATTACTTCATTCCAGTATTAATGAAAATGAAATAAACACATTTAAATATAAGCATTTGTTGGTTCAGATCTATCTTCCTGGGTTAATCTTGAAGTCTAGAATTTCTAGCACGTGTAATAAACAACTTGAAAAAATCTGTTCTCTCTGGCCAAAAGAGCAAGATAAGTACAGAGCAGCCAAAGGGGCTTAGAAATACAATAAATGTGTATGCACCAAACAACAAGGCTCTAAAATATATGAAGCAAAAACTGACAACTGAAAGAAGAAATAAACTAATGCACACTTGTAGCTGGAGAATTAAACACTATTCTCTGTGCTATCTATATAACTACTAGAAAAAATTAGAGAGATAATCACAAAATTGCACAAAAGGGTCTATATTCTAGGGTCAGAATATTCTAAATAACAATAGCAGAATCTACATTCTATTCAAATGCTTATAGATCATGGGATTGTTCTCAGAGAAAGAAAAACTTATTTTCATATAAAAACTTCACACAAATGTTTGTAGAAATTTTATTAATAATGTAACATATCCTGAGTCATAAAACAAACCTTAACTAACTTAAAAGAATGCAAATCATGTAATGTATGTTTTATAATCAGAATGGAAACAAACTAGAAGTCTGTCAAAGAAAGACAACAGAGACATCTTCAAACACATGGAATTGAAACAGCATGCTTCTTTCTAAGTAATCCTTGGGTCAAATGGAAAGTCTCAAAGGAGATAAACAAAATACATGACATCTTTGTTCATAGAAACCAAAACTGGAAACGACTTAGTTGTCCTTCATTGTCCTTCATTGGGTACATGGTTAAACAGACTACAGACTATAGTAATCCACAATATGGGATGCTTCTCAGCCACAAAAAAAAGAGAACTTATTGATATATAACTACTTGCTTGAACTTTAAGGAATAATATTAAGTGAAAAAGCTAATCTAAAAGGTTATGTACAGTATTATTGAATTGATACACTATTTAATTTTTTTTATGTAGGTTCCATGCCCAGTGTGGAGCCCAGTGCAGGACTTGAACTAATAACCCTGAGATTAAGACCTGAGCTGAGATCAAGAGTTGGATGCTTAACCAACTGAGCCAACCTGGTGACCTGATACAATATTTTTTGAAATAACAAAATCATAGAGATGGAAAGTAAATTAGTAGTTGTATGTGCCAAAAGGGGGCTGTGGCCTCCAATCTTACTTGTTTCTGTGTGGCCCTGGCCTGGCCTAGTGGCAAGTGCATGGGAGCCATTTAGCAATGCTTGTCTCACCATCTGTGTTTGCTCCTTTGGAGATGCCTGATTCTAGTATGGTGGAGACACACTGAGGAGACAAAGAGAAGAGGAAATGTATTTCATTTAGAATAGGGAGTCCATTTTATTGGAATGACTTACAGCCTTCTATCATTCCTCCTAAGGACTCTAATTTTGTACAGTTGGCCTAAATTAATTTAATATTTCCTTTGGTTTCTTTGTTTTATTTTTAATATTTTATTTATGTATTTGACAGAGAGAGACACAACGAGAGAGGGAACACAGCAGGGTGAGTGGGAGAGGGAGAAGCAGGCTTCCTGTGAAGCAGGGAGCCCAATGAGGGGCTCGATGTGGGACTCAATCCCAGGACCCTGGAATCACATACAACCGGAGCCGTAGGTAGACGCTTAACGACTGAGCCACCCAGGCACCCCTTTCCTTTGGTTTCCATAGCAATGTACTTTCTACTTTACCTCAGGTTGCCAAAAGCAATTCTCTGAATGTTATATTTACCAAGTAGTTTGCAAATATTTCCTGTCATTTTTCTTTCTCATCCTATCAAAGAATAACACCATGTTGCAAAAAAGAAAGGGTACATGAAACACACCCGGTACTCAATGACTCCATGGGCATATGGTTAATCAATGAATAAATATGTAAAATTGAAACTATATCTTCCTTATTCTTCTCCTAAGCATCAGATAATTTGAGTTAAAAATCATACAACCATTTCCTATAAGAAGATACTTGTTGTAGGTATGGATTTACAGAAATGCACAGGGAAGAGTGTCCATGTTCTTTTAATCTAGATTGCATCCTTATAAGCTCTCCAGGAGAAGCACAGGGGTTGGGAAGCACAGAGAAGGGACATATTAGCCTGACCAGGGAATGCTGTTGTTGTTGTTGTGTGTGTGTGTGTGTGTGTGTGTGTGTGTGTGTGTGTATTTTGGGTTTCTGGACTTAATTACAGTGTGTGTGTGTGTGGGGGGGTGGAGTTTCCCTACACAATCAAGCAATTCTTGGGACACCAAGTTTGTTCCCTAAAATTCAACTCAATTTTTGACACTATTCACCTAAAGATAGCATCTGATTCCATGGATTGAGGGTTCAGTCCCACAAGATTGCCCTCCTCCCAATTCAGATGATGGTCATATGTCCCAACTGTTACCTGTGCTTCTGACCTGCAAGCTACAGATCAGAGGTTCCCATTATATCCCTCCTTGAGTTTAATTGACTTGCTAGAAAGGCTCACAGAACTCAGAACATTTTACTTACTAGATCACCAGATAATCATGCAAGGATATAATTCAGGAACAGCCAGATGGCAGA
The DNA here is from genome assembly GCA_002007465.1 of Ailurus styani. Classification (NCBI taxonomy): domain Eukaryota; kingdom Metazoa; phylum Chordata; class Mammalia; order Carnivora; family Ailuridae; genus Ailurus; species Ailurus styani. The sequence goes on along the minus strand of LNAC01001006.1, from coordinate 392,621 downwards.
TGAGTAGAGTGAGGTTTGGGGAAAGGGCATGGAACTTCCATGCCCTTCAAGTGCTGTACCCTCTGACCACAAACACATGTTCGCCAACACAGAGGCTCTCTGAACACAGCCCTTTTGGGTTTTTATGGAGGCTACGTTGATTGATTAAATCGTTGGCCATTGGTTTCTAAACTCAACCTCAGACCCTCTCCCCTCCCCTGAGGTGAGGGTTGGGACTGATGGTTTCAACTCTTCAATCACAGGGCTGGCTCTCCTGGCATCCAGCCTTCAACCAGTTCCAAAAGTCATTATTAACATAACAAAAAGACACCTTAGTAGCTTTCAAACTGTAGGAAATTCCAAGGGTTTTAGGAGCTCTGTGCCAGAAAGACAAAGACTGAATGTATATTTCTTATTATAATTTACAATATCAGTGTGTGTATGTGAATGTATAATGTGTATGTGCTATGTGTGTGGTGCATGTGTATAGTGTGTGTAGTATGTGTATGTACAACATGTGTGGTGTGTGTTCATGGTATGTGTGTATAGCATATGCATGTATGGTGTATAGTGTGTGCATGTATATAACGTGTGGTGTGTGAGTGGTGTGTATAGGTTGTGTGGGGTGTATGTATATAGCATATTTGTGTGGTGTGTGTGTATGTGTGTGTAGAAAGTAGCACAAGTCAAAAGACAGGAGGCTGGGGGCAGTGGTTTCTCCAGGTCAGGGCAGTTCACATTCCTCAGAGGAATGTGAGCTCATAGGTAGGTGACAGTTCCTCTTCTAACCATAAGTCTAGCTCCTCCTGTGATGGTAGAAAGGGCAAATGGGTTTTAGCTCTTCCTGTGTGCCAGGCATTCCTCCTAGCCTTATACATTCATTCTCCCTTTTAACCTTGAGAGAAGCGCTTCACCTCTCTTGTTTCTTCATCTAAGTTAACAATAGCTTCACCTCAGAGGCTCTGGTGAGGTGTGAAAGAGTTCACCTACCAAGACACCCAAGCGTGTGTCCAGCCAGAGCAAGCACATTGAAAATGTTAACAGCAATAGTGATAGAGGTGAACATGAACATCTTTGGGAAACTGACATGGGGATGTTTTTATAACCTACCTGAGAAACACAGATGATAGCACTGGGAAGGCAGAGCCCTGTGTCTCCAAAGAGCTAAATGTGCAACTGTGTGTGTCTTAAATATGCCTGCTTTCCTAAGAGCCAGACTGTTGATGAGACAACTCTGACTTTTCCCGGCTATTATCAGTAATAATAACTGTTAACTGCTGTTCACATTTATTTAGTACTTACAGTTTACACAGCACTTCCGCATGTACAGTTGTCATGCTCATCCATTGGGAGTTGTGGGAGATTTCTGAATGGATGCTAAGGGGGTATTCAATAAAATGCCCAATGGTGCTGTCCTAACCTCCAGGCTCCAGGCTGTACATCTGGTCACATTCACTGGCATTAAAATCACCTGATGAATCCAGGTAAGTAAGAGGAGCAGCAGGATGGCCTTTCTCTGCACTACACTCCACTGTCTCCAGGTGTCAGTGTCCATTATGCTACCGGACAGTGAAGTGCAATGTTCCAGTGAGGGCTGAGAGTCAGACTGCCTCAAGTCTTCTCCCAGTATCTCCTTAGGCTCTGAAGTTGGAAAAGTTAATTATTTTTATTCCCATTGCCTTTTTAAAGAATGTGATGAAGATTCTTGAGGAAATTGGCAACCAAAGGCATTAAGAAAGGGTTTGTGCTTTGGTGAGGGCTGTGAAAGATGTAAGCCTGATGATTCACAGACCTGTACCCCTTGGGCAAATAATAAAAATAAAATAAAAAAAAAAATTAAAAAAAAAAAAAAAAATAAACCATTCTAATTTTATAAAAATAATAAGAAAATCTGCTGAGTAAGGGCCTTAATCTTATACTCTCTGTTAAGGAACAATTCCTATGCAAAGCTGGCAGCTTGCTTGGGAGGGTGGATAAATGTTTGGAGCCCAAGGGATTTAGAGGAGGGATAGCATCCTTATACCTTTGCCTGACATTCAAAACACCTGACCTGTGTTGGGAAGAGAGCCTGACGACCTGGGGTCACCCTGGGAAAATTCTCAGGTGCATAGGAATGTGCATAGCGGTAAACAAGTCCCCTGAAAAAAAATTCTTGAGGTTCAAAAGAGATGAGAAGTCAGGCAGACTGCAGAGCTGGCCCAGAATCAAGAAAAACCAATAGTGAGTCTGGGGCTGGGGTCTAGGGACTCATCATCATCTGTTTCCAGGGGACAGCCTGCTCCTTGAAGCAGTGCCTCTGAGTGATTTAGAGAGTGGTGACACTGTGAGCAACCTTACTTGAACATCAAAACTAGGTATTGATGGGTGTTAGTTCTTCCTGGGACTCTCTGGGCCTGGAGAGGCCATGCTGCTGTGTGGCTACAGGAGGTGGAGGTAGGTCTGGATGTGTTGAAGACCTTGTCACACTGCCTGAACTGGAGCTCCCATTGAATCTTGTACAGACTCCAGCATTGTGGCAGCTGGGGGTCCTGGGATGGAACAATGGAGTGATTGGAGTTCACCCATCTGTCCCAGCAGCAGTGGTCTCCATTGACCAGCAGAGGTTTCCCGTCACTGCCTGTGCTTTGTAGCCTGGTGAGTGGTAAGGGATTCTCCCCCACATGTGCAGAGCCCTGTTCACTGTTGGGCAGTGAGGCTCCCTGACTGGAGTGATATAACTAAGACCTGACCCTTGAAACATTTGGAAGCATGAAGAACCCAGGGACTTACTGGGTGAGATTGGTTGGGGGAAGGAGGAGTATAACAGAAAGAAAGTTACTGAAGGTTCACATATTTTACTTTGAGATGCTATAGGTAGTGCATTAATTATATCCAGAGTGGAAAGGTGTATACCCCAGTTATACATGAGTTACATTATTCATGCATTCATCACTCGTTACCAAAAGAACTATGTAAAAGACCTTTGGCATCATGTATATTATGGTTTTATTTATTTTTTATTTTTTTAAGATTTTATTTATTTATTTGACACAGAGAGAGATTACAAGTAGGCAGAGAGACAGGCAGAGAGACAGGGAGAGGAGGAAGCAGGCTCCCTTCTGAGCAGAGAGCCCGATGCGGGCCTCTATCCCAGGACGCTGAGATCATGACCTGAGCCGAAAGCAGGCTTTAACCCACTGAGCCACCCAGGTGCCCCACCTTTCTCTTCTTAATAATGCTGAAAGGAGCTCTTATAATGAATCTAGTCAAACCCACACTATTTCCTTAGTAGAATGTTAAATCAACCTCCTTCATTAATAGCTGTTTTATCTTCAAGGCTGAAAAATCTACTGTGATACCCAGAACCTTCACATAGGTTCATAGGTCATATGCTTGTTATATTGCTTCAGAGGAATCCTGACCTAACATTTCATGTTTGTATACTCATTTCCTTGTCCCTTGTTAATGTGACTCATCCTAGTTTGGGGAGTTTATGAGGGCAGGCTCTGGGTCTCACTTAGTCACTGCCATGTCCCCAGGTATAGAACATGCCTAGCATGGTGTAGGCAAGTGGCATTGTTGAATGAAGACAGAATAATGAACAGCAAGTATCCTATGAGAACATTTAAGAGAAGAAACCTCCTGGAAGCAGGAATTTCTATGCTGCAATCTGCTGAGGCCTGGATTGCCCCCCAGCAGGTATCAGGATAATTATTCCTCCAAAAAGCCATCTACTTCATTGCTGAGAGTGGGCTCTTAGCTCTTAGTCTGAAGTTCGCTGCTTCTCTTGTGTACCCACACTGGCCCTCCAGCACTCAGCAGAGCTCCCACTGAACTCACTCAGTCTCCAGCCTTGAGGCTTGAGGCTTGAGGCTTCTATCCCACACCATCAGTGCCCTTCCTGACTTCTGTGTCGGGCCATAGGGCATCATGGCTGTTCTCTGAAAGTCCTGGGGACCACACTACTGCTTCACTCCATCCATGTTCCTCAGGCACTTATTTGTCTACAGTCTGTGACATAAAGACCAAAGTGAGTGTCACAGATACATGATGACCAAAACTCAAAATGTTTTATCTTTCTACAAACCCTGGTGTTCTCAGAGTCTTTTTCTCAATATAAACCATTTTACTTGCCAAGAACACTAAACGTTAGTTTTGACCTAATCAAGAGAAATGGCTAGAATTCTCCAGACTTCCATAAATTTTTCCCTGACTGCCACTGTCCCTGCGAGATCCCTGAGGGTGGCTGGATAAAGATCTACACCTAACAACCTAGAAACATAGATATAAATGCAGATAGGTCACCAAACACACTTTAGAAAATGCACATATGGGTCAGAGTTCAGACTTTTTCCCCAAAAAATTCCAGGTCCATGAGCCTATTTCCTGCCTTGTCCTTATACCTCCATCTTGATATTAGCCCTAAGGATTTTAACTTTTCTGTTGTAAAGAAACATAGAAAGAAAGGAACAGAGAAACCACAAGACTCTTCTTTACCAGCCCTCAACTCCCTATACCTTGTCTTATTTTCCTTTCTTTCCAGGCCAGTCCAGCACCCTGCCACACCCTAGGAAGAACGCCTCACAAGAGGGGTCCTCTCTCGACCCATCAGTGCCTTCTATGTGAAGGATCCTGCACTTCTGGGGCAAAGGTGAAAGGTCAATCTTTTTAGACACCCTGACAGCTAGGAAGACTGGAAGGATGTCTTAATAATCAATGGTGTTTCTATCAGTTTGAATTATCAATCTATAATATTTAAATAATGATCCCCACCCCAGGGCATCCTGGGTAAAATACAACTTTACCTCTCTATAAAAGCATTTTGTATATAGAAAGATTACCAGGTATATTGTACTCCAAATAAAACAGCAAGCCACCTACGAGTCTCAGTGATGTATGATAAAACAGTATTCCAGTAGTGCCCATTAAATATTCAAACAAACACTATAAAGGCTCCAGGGCCACCTTATAGCTTTTTTTGTATGGCAGTTGTAAAATCATTAAAGATCTCCAACAAAAATCAAACTGCAAAACTTAGATGATTTATTTCAGGGATTCATCAGTGCTGTGAAATAATGCAGTGTGTGTGTGTGTGTGTGTGTCCAAATTCCACAAGGCTCACACATTTGTGTCACTGGCTTTCACCAACAACAATCTCCATGACAGCACTGTCTAATAAGCAAAGGGGCCCAGAGTTTCAGAAGAAATCACACTGTCCCATATCAGTCTACATGCTGGTGGGGACAAAACCATATCAAGTTAGGACCAGACCAAGACACAGAAGCAGAAAAACTGGTGTGATGTCTACCCTCCTCCCTGAAGAGGTGCCTCCAGCCATGACACAATTGCCCCTGAACCCAGGCCATGCTGCCCTTTCCTGGCACTTTTTCCTCAACCTTACAACTGGGATGCCTTTGCCCACAGACCTCTCTCTACTTGGGTCTCAAGGTTATTCTCCTGCTGGTGGGTCCTTTCTTCCTTCCTCCCTCCTAGGATATTTTCTCCCTTTTGCCCCACTGATTCTCAGAGGTAGTTCTCATGCACTCCCCCTCCAAGGCAGCTGGCACAGCAGCTGCAGTCCTTCAAGTGGGCTTCAGAAAAAGGTCTGAGAGCTTCCTGCCTGCCTTCTGATAGAATCAGGAATGTCACAGCATGACCCCAGGTAAATCCCCTGCACAGGGGACATATGAGATACTCATAAATCTTAGAAAGTCACTCTCATTGGCTTTGGGAGGTAGCCACCCCACAAATACTTCCTAGAGTAGTTCTGTGGCAGAGCACTCTGTGGACACAGAGCGAATCACAGAGAAATGTCCATGAACTCCTGGATGAGAGGGAAGAATGTCACTACCACTGCACTACCATAACAGGATTCTGGAGCTTGGGTTTTCCAGAGTATAACCTCACCTGAGGGAAGAGAGTGAAGGGTATAGGAGCTGAATTAAAGCACACACAGACCAGGCAGGACTGTTTATTGTCTTTTGTAGTATGTGGTTCAAACAGATGTTTCTTTTTTGGTGTGTTCTTGGGAGTATACAGAATCTAGATGGGGTCCTCAACTGTCTTAAGAAGGCATTTATATAGCAATATTCCAAGCTAGATCATAAAAGGATAACATGGATGAGACAAGAAGAATCTATTTTTACAATGACTGAGGTTTCTGGGGGAGAGAAGGAAGGGTAAAGGAGCAGAAAGGCTGCTGTACTGCCACAGGGAAAGACAGCTCATGGGACAGGACTGCAGTAAGTTAGACATCCCCTGCCCATGGACCTGTATTTGGGTCTCCAGTAGTAGAGAATTATACTAGAGTGAGATGAATGCTCTGATGGAGGGAATCACTGTGTACTAAATCCAGTACATCTGGGCTAAATCCAGCAGAACATCTGGGCTAAAATTCATGACATTAGGCCCTAAGCAGTGAAACTCAGACTCCTCTGAGAGAGGGAGGAATTTTCATGTCAGTATATTGAGGGCAACTCTGGAGAGAAGACTGTAGTGCTTTGGGGTGAACGATATGCACGCACATGTGAGACTCCTCCTGGGGACTCCTAGGGCTTCATGAAGAATGATTGAGGGCAAAAGTGAAGATCGGTGAGCCTGTGCAATACATGTGTGCAGTCTTCTTTGTGATGGTGAACAAATGGCTAGTCCTTGAAAGGATTTTGGTGAACAGGACACAAGCTTTGGGTTATAAAAACATGATTTTGGTATCCCTTGCCATTTACTTAACTTTTGTCATCTTTAGTTTCTTCATCTTTGAAAACAGAGATAACAACATCTGCCTCTCAACACAATTATAAGGAATGCAATGTTCAGGTATGTGCAGCATTTAACTCATCCCTTGGCACTCATGTATTCAGTGAATGTTTATGGAAAATATATGAATGCATCATGAACATACACTGACAAAATCCGTATTCTATGGGGGACCTTATTTGCTTTACTAAGATTGATCTTTCTCATTCTGTGCTGATATTACTATAATAAGGCTCATAGGCCTGACTTGGTCTCTGGGTATCAGGAAGTAAAATATCCTTATGGTCATTGTGAGGGGACCCTCGATAAGGCTTAAATCAGAGTGATAAGTCTCTGGGCTTTGACTGTCTGAGCATTGAAGCAGACAGATATGGAGAGGTTTCAGATAGTGACCCAGTCTCTGCCCAGAAGGGCTTTTTAACATACCTCCATGCACAGGTGGGTGGCAGATACCTCTCAAATAGGTCATAAGACAGAGTTACCTTTTCTTAATTAAGATTATTTACATAAAGTTATCTCAACCATGATTTATCTGCCTATCAGACTATGTCAAAATTCCAGCTCTGGCAGTGAGCTATGCAGGATTTATTCTCACATCTGGTAGTTACTTATTAATACTAATTTTGTGCTGGGTATTGTAATGGTAGCTAGAAATAATGTGTTGAGTAAGCACCATTCTTGTCCTTTCTTCAAATGGGGTGGGGGGCAGACAATTATACTAGAGTGAGATGAATGCTCTGATGGAGGGAATCACTGTGTACTGAATCCAAACTAGAGTCACAGCAGACTTTAAGAAGGCAGATGATACTTGAGGCTAGAAAGACAAATAGGCATTAGCCACATGGAAAAAGGGAGAGTGGAAGATCTTCAACTGATAATTGTGAATTTGTTACCTCCTATGCTATGTGCTCCTGTGCTCTGTTACCTCCTGTGCTCTGATCATAGAATGATGAATAAAATAGAAACTTTGTCCAAGGAGGCAATAAACATGAGTAATAATTGCTTCCAGAGGGATGGCGGAAGTTGCTGAGGAGTAATTTTAATTCCTTTAGTTTGGTGGACAGAGGCATAGTGGCTTGGATCAGAAAAGGCTGAAGCTGAGACTTGAATGCATGGCAAGAGTTAGGTGGTGTTGGGTGGAAGAACACTTCTGACAGAGGGGAAGGCATGTATGAATCATCAGGCATTAGAAAAATTTGGGGACTTCCAAGGAAGTGAAAGAATGTCAATCTTTAGGGAGTGGAAGGAGAGATGAAAGTGGATAGGTGAGAAGGGCCTGGTCATTCTATCCATGGAACTCAGGTCACACTGTATAAGCAGTTGGAAGCATTTTAAAGATGACCATGACATTTAGATTTTTGATTTAGACAAACAATGCTTTTGGCTCCAGTATGGAGAATGTATTGAAGGTGAGGCTGTAATTAACTCTACTGCCTAGAACAGGTTTATTGGACCAGGGGAGCTAAGAATCCACTCAGGAGTCCACTTCAGTAATTCAGAGGATGATGATCTAAACATCACTGGAGGAAGAGGAGACAGAAATTATGGGTGGATTACAGCAGATGGCAACTGAAAGCTGCATATCAAAACTTCTTTATGATGGAAAGGGATAACCTTCTTGGTTTAATGGATTGCTTAATCCTAGGATCTTGCAGAAATAAGAGTGGCTGATTTATCAGTCTTCCAGGACAAAGCAGGTAATAGTGGCACCAAACTGACCACTCAACACCTTTACTGTCAATTGTGCTTTCATTGTAAGACTTTTCTGAGGCCTTAGATTTGTCCTTCAGTGTGGTTGTAATCATCAGTGGACAGTCTTAGTCACAACTGCAGTTGGCACCAGGTTTTAGTGGTGAGTTCCACAGAACTCATAAGAAGTTAAATTATCCTGAAATACCATATAAACTGTCAAACTGTCCAACAAATCAGGTTTCTGCATGCTTTCTTTTCCAACTTCTGATAATCAGAAGAAGATCAGCACCCTCAGATATATTCCAGAAGCTGCTGCAGCAAAAGCAAGGCTCATCTATCTCTACCTCATTTCTTTCTAAACCTTTGTCAAAGAAACAGAGGACACATTTTTATCTTATTAGAGAAGATAAAATTTAATTAACATTTAAAATTTTTTGTTTAGGACTTGATTAACTTAGACTTCTTTCCAATTACATATTCCTTACTGTGATGGAAACTGATAGTGCAACCAAATGTTCATTTCCCAGCCTCTATGGTAATTATCTGTGGTCACGTGACTGCATTGTGGGTGGTTTGTAGTTGCACATGATATAAACCACTTCCAGCACTAGGCCTTAACCATACCCCATCTGAAATTCTAGGTCTCTCTTCCTCTTCTGTGATGATGAATCACCCTGGCATACCAAGTTCAGATGGCCGAGTTACAAATACAAGAGTATGACCCAATCCCCTTGGACGTTGCTTGAGTGAGACACAAATCTTCCCTTTGTTAAACCAGTGGAATTTTGGCATTTATTTATTAATGTAGCATAGCATAGCATAGCATATATAGACTAATGAACCTTGTAATTCTAAATAGTATGAATCCTATTATTTTTCTAAGGCAAAATATTCATCAACATATTTGAAGATGCCCATATTCAGGCTGCACCTTCTCTCTTTGCCTCATCTCAAAGGGCATGAGTATGAAGAATGTTGCTTAAACCTCCATAGAACATTAAGAAGTACAGTAATAGTAGTTTTTTTGTTTGTTTGTTTGTTTGTTTTTGTTTTTTAAGATGTGGGGATGAATGGGGGCCTGTTAGATGGTAGTGTCTTTCCTGGGAGAAAGAAATCTGGAGGAAAAATGCATTGTATTCTGATTTGTTTTATTTTGCGTGAAGTGAGAAGAGATGATCAATGCCATGTTAGACTTGCTGATTACTTTTTTAAATCTAGATATAGGTACTTTATTTACAAATATTTAGATTAATAGTATTTTGTTGCATCGAATGAAGCAATCTGAATATATCCTGTCACAAAAACAATAAGACCCATTATAACTAACTTTGAGAACCAAGGTATTGTGCTTAAAGAAGCCACATTGTTCAGTTTTGTGATTTATACCTTATATTCCAATGGATGATTTGTTTATTTTATTTTTGTAAATATATATATACACACCAGCAGGTCATGGTTCCTGAATGAGTCCCTTGTGATGCAACACCGCAAGGAAAATTATCACTGTAAGTCTTTAATAGAATACAATGATCTATTCCACGAACATTGTTTTAAAAAAAAATAAATAAGGAGAAGTAAAAATGAGTCCACAAGTTAACCAAATACTATTTTCCTCACATTCCAGTTTGGGTTTTTTTTAACATTGACTATGCAACACTCCAGTACTATCCCATATTTACAACCCATATTTAAGGTTATCTGTGGACATCCAGGTTTAGAATCCATGGAACTATTGGATACACATGACTGAACCATGTAAGAAAAAAAATCTGTAATGGAATTGTAGATGTTTGAGTTATCACTATAAATTGAAGCCATCATTACTTTCCAAATGAACTCATCTGGAGACAAGGTGAAAATAAGAAAGAAAAAACCCTAAGAGCCCATAGGAATACTCACATTGAGCAACAAGGTTCTATACAGAGGCTATGAAGGAGGCAGAATTTGTGTGTGGAGAAATAAGCTGGTGTAGTATCAAGAGGGGCATGGACAGTGGTGCGGGCTGATGCTAAAGACTTCCTAGCATAAAGCCCAGAGATGTCTGTCAAAACTGGAAGTGAAGAAGCCAGCACTACCCTGATGATAAGGCACCTTAGCATAGTGATGGGATGGATAGCCTGTGTTGAGTGATTGGGAGGACATGAAGTGCACACAATGAGTGTGGAGAATCCCACAAGTTTGGGAAAGGAGCAAAAGGATCTATGACTGAGGTAGATTTTTTTTTTTAACATAGGTGAGTTAAGTTAACATGCTGTTGGGAAAAAGTCAGAAGGAGGGGAAGTAAGAATAAAGACTAATAGAGATCTGTCCTTGAAAATAGGCAATAGGGTGGGTTGTAGCAGAGGCCTTTACTCCTAGGACAGGGCAGGTCAAGGCTCTCATCTTACATACATCTGTGATGAGCATAGGAAGTTTGGGAAACTCCCAGTGAGTGGAGTCTGACTCTATAGTGAAGAAGGAAATCTGCTGGGAGAGGGAATAGGATGAAAAGGGGGCTATAGAAATTTGATGAAACTTCTGTGGCAAATTGGGGAAGAAGGCCTCATTTAGAGAAGTATATGAGGCCTTATCTCATGGTTTAGGTTGGGTACCATGAGTTTATATTGTCAGTGATTTGTAGAGCTTTCTTTTTTGTTTGTTTGTTTGTTTGTTTGTTTGTTTGTTTTTCAAATAATGCTTAGTAATGTATTTGTAAAAGTTAACAACAGGAAAACCTGAAGTGATCTAAGGTTGGAGCTTCATAAAGTGGGTGTGATTGATTCAGAGAAAGATAAATGAGTGAAGTTTCACTAAAAATGCTTATGTATTTACTTTATTTATGTGTTGTTCACAGTGTGATCTCAGAGTCCAGCAAAGTCAGAAAAGGGATTAAATACAGGATTTTGCAAATAGATAGAAGGGAGGTAGGGTAAGTGGTCTTAGTCTATCAGCAGAGATGGAGATCTTGGAAGGCAGTGCCTGGCATTTTGAGTTCAGGTGGGTGTGGCAATCCAAGACAAAACTGGGCAGGATCTTTTAGTTCTAAGTTGACACCATCTCTTTCTCCCATTATCTCATGTTTGCACCAGTCATTGGGTTCTTTGATTCCTTTCTGATAAGAATTAAGCAGAACAATTTCTTTTTTTCCCTTCTTTATGATTTGAGACAAATTTGATGTAAATAAAAAATAAAATTCTTTTTTTCTATATATATTTATTATTATTATTATTTGCCCCAGGGGTACAGGTCTGTGAATCATCAGGCTTACACCCTTCATCAAGATTAAAAGCTTTTACACAGCAAAGGAAACAGTCAACAAAACCAAAAGACAACCTACAGAATGGGAGAAGATATTTGCAAATGACATATCAATGGCTTGTATCCAAAATCTATAAAGAGCTTCTCAGACTCAACACCCATAAAACAAATAACCCAGTCAAGAAATGGGCAGAAGACATGAACAGACATTTTTCCAAAGAAGACATCCAAATGGCCAACAGACACATGAGAAAGTGCACAACATCACTCGGCATCAGGGAAATACAAATCAAAACCACAGTGAGATACCACCTCACACCAGTCAGAATGGCTAAAATCAACAAGTCAGGAAATGACTGATGTTGGTGAGGATGCAGAGAAAGGGGAACCCTCCTACACTATTGGTGGGAATGCAAGCTGGTGCAGCCACTCTGGAAAGCAGTATGTAGGTTCCTCAAAAAGTTGAAAATAGAGCTACCCCAAGACCCAGCAATCGCACTACTACGTATTTACCCTAAAGATACAAAGGTAGTGATACTCAGGGGCACATGCGCCCAAATGTTTATAGCAGCAATGTCCACAATAGCCAAACTATGGAAAGAACCTAGATGTCCATCAACAGAAGAATGGATAAAGTAAATGTGGTGTGTGTGTGTATGTATATATATATATATATATATACATACATAGTGTGTGTGTATATATATATATATACACACACACACACAATGCAATACTATGCAGCTATCTAAAGAAACGAAATCTTGCCATTTGCAACAATGTGGAGGGAACTGGAGGATATTATGCTGAGCGACATAAGTCAATCATAGAAAGACAATTATCATATGATCTCTCTGATATGAGGAACTTGAGAGGCAGGGTGGGAGGTCGTGGGGGCTAGGGAGGGAAAAATAATGAAACAGGATGGAATGGGGAAGGAGACAAACCATAAGAGACTCCTAATCTCACAAAACAAACTGAGGGTTACTGGGGGGGTGGGAGGGTAGGGATTGGGTGGCTGGGTTATGGACATTGGGGAGGGTTTGTGCTATGGTGAGTGCTGTGAAAGGTGTAAGCCTGATGATTCACAGACCTGTACCCCTGGGGCAAAAAATAAATAAACAAACAAACAAACAAATAAATAAATAAATAGTGGCAAAAAAAGTAATAACTGCTATACTTTCCCTAAAAGCAAAATTTTGCAGAACAGTAGTATAATAAAACAACCAAGATATTTATCTTGATATAATTCACTGATATTATTTAGATTTCCCAGTCTTACTGCACTGTGTGTGTACATATGTATGTGTATGTGTATTTGTGTGTTTATGTGTGTGTTAAGTACTTTAATATTACCATCTATATATGCTTGTATATCCAACACTATAGTCAAGATACTGAAGGGTTCCAGTACACCATGGTCTCTCTTCTTGCATTTTTATAAGTCCACCCTAAATCCCCATCCCTAAGCCATGACAATCACTAATTTTTTGCCCCTTCTAAGAGATTGTCATTTCAAAAGTATGTAAATTTCTATCACACATCATATATCCTTTGGGAATTTTTTTTTAAGTTGTGCAATCCATTGGGTATTAGTTGATGTTATTCCATGTTATTTATAGTAGCTTTTAACTGATGAGTAGTAGTCCATATAATGTGTGTATTACAGTTTGTGTGAATATTCACATATTTAAAGACATGTGAGCTACTTCCAGCCTTTGGCTATTAAAAATAAAGCTGGAATGAACATTTATGTGCAGCTTTTTTGTGGGAATATAAGATTTCATTTCTCTAGGATACATGCCTGATAGTATAATTGCTTGGTTACATGGTAATTTTGGATTTTTTTTAGAAAACTACCAAACTACATTCTTCAGTGGTTGTCTGAGTCTACCATCAATACATGAATGATCTACTTTCTCTGCTTTTTCTAGCATTTGATATTGTCATTGTTTTTGGTTTTATTTTATTTTACATTTTATTTTATTAATTTTATTTCATTTCATTTCATTCCATTTATTTTATTTTATTTTATATTTTATTTTATTTTTTTGTTTCTACTTTAATTCCAGTTAATTATAATGTTATATTAGTTTCAGGTATACAATATAGTGATTCAACACTTCCATAAAACACCCAGTGTTCAGTGCTCAACACAACAATTGCACTTCTTAATCCCTATCACTTGTTTCACCCATCCCCACACCCCTCCCCTCTGGTAATCATCACTTTGTTCTGATATATATATATATATATAAATACATCTTTATCCATTTATCTATTGATGAACATTTTGGCTGCTTCTATAATTTGGCCAATGTAAATATTACTGCTGTAAATATAGGGGTGAATGTATCATTTGAATTAGTGTTTTTGTATTTTGGGGGTAAATACCCAGGAGTGTGATTACTGGATTGTAGGGTAGTTCTACTTTTAACTTTTTAAAGAAGCTCCATACTGTTCTCCAGAATGGCTGCATCAGTTTGCATTCTCAACAATGTAAGAGGGTTGTCCTTTCTTCACATTCTCACAAACACCTATTGTTTCTTGTGTTGTTGATTAGTCATTCTGAGAAGTGTAAGGTGATATCTCATTGTGGTTTTGATTTGCATTTCCTTGATGTTGAGTGATGTTGAGCATCTTTTCTTATATTTGTTGGCCATATGTATGTCTTCTCTGGAGAAATGTCTGTTCATATCTTCTGCCCATTTGTAATCGGATTACTTGTTTTTTGGGTGCTCAGTTGGTAAGTTTTCTATTTTTATTTTTTGAATATTAACACTTAATTCAATATGTCATTTACAAATATCTTCTCCTATTCCATGGGTTGCCTTTTAGTTTTGTTGATTGCTTCCTTACTATATAGAAGCTTTTTATTCTGATGAAGGTCCCAATAGTTTATTTTTGCTTTTTGTTTCCCTTGCCTCAGGAGACATATCTAGAAAATTGTCGTTACTGCTGATGTCATAGACCTTACTGTGTGTTCTCTCTTCTAGGATTTTTATGGTTTCAGATCTCACATTTAGGTCCTTAATCCATTTTGAGTTTATTTTTGTGTATGGTTTAAGAAAGTGGTCCAGTTTCATTCTTTTGCATGTTGCTGTCCAGTTTTCCCAACACTGTTGAAGAGACTATCTTTTTTCCCATTGGATATTCTTTCCCACTTTGTCAAAGATTAATTGACTATATAGTTGTGGGTTTATTTCTGTGTTTTCTATTTTGTTCCATTAATGTATGTAGATATTTTGTGCCAGTACCATATTGTTTTGATTGCTACAGTTTTGTAATTTAACTTGAAGGTTGGAATTGTAAAACCTCCAGCTTTGCTTTTCTGTTTCAAATTTGATTTCACTATTTGAGGTGACTTGTGATTCCATATTAATTTTAGGATTCTTCTAGCTCTGAAAAATACTGTTGCATTTTGATAGAGATTTTATTGAATATGTAGATTGCTTGGGTAGTATACACATCTTAACAATATTTATTCTTCTAATCCTTGAGATGGAATGTTTTTCCATTTTTTTGTGTCATCTTCAACTCTGTCATCAGTGTTTAACAGTTTTCAGAGTATAGGTCTTTCACCTCTTTAGTTAGGTTTAATTGTAGGTATCTTATTATTTGGGCTGCAATTATAAATGGGATTGCTTTCTTAATTTCTCTTTTCTTCATTATTGGTGTATAGAAATGTAACATATTTCTGTACATTGGTTTAATATACTTTCACTTTACTGAATTCATTTATCAGCTCTAGCAGTTATTTGGTGGAGTCTTTTGGGTTTTCTATATATAGTATCTTGTCATCCACAAATAGTGAAAATTTTACATCTTCTTTACTGACTTGGAGGCCTTTTATTTCTTTTTATTGTCTGATTGCTGTGGTTAGGACATCCAGTACTACGTTGAATAAAAGTGGATATCCTTATGTTGAATATGGACATCCTTATCTCATTCCTGAGCTTTGGTGTAAAGCTCTCAGTTTTCCCTCATTGAGTATGATGTTGGCTGTGAGTTTTTTACATGTGGCCTTTCTTTTTTTTTTTTAAGATTTTATTTATTTATTTGACACAGAGAGAGAGATTACAAGTACGCAGAGAGGCAGGCAGAGAGAGAGGAGGAAGCAGGCTCCCCACCAAGCAGGGAGCCCGATGCGGGCCTCGATCCCAGGACCCTGAGATCATGACCTGAGCCGAAAGCAGAGGCTTGAACCTACTGAGCCACCCAGGCGCCCTACATGTGGCCTTTCTTATGTTGAGATATGTTCCCTTTAAACCTACTTTGGGTTGTTGTCATGAATGGATGTTGTACTTTGTCAAATGCTTTTTTTGCATCTGTTGAAATAATCTTAAGGTTTTTATCCTTTCTCCAATTGATGTGATATATCACAATGACTGATTTGGGAATATTGCATCCCAGTGATATATCCCACTTGATCCTGGTGAATAATATCTTTTAATGTATTGTTGGATTCAGTTTGATACTATTTTGTTGGAGAATTTTGCATCTATTTTCATAAGAGATATTGGCATGTAGTGTTGTCTTTATCTGGTTTTGGTATCAGAGTGACACTGGTCTCATAGAATGAGTTTGGAAGTTTTCCTTCTATATTCTGAATAGAGTAAAATAGTAAAATAGGTATTAACTCTTCTTTAAATGTTTGGTAAAATTCATCTGTGAAGACATCTAGTCCTGGACTTTTGTTCATTGGGAATTTTTGACTACTGATCCAATGTCCTTGCTGATGTGAGGTGATACTGCCTTATAGATTTGATTTGCATTTCCTTGATGATTAGTGATGGTGAGCATCTTTTCATGTACCTGTTGGGGATTTTTATTTCTTTTCTGAAAAAAAAAAGTCTATTTGGGTCCTCTGCTCATTTTGAAATTTCACATTAAAATGTATTATTATTATTATTATTAATTACAATTATTTCCTATTGAGTTGTATGAGTTTGGTACATTTTGTGGATATTAAATTCTTATCAGATATCTGTTTTTCTCTCATTTCTCTCATTTCATGAGTTGCCTGTTTTGTAGATTGTTTCTTTTGCTCTTCAGTGGCTTTTAAATGATGTAGTCTATTCATTAATTTTTATTTTTGTTGTCCCAAAAAATTATTTCTAAAACCAGTGTCAAGGAAATTTTTCTCTATCATTTTTTCTAGAGTTTTTATAGTTTCAGGTCTCACATTTAAGTTCTTAACCCAGTTCTACTTAACTTTTGTGAAAGGTGTAAAGTGGGGCTCAGTATGCTTTTGCTTGTGAATATCCAGTTTTCCCAACACTACTTTTTAAAAACACTATTTGTTCCCCACAGTGTATTCTTGGCTGTCTTGTAAAATATTAGTTAACCATATATTTATTGGTTTATGTTGGGTCTCTCGATTCTATTTCCATTGGTCTGTTTGTCTGTTTTTATATCAAGTTACTATAGTTTCGTAGTCTGAGATCAGAAAATATGATGCTTTGGACTTTGATCTTCTTTCTCAGGATTGCTTTGGCTATTCCAGGTTTTTTGCAGTTTCATACAAATTTGAGGACGTTTTCACTATTTTTGTGAAAAATATCATTGGAGTTTTGATAGGGATTGCATTGAATATACAGATGGCTTTGGATAGTATGTATTTTTTAACAATATTAATCTTCTAATCCATAAACATGAGATATTATTTATCTATTTGTGTCTTCTTACACTTCTTTCATGAATGCCTTATCATTCCCATTGTACAGATCTTTTACCTATTTGATTTTTTTCCTTAGTATTTTATTGCTTTTGATGCTATTATAAATGAGATTGATTTATTTAGATATTTTACTGTGAATGTATAGAAATGTAACTACTTTTGTTTTGTATTTGTTAACTTTATTAAGCTCATTTTTTAGTTAAAATAGCTTTTTGTTGGAGCCTATAGGTTTTTTGTTTGTTTGTTTGTTTGTTTGTTTGTTAGAGAGAGAGAGAGCAAGCGAGGGGTGGGTTCACAGAAAGAGGGAGAGGAGAATCTTAAGCAGGATTCATGTTCAGTGAAGAGCCTGACACAGAACTCAATCTCACAACCCTGAAATCATGACCTGAGCCAAAATCAAGAGTCAGAAACTTAATTGACTGAACCACCCAAGTGCCCATATTCTGTAGGATTTTCTATAATCAAAATCATGTCATCATCAAACAGAAGCACTTTTACTTCTTCCTCTCTGATTTGGATGACTTTTTGTTGTTTTTTATTGCCAAATTGCTGAATCTAGTCCTTGTAGTACAATGATAAATAGGAGTAGTGAGATTGGGCACCCTTATCTTGTTCATAATGCTATTTTATTTTATTTTTTTATTTTTATTGTGTTATGCTAATCACCATAAAATACATCATTAGTTTTTGATGCAGTGTTCCAAAATTCATTGTTTATGTACAATAGCCAGTGCTCCATGCAGTACATGCCCTCCTTAATACCCATCTCCAGGATCACCCCTTCCCTCACCCCCTTCCCTCTAAAACTTTGTTTCTCAGAGTCCACAGTCTTTCATGGTTCACCTCCCTGCCAATTTCCCCCAATTCACTTTTCCTTTCCTTCTCCTAATGTCCTTCATTTTATTCCTTATGTTCCACAAGTAAGCAAAACCATATGATAATTCATTTCCCCTGCTTGACTTATTTCACTCAGCATAATCTCCTCCAGTCCCATCCACGTTGATACAAAAGTTGGGTATTCATGTTTCTGATGGCTGAGTAATATTCCATTGTATATATGGGGCACAGCTTTTTTATCCATTCATCTGTTGAAGGGCATCTCAGCTCTTTCCACAGTTTGGTAATTGTGCACATTGCTACTATGAACATTGAAGTACATATGGCCCTTCTTTTCACTACATCTGTAACTTTAGGTAAATACCCATTAGTGCAATTGCAGGGTCATAGGGTAGCTCTATTTTTAATTTTTTGAGGAATCTCCACACTGTTTTCCAAGTGGCTGCAGCAACTTGCATTCCTACCAACAGTGTAAGAGGGTTCCCCTATTTGCACTTCCTTTCCAACACATGTTGTTTCCTGTCCTGTTGATTTGGGGCATTCTAACTGGTGTAAGGTGGCATCTCAATGTGGCTTTGGTTTGAGTTTCCCTGATAGCCAATGATGATGAATACTTTTTCACATGTCTGCTAGCCATTTGTATGTCTTCTTTGGAGAAGTGTCTGCTCATGTCTTCTGCCCTTTTTTTAAAAGATTTTATTTCTTTATTTGACACAGAGATAGAGAGATCACAAGTAGACAGAGAGAGAGGAGGAAGCAGTCTCCCCGCCGAGCAGAGAGCCCGATATGGGCCTCGATCCCAGGACCCTGAGATCATGACCTGAGCCGAAAGCAGAGGCTTTAACCCACTGAGCCACCCAGGCGCCCTTCTGCCCATTTTTTGACATGATTATCTGTTTTTTGGATGTTGCATTTAAGAAGTTGTTTATAGATTTTGAATAACAGTCCTTTGTCTGTAGTGTCATTTGTGAATATCTTCTCCCATTCTGTGGGTTGCCTTTTTGTTTCATTGACTGTTTCTTTTGCTGTGCAGAAGCTTTTAATCTTGATGAAGTCCCAAAAGTTCATTTTTGCTTTTGTTTCCCTTGCATTTGGAGACGTGTCTTGAAAAAATTTGCAGTGGCTGATGTCAAAGAGGTTACTGCCTATGTTCTTCTCTAGGATTTTCATGGATTCCTGTCTCATATTGAGATCTTACATCCATTTTGAGTTTACCTTTGGGTATGGTGTAAGAGAATGGTTGAGTTTCGTCCTTCTATACATAGCTGACTAGTACTCCCAGCACCATTTATTGAAGATACTGTCTTTTTTTCCACTGGATATTTTTCCCTGCTTTGTCAAAGATTATTTGACCATAGACTTGAGGGTCCATATCTGCACTCTCTACTCTGTTCCATTGGTCTATGTATCTGTTTTTGTGCCAGTATCATTCTCTTCCTAGTTTTAGAAAAAGCTTTCAGCTTTTTATTGTTGAGTACAAAGTTAGCTGTAGATTTGACATATGTCTTTGTTTTGTTAATGTATGTTGATTTCATATCCAATTTGTTGAGAGATTTTATCATGGAAGGGGATGGATTTTATCAAGTGTTTTTTCTATTAACTGTTGAAAGAATCATGTTATTTTTATCTTTCATTCTGTTAGTGTTATGTATCACATTTACTGCTTTGTATATGTTGAACCATTCTTGCAAACCAGGGATAAATCCCACTTGATCACAGTGTACGATCCTTTTAATGTGTTTCTGAATTTGTTTTATAGCATTTTTTTAATTTTATTTTTATTCTTTGCCCAAGGGGTACAGGTCTGTGAATCATCAGGCTTACACCTTTCACAACATTCACCAAAGCACAAACCCTCCCCAATGTCCATAACCCATCCACCCTATCCCTACCCTCCCACCCCCCAATAACCCTCAGTTTGTTTTGTGAGATTAGGAGTCTCTTCATTCTGGCATGTCTATTCTTAGGGATATTGGCCTGTAGTACCCCACCCCCTTATAGTATTCCTATCTGGTTTTGATATCAGGATAAGGCTGGTCTCATAATATAAGCTAAAGAGTATTCCTACCTCTTCAATTATTTGGAGAGTTTAAGCAGGATTGACATTAATTCTTTAGATGTTCAGAATTCACCAGTGAAACAATCTGAGCCTGGACTTTTCTTTGTCAGAAAGTTTTTAAATTACTGCTTCAATTTCTTTAGTTGTTACTGTTGTATTCAGATTTTTTTTCTTCATTATTTAGTCTTGGTGGGTTGTATTGCATTGTTCTAAAAATGTGTCCAATTCTTCTAGGTTATCCAATTTGTTGATGTATAATTGTTCATAGCCTTTTGTGATCAATTGTGAATTTTCTTGGTAAATTACAGGTACATTATAGTTATAATGTATCCTCTTTCATTTATAATTTTATTTATTAATTTATCTATTATTATTTTATTTATTCTTTAATATTTTGGCACATCTACGTAAAATTTTGTCTTTTTTATCTCTTGATAAAAGCAACTCTTTTTTTTCTATTGTGTTTCTAGTTTTTATTTCATTTATTTCTCCTCTGATATTTATTATTTTCTCTTTCTGTTAACTTTGGGCTTAATTTTTTCTTCTTTGTCTAATCCCTTGAAGTGTAATGTTAAGTTGCTAACTGAGATTTTTTTTTTAGAATTTCTTTTGCTGCATCCTGTAAGTGTTGCTATGCTGTGTTTTCATCTTTGTTTGTCTCAAGAGCCTTTTTCATTTCCTTTTTATTTCTTCTTTGACCCATTGACTGTTCAGGAATATGTTGTTTAATTTTCATATATTTCTGAATTTTGAAATTTCCTTCCTATTATTGATTTCTATTTTCACATTGTTGCTGTCATTAAAAAATGCCATATGATTTCAATCTTTCTAAATATGGTAAAGTTTGCTTTGTGGTCCAACATATGATCTATTCTGGAAAATATTCCCTGTGGACCTGAAAATAATGTGTATTCTGGTTCTATTGTATGGACTGTTCTATGTATATCCATTAGGTCCATTTGGTGTATAGTGTTATTCGGATTTTCAGATTTCTTTCTGAATGATCTATCTAATGTTGAAAGTGGGATCTTGAAGTTCTTACTATTATTGTATTGCTGTATATTTCTCCCTTCAGTTCTGTTAATATTTTCTTTAAATATTTAAATTTAATATTTGCTTTAAATATTACTCTAATGTTCAGTGCACCTATATTTACAATTTCTATATTCTCTTGATGAATTGACCCCTTTATAGTGTCCTTCTGTGTCTCTTGTGATCAATTTTGACTGAAAGTCGATTTTATCTGCTACGAGTATAGCCACTCCTTCTCTCCTTTGATTACCATTTCATGGAATATCTTTTTCTACATCTTCATTTCAACTTAGGTATGTATTTTAAGTGAAAGTGGATTTCTTAAGGAGATCTTATTGCTAGATCTTTTTTTTTAAATCAATTTAGCCACTTTGTGTCTCTTAACTAGGTAATATAGTCCATTTATACTAAATAGTTATTAATGGACAAGGACTCACTATTGCCATTTTGTTCATTGTTTTCTGACTTTTTTTTAAGTTTCCTCCTTCCTCTCTTGCCCTATTCTTTCATGTTTAATTTTGTAGTGGTACGCCTAAATTCCTTTCTCTTTAACTTTTATATGCCTATAATAGGAATTTTTTTCCTTTGTGGTTGCCATGAGCCTAACATAAAACATCTTACAGATATAATGGTATGTGCTAAGTTTATGACAATTTCCTTCTATTATATGTAAAAACTCAATAGTTTTATTTATCCTCTAAATTTTCTATCAATATCACACTTTATATTTTTTTTATTCTGAACCGTCAACAAAATATTGTAACTATAGTTGTTTTAAGATGCAATTTTAACTTTTATACTGGAAATAAATATGACTTACATGCCACCATTACAGTATTAGAGTACAATGATTTTTTACTTAAATTTACCTTTATCAATGAGTTTTCTATTTTATTTGTTTTCATTTTATTACTGAGCATCCTTTCATTTCAACTTGAAGAATTCCTTAAGCATTTCTTTTAAGGCAGTTCTAATGGTTATAAACTACTTTAGCTGTTGCTTATCTGGGAATGTCTTTATCTCTTCTTCAGTTTTGAAGGACAGTAAACTCTTGGTCTTAATAATTTGTGTCGTTTCTCTTCTTTATTAGTAAGTCTAATTAAAGGTTTGTCAATATTATTGATCTTTATAGTGAATTAACTTTTTATGTCATTGATATTTACTCTTATTTTTCAATACTCTATTTCAATTATTTCCATTTCCCTTTATTATTGCCTTTCATATGCTTTAATCAGCTTTAGTTTGTTCTTCTTTTCTAGTTTCTTAAGGTGAAAATTTAGCTAAATGATTTGAAATATTTATTCCTTTTAATTATTTCTTATTTTTTAAAGACTTATTTATTTATTTTAAAGTGAGAAAGAGAAAGATCACACACAAGTAGGGAGAGGGGCAGAAGGAGAAAGAGAGAATCTCAAGCAGACTGCCCACTAAGCACCAAGCCTGACATGGTTCTTGATCTCATGGCCTGAGATTATGACCTGAACCTAAATCAAGGGTTAGCTGCTTAAGCAACTGAGCCACCCAGGTGACCATCTTTCATCCATTTTAATGTAGGCATTTGGAGTTGGAAGTTTCCCTCAAAGCACTGATTTTATTTACATGCCATGCATTTTGGTAAGTTGCATTTTAGTTTTTTTCATCTGGAAGTATATTCTAATTTCCCTATAATTTCTTAATTGATCCATTGGTTATTTTTAAATGTGTTATTTAATTTCTACTAGTTTGTTGATTCCTCAAATTCCCTTTTGTTATTTATTTATAATTTAACTCCATCAAGTTAGAAAAAACATTTTACAAGTTTTCAACTTTTATGTATATTGAATATTGTTTTGTGGTAAGTGATGTAGTCTACTCTGGAAGATGCTCCATGTGTGCTTAGAAGTATATCCATTCCAGTGCTATGGAATGGAATGTTTTGTAGATGTCTATTAAGTCTAGTTAGTTTATAATATTGTACAAGTCTTTTGTACTCTTGTTGATCTGTCTAATCATTGTTCTGCCATCATTATCTGTTCTAATCATTAATGAGTCTC
The DNA here is from genome assembly GCA_002007465.1 of Ailurus styani. Classification (NCBI taxonomy): domain Eukaryota; kingdom Metazoa; phylum Chordata; class Mammalia; order Carnivora; family Ailuridae; genus Ailurus; species Ailurus styani. The sequence goes on along the minus strand of LNAC01001006.1, from coordinate 369,337 downwards.
ATGTTGAAGTCTCTGAGTATTAATGTTATCTATTTTTCCATTTAATTTGGTCAGTTTTGTGGGCTTTGTTGTTGAATGCACATATATTTTTCTCACTTTTATTGAGAAAAAAATGACATACATCACTATAAGTTTGTCTTAGAGCATGATGATTTGATTTATATATCCTGTGAAATGATCATTGCATAAAGTTTACCTATCATTCATCATATCATAGGGGTACAATATGAAAAAAGAAAGAAAATAAACAAAATTCTCCTTGTGTTGGAACTTTTGGGATTTACTCTCTTAATAACTTTTCCATATATCATATAGCAGTGTTAGCAGTAGTCATAATGCTTTAAATTATAACTATTTAACTTATAACTGGAACAGACACATGAAAAAATATTCATCATCACTAGCCATCAGGGAAACTCAGATGAAAACCACATTGAGATACCACCTTAGACAAGTTAGAATGGCCAAAATCAACCGGACAGGAAACAACAAGTGTTGGAGATGATGTGGAGAAAGGGGAACCCTCTTTCACTGTTGGTGGGAATGTAAGTTGCTGCAGCCACTTGGAAAGCAATGTGGAGATTCCTCAAAAAATTAAACATAGAGCTATCCTATGACCCTGCAGTTGCACTACTGGGTATTTACCCCAAAGATAAAAGGCCATATGTACTCCAATGTTCATAGCAGCAATGTCCATAATCACCAAACTGTGAAAAGAGCTGAGATGCCCTTGAGCAGATGAGTTGATAAAGAAGATGTGGTCTGTATATGCAATGGCATATTACTCAGCCATCAGAAAGGATGAATAACCAACTTTTGTATCAACATGGGTGGATCTGGGTGAAATAAGTCAAGCAGAGAAAGTCAATTATCATACGGTTTCACTTACTTGTGGAACATAAGGAATAAAATGGAGGAATCTAGGGGAATGGAAGGAAAAGTGAATTGGGGGAAATTGGAAGGGGAAATGAACCATGAGAGACTGTGCATTCTGAGAAACAAGATGAGAGTTATGGAGGGGAGGGGGGAGGAGGATTGGTGATCCTGGTGGTAGGTATTAAGGAGGACACGTATTGCATGGAGCACAGGGTGTGGTGCATAAACAGTGAATCTTGAATCACTGAAAAAATAAAATTTAAAAAATGGAAAATAAATAAATAAATAAATAAATAAATAAATAAATAAATAAATAAAGCATAACTGGAAATTTGTTACTTTTGACAACTTTTCTCCAATTTCTCTTCTACCCACCCTCTACCTCTCAAAAGCACATGTCTCATCTCTTTTTCTTTTTTTTAAGATTTTATTTATTTATTTGACACAGAGAGAGAAATTACAAGTAGGCAGAGAGGCAGGGAGAGGAGGAAGCAGGCTCCCTGCTGAGCAGAGAGCCCAATGCTGGCCTTGATCCCAGGACGCTGAGATCATGACTTAAGCCAAAAGCAGAGGCTTTAACCCACTGAGCCACCCAGGTGCCCTCATCTCTTTTTCTATGAGGTGTTTTTTTTTTTTAATTCACATATATGTGAGTCATATAACATTTGTATTTTTCTGTCTGGCTTATTTCACTTCACATAATACTTTCAGTGTTCATCCATTTTATCATAAGTGGTAGTATTTCTCTTTTTATGGCTGAATTATATATATACATATATATATACATATATATACATATATATGTATATATGTATACATACACACACATATATATACATATATATATATACACATACATATATATACTTCTTTATCCATTCATTCATTGATTAACACTTAAACGTAGGTTTATTTTTATGTCTTGGCTATTGTAAATAATGCTGCTACCAATGTGGGAGCACATACCTTTTTGAGTTAGTGATTTCATTTCCTTTCAATATATCCCAGAAGTTTTATTGCTGTATCATATGGTAGTGCTGTTTTTAATTTTTTGAAGATCCTCTACATGGCTTTCCATAGTGTTTGTACTTATTTATAATCTCATCAAGAGTACAAAATGTTCCTCTTTCTCCACATTCATGCCTATATTTGTTATCTCTTGTCTTTTTGATATTAATCATTTTAGTAAGTCTTAAGTGATACTTTATTTTGGTTATACTTTGCATTTCCTTAAGGACTAGTGAAACTGAGCATTTTTAATGTACCTAGTGGTCTTTCATATATCTTCTTTGGAGAAATGTCTATGAATGTACTTTGCTCATTTAATTTAAAAAATTGGGGTATATATTTTTTTCCTTTTTGTTTTTGTTATTAAGTTATATGGGTTCTTTATATATTTTGAATATTATCAGATACATGGTTTGAAATTTTTTTTCCATTCTACATGTTTTTATTTTCACCTTGTTGCTGATTTCTTTTTCTGTACAGAAGCTTTATGGCTTAATGTATTTTTTAAATTTTGTTGCTTGTTTTTGAGATGCCATATCAAAAATTAATTACCAAGTTCCATGCCAAGGAACTTTGTTCCTCTGCTTTCTTCTAAGATTTTTATGGTTTCAGTTGTTACATTTAAGTCTTATGCATTTCAAATTAATTTTTTTGTGAGTAGTGTAAGATAGGGGTTAAATTTCATTCTTTTATAAGTGATATATAATTATTTCCACACCATTTAATGAAGAGACTATCTTTTCTCCATTGAGTAGACTTGGGTCTCTTGTCAAATATTAGAAGAAAGTACTTGTGATGGTTTATTTTTGGGCTCTCAATTCTGCTTCATTATTTGCCTATTTTTGTGTTATTACAACACTGTTTTGTACTATAGATTTATGGTATAGCTTGAAACCAAGGAGTGTGATGTCTCCTGCTTGTTTTCTTTTTTCTCAGGATTTCATTGGCTATGCAGGTTTTTTTGTGCTTTCATAGGGATTTTAGAAGTATTTTTCCTACTTCTGTAAAAAATGTCATTAAAACCTTGAAAGTGATTGCATTGAATCTATAAATAGCTTTTAGAAGTATTTATATTTTAATGATAATATCAATGCATATATCTTCATAATTTTTATCTTCCTGATATATTTATTATCATTAATTGTCCTTCTTTACATGCAGTAACATTTTTGTTTGTTTGTTTTAAAGTCTATTTTCTCCTATGTTTTTACAGCCACTTCAGCTCTCTTATGGTTGTTATTTGGATGACATTTGTTTTCCCACCCTTTTGTATATTTTTGTTTTATTTGTATATTTTATTTATTTTTTATTATGTTATGTTAGTCACCATACAGTGCATCATTAGTTTTTGATGTAGTGTTCCATGATTCATTGTTTGTCTATAACACCCAGTGTTCCATGTGATACATTATTTGTATATTTTAATGTAAAGTGTGTCTTCTACACAAATCAGTGGAATAGAATATAGAACCCAGAAATGGACCCTCAACTCTATGGTCATCTAATCTTCAATGAAGCAGGAAAGAATATTCAATGGAAAAAGAACAGTCTCTTCAACAAATGGTGTTGGGAAAATTGAACAGACACATGCAGAATAATGAAACTGGACCACTTTCTTACACCATACACAAAAATAAACTTAAAATGGATGATAGACTTAAATGTGAGGTATGAATCCATCAAAATCCCAGAGTAGAACATAGGCAACAATGTCTTTGACCTTGGTCACAGCACCTTCTTGCTAGATATGTCTTCAAAGGCAAGGGAAACAAAAGCAAAAATCAGGATTTCATCAAGATAAAAAGCCTTTGCACAGCAAAGGAAACAGTTGACAAAACCAAAAGACAACCTACTCAATGGGAGAAGATATTTGCAAATGTCTTATCAGATAAAGAACTAATATCTAAAATCTATAAATAACTTATCAAACTCAACACCTTCCAAAAAAAGTCTAGACAAGAAATAGGCAGAAGACATGAACAGACATTTATTCAAAGAAGACACACAAACAGTCAACAGACACATGAAAAAAAAATTCTCCACATCCCTTAGCATCAGGGAAATACAATAAAAACCACAATGAGATACCACTTCACATCAGTCAGAATGGCTTAAATGAACAATTCAGGAAGTGACAGATGTTGGAGAGGTTGTGAAGAACCTCTTCACTACCCTTTTATGGTGCTAGTAGTAATGCAAGCTGGTACAGCAACTCTAAAGAACAGAATGGAGGCTCCTCAAGACATTAAAAATAGAATTATCCTATGACCCAGCTATTGTACTACTTGGTATTTACCCAAAAGATACAAACATAGTGATGTTGAGGGACACCTGTACCACAGTGTTTATAGCAGCAAATGTCCACAATAGCCAAACTATGGAAAAGCCTGGATGTCCATTGACAGATGAATGTACATCTATGTATATCTATATCTGTATCTATATCTATCATCTGTCTATCTATCATCAATGGAATCTCAATGGAATATTATTCATCCATCAAGAAGAATTAAATCTTGCCATTTGCAATGATGTGGATGGAACTAGAGGGTATTACCCTAAGTGAAAGAAGACAATCAAACAAAGACAATTATCACAGGCTTTCACTCATATGTGGAATTTAAGAAACAAAACAGATGGGCGCCTGGGTGGCTCAGTGGGTTAAAGCCTCTGCTTTCGGCTCAGGTCATGATCTCAGGGTCCTGGGATCGAGGCCCGCATCAGGCTCCCTGCTCAGCGGGGAGTCTGCTTCCTCCTCTGCCTGCCTCTCTGCTTGTAATCTCTCTGTCAAATAAATAAACAAAATCTTTAAAAAAAAAAGAAACAGAACAGAGGTTCATAGGGGAAGTGTATGAAAAATAAAATAAAATGAAATCAGAGAGGGAGATAAACCATAAGAGACTCTTAATCATAGGAAACGCACTGCGAGGGCGCCTGGGTGGCTCAGTGGGTTAAAGCCTCTGCCTTCGGCTCAGGTCATGATCTCAGCGTCCTGGGATCGAGGCCCGCATCGGGCTCTCTGCTCTGCGGGGAGCCTGCTTCCTCCTCTCTCTCTGCCTGCCTCTCTGCCTACTTGTGATCTGATCTCTCTCT
>LNAC01001006.1:337553-364325 GCA_002007465.1 Ailurus styani | reverse complement strand
AAAAAAAAAAAAAAAAAAAAAAAAAATTTTTTAAAAAAAAAAAAAAAAAAAAAGGAAACGCACTGCGAGTTGTTGTAGGGGAGGTGGGGGGGGACGGGGTAATGAGTTGATGGGCATTAAGGAGAGTACTTGATGTAATGAGCACTGAGTGTTACAAGCAACTAATGAATCACTGAACACTACTTCTGAAATTAAATCAAAACAAAAACAAAAACTCCCAGAGCCCCTATAAATCAATAAAGAAAAATAGAAACACTATACCAGAGAAATGGGCAAATAGTACAAATAGGCAATTCACAGAAAAGGAAAGCCATTTTGCCTATAAATACTTGAAAACATGTTCAACCTCATTAGCTGAGAAAAAATATCATTTACATAAAAAAAATAAAGTATGTTTCTTGTGGACAGCATATGGTTTGATCTTACCCGGAATCCTAGTCTGAAACTCTGTTTTTCACTATATTTTTCAATCTATATACATTCTATGTTATCACCCATATGATAGACTTTCCATATGCCATTTTGATGTTGGCTTTCTATATGACCCATGTCTTTTCAAAATTCCTCTGACCTCCTTTATTGCCTTATTTTGCATTAAGTGAACATTTTCTTGTGTAAGACTTGAAGTTTTTAATAAATTTTTACCTTAAAATTTTTAGTAATTTTTAGCACTTATACTAAGGCTTACAAAATATATCTTAACTTATCAGAATCTATCTGAAATTTCCATTAGTTTCAGTTATTAAAAAAAAACTCTATTCCTATTTAGCTCTATTAACGTTCTCCTTTTTTGTTCCTTTCTTGTTTAATTACTTTGTCTAATATATGTTATAAATTATTTAATAGATAGTTATAATTATTATTGAATTTAATTTTAAGTCTATTAAAAGAAGATGAAATAAAGAATATGGATGGTTGATAGATAACTTGTAATATTCTTTTCATTTCTATTTTTTTATTCTTTTCATTTCCTAACGAGGATTTGTGTTATCATTTCCCATCTTTTCCTTCCTTCAATACCTGTTTTGTCCCATCCCGTTCTGTGTTGTTATTGTATAATATATATAATATATTTTATCACTATATGATGTATATATATAATACAATAATATACACATTTTTAATAAATTTTTAAGATATTAAGAAACAAATGAGAAATATGAAATTATAATTAATTTTATAATTTTCTTCATAATGACATTATTTTATTTTACTTTATTTTTTCAGTGATCAAAGATTCATTGTTTATTCACCACACTCAGTGCTCCATGCAATATGTGCCCTCTTTAATACCCACCACCAGGATCACCCATACCCCTTCCCCTCCATAACCCTCAGTTTGATTCTCAGAGTCTACGGTCTCTCATGGTTCACCTCTTCCGATTTCCCCCAAATCACTTTTCCTTTCCTTCTCCTAGAGTCCTCCATTTTATTCCTTATATTCCACAAGTAAGTGAAACCATATGACAATTGATTTTCTCTGTTTGACTTATTTCATTCAGCATAAACTCTTCCAGACCCATCCATGTTGATACAAAAGTTGGGTATTCATCCTTCCTGATGGCTGTGTAATATTCCATTGCATATAGGGACCATGTCTTCTTTATCCATTTGTCTGTTGAAGGGCATCTCAGTTCTTTCCACAGTTTGGTGATTACAGACATTGTTGCTGTGAACATCAGGGTACATATGGCCTTTATTTTCACTACATGTATATCCTTGGGGTAAATACACAGTAGTGCAATTCCAGGGTCATAGGGTAGCTCTATTTTTAATTTTTTGAGGAATCTCCACACTGTTTTCCAAGTGGCTGCAGCAGCTTGCTTTCCCACCAACAGTGTAAGAGAGCTCCCCTTTTTCCACATCCTCTCGAACACTTGTTTCCTGTCCTGTTGAATTTGGCCATTCTAACTGATATAAGGTGGTATCTCAATGTGGTTTTGATTTGAGTTTCCCTGATGGCTAGTGGTGATGAACAGTTTTTCCTGTGTCTGTTGGCCATTTGTATGTCTTCTTTGGAGAAGTGTCTGTTCATGTCTTCTGCCCATTTTTTGACTTGATTATCTGTTTTTTGGGAGTTGAGCTTGCAAAGTTCTTTATAGATCTTGGATATCAGCCCTCTATCTGTCCTTTGTGAATATCTTCTCCCATTCCGTGGGTTGCCTTTTTGTTTTGTTGACCATTTCCTTTTCTGTGCAGAAGCTTTTTATCTTGATGAAGTCCCAAAAGTCCATTTTTGCTTGTGTTTCCCTTGCATTTGGAGATGTGTCTTGAAAGAAGTTGCTGTGGCTGATGTCAAAGAATCTATTGCCTACAGAAATCTATATTTTCAATGCCATCCTGATCAAAATTCCACCAACATTTTTCAACGTGCTGGAACAAACAATCCTAAAATTTGTGTACAACCAGAAAAGACCCCAATCGCTAATGAAATGTTGAAAAAAGTAAAACAAAGCTGGGGGCATCATGTTGCCTGATTTCAAGCTTTACTACAAAGCTGTGATCACCAAGATAGCATGGTATTGAAACAAAAACATACATAGACCAATGGAACAGAGTAGAGAGTCCAGTTATGGAACCTCAAGTGTATGGTCAAATAATCTTTGAGAAAGCAGAAAAAATATCCAGTGGAAAAAAGAAATTCTCTTCAACAAATGGTGCTGGAAAATTGGACAGCTATGTATAGAATAATGAAACTTGACCATTCTCTCACACCATACAAAAAGATAAACTCGGGGCGCCTGGGTGGCTCAGCGGTTTAAAGCCTCTGCCTTCAGCTCAGGTCATGATCTCAGGGTCCTGGGATCGAGGCCCACATCGGGCTCTCTGCTCGGCAGGGAGCCTGCTTCCTCCTCTCTCTCTGCCTGCCTCTCTGCCTACTTGTGATCTCTCTCTCTCTCTGTCAAATAAATAAATAAAATCTTTAAAAAAAAAAAGATAAACTCGAGATGAATGAAAAACCTCAACATGAGGCAGGAACCTATCAAAATCCTAGAGAACATATGGCCCTTCTTTTCACTACATCTGTATCTTTGGGGTAAATACCCAGTAGTGCAATTGCAGGGTCATAGTGTAGCTGTATTTTTAATTTTTTGAGGAATCTTCACAGTGTTTTCCAAAGTGGCTGCACCAACTTGCATTCCCAAAAACAGTGTAAGAGAGTTCCCCTTTCTCCACATCCTCTCCAACATGTGTTGTTTCCTGTCCTGTTTATTTTGGTCATTCTAACTGGTGTAAGGTGGGATCTCAATGTGGTTTTGATTTGAGTTTCCCTGATGGCTATTGATGATGAACATTTTTTCATGTGTCTGTTAACCATTTATAAATGACAGTCTTTGATTTTTATTTATTTGTTTTCTATGGAATCAAATCACTCTCTTGTATCATCTGCTTTCAGCCTAAATAATTTTCTTTGTATTTAAGGCATGTATGTTAGCAACAAATTCTCTTGGTATTTTTTACCTGGGGTACTAGTCACCCTGGTCTGCCATAACAAAATACCACAGACTAGGTGGCTAAAATACAGCAATTTATTTTCTTACCTTTCTGGAGCTTTTTGAAGTCCCAGATCAAAATCCAGCTTATTGGTTTCTCTTGAGAAATTTCTGGCTTGAAGATGGTAATATTCTCATTGTTTCCTCACGTGGCAGAGAGAGAGAAAGAACTATCTGGTGTCTTTTCCCATAAAGACACTAATCCTATAGAATTGGGGCCCATACTTATGACCTCATTTAACTTTAATTATCTCCATAAATGTTATTGCCATATACGCTCACATTGGAGTTTGAGGCATATGAATTTTGAAGGAATGCAAAGCTTCAGTTTATAATATCTTGGAATGTCTTAATTTTGACATCATTTTAAAATGTAGTTTTCATGGATATAAGAGGTTTGTTTGAAAGTTTACTGTGTTCTGTTTTGTTTTGCTTTTTGCACTTTGAATACGTCATCATACTTATTTCTGACCCCATTTTTTCTGTTTTGAAGTTAGCTGTTAATCTTATTGGGATTTTCTTGTTTACAATTAGGTCATTTTCTCTTAGTGCTTTCAAGATGTCTCTGACTATCATGTATCTTAAGTAGATTTCTTTATGTTGAGCTTTCTGAATGCATTAATTGAATTTGTCATATTCTCAGCAATTATTTTTTGAACATTTTTAATTTTTTTCTTTTGTGTTCTGGTAGTCCATTACTTGTATGTTGTTATGCTCAGTAATGTCCAATGTTTTTCTGAGTATCCATTCATTTTCCTTCATTCTTATTCCTTTCTTGCATAATTTTATAGCTCAGCCTTCAAACATTTTAATTCTTCCACTCCCAGCCCAAATCTAATGTTGAACCTCTCCAGCGAAATTCTTATTTGTTACTATATTTTTCAACTGCATAATTTATATTTTTCTTTTATAATTTATATCTCTTTATTGATATCCTTTACTTTATAAGACACTGTCATAATTTCATTTAATTCATTATTCATCACTTTCTTTAATTATCTGAATATAATTATGAAAATTAATTTTAAATCCTCTAGAATTTTTTTTCTTTCTGTGTAGGGGCCACATTTTCTTTTTTTGTGTGTCTTGTAAGTTTTTGTTGAAAATAAAACTTTTAGGAAATATAGTATAGCAAGTCTGGATACTGACTGATCTCTTCTTCCCAGATTATTAATATGTTATGCTTTCTTATATGATAATGATTTAGCTATAATAGTTCTGTGATGTCTATTTTCTCTCAAGTATTCTGACTCTGATGCTCTGCTCAAAGTTTTGCTCCTTTTTAAAAATCTTAAGCCTGGGGTCCTAGGATCTGTCACTTGGTTAACACTGTTTAGTTGATAGCCACTGATTTGTCAGGGGTTGTGCTTAATGCCTTTGAACTAGCAAGGTTCATTTTTTTTCCTTTTAATATTAGATCTTCAAGTGGCTTCAAGACTTATTTTATTGTTGAGGGAGACTGAGTTTTTTGCACATTCTTCAAGAGACTTTTTCTCAAAAGTTCCCTCTCAGTCACTCCTTAGATGAAAGATCCTTGAATATGCATAGCCTCCTGACTGTCAGGGATGAGTAATTTGGGGGTTCTCTGACTCTCTTTCACTGAACTCCCAGATAAGCTTCTATTGGTATTATCTATAGCTGTTAAGCTCCACTAATTGCTAGCTGACTTTAGCAATACGCTGGGATATAGTATGCTTCATAGTTGGATCCAATTAAATCAGGCCTCCTCCTAATAGAGATGGGCTGTTGACAGCCTTGAGTGTTGTTCTGACGTTTTTCTGGGTGGAACCTCAAATGCAACTTGCATAGGGCAGGTGCTGGTGGAAGGGGGTGCTCTCTAATGACCGTCCCACCCGTATTCTCCTTATGAATCATGAGTTTTGGTGTATGTGTGCCAGGGGGAGGTGGAAACAGGTGTCAGCATTGAGGTCTACTCATTATGCATGTTCTGTAACTCAGAACCAGGGAGAATAAGATTTGGTGGTTTTTCAGCTTTCCCATCTATCCAGAACAGTGTTTTCATCTGAAGAAGCTGGAGACAGTTATTTGCCATTTTTATGTCAACTCTGCTTGACAGAAGTTCCCCCATACTATAAAGCTATATGAAAAAGGGGACCGAACTCTTCATAGATTTCCCTGCCTAGATCCCCCCTACTTATGGGTATTGGGGGTGAAAAAATGGTCATTACCACCTGACTGCTACCATACACTCAGTGTAAGCCTTTTGCAGCATGGAACTATGGAAAATGTGATCTCTTGATACTCAATGGCTTCTAGAAAGCTGTGGGACAGAAGTAAACTGCTACCTGGTTGCAAAGTCCACTGTCACAACTCATTGCCATGGAAGAGCTGAGGAAGGAGGTGAGATAGTCTCTAGCACAAGTGCCATAGCCATGCACTGTTATGACTGAGTTGCCATAGATTTTGTTGAATAAATGTTTCTCATTTTGCTGTACGCCCTTGATCAATCCTCACAGACTTTGAAAGACTGTTTTTCTTAAGTTTTACAAGTTTAGTTGGTACCTCTCTGGGGCAGAGTTTTCTCTGAGTTCTTTGTACCACCTTTTTGGATGCCTTCCTGCCATGAGGGTTTGAGCACTGTTCCATCTTACAAAATTAGAGAAAACAATATTTTATCTTTATGTGTTATTGTGACTATTGCATTAAATTATTTTTCTAAATCAGAACTTTTCTCTTTATTGAACTATTATACCAATATATTGTCTTTTAGCACCAAATTTACTTTAGCAAAAATCATTGTCAATAGATAGAAACAGCAATTTCAGGTAACTTTGATCTTTGGCAATGCTGTAGTTGGTCTACCTGATACAATCAATTCATTGTATCATTATTTTATATGGCAAACTTTATTCATTTTTTCCTTTCTTCAATTTAATTATAATAAAACTTTTGATGGAAAGCATATTAATAATCTGGAAATTTTAAAATAAAAATATCCTAGTTACTGTAGAAGCTGTTAAAAAAGAATGCAAAATGGAAGCATGGTAGACATTGTCAGGATGGCAGCTTGGTAGGATGACAAAGGTCATTTGAGAACCAGGAACTTGACTTGACTCATCTCTCTTCCTCTGGGACCTAGAAAGATTATTATCCATAACTGTACCATTAGGGCATCCAAGTAAAACCTTGTATAATGATGGGACTTAGTGAGATCACGAAGGATCTGTTTAAATATATTCTTCTGGATCAATAAAGCTGGAATCAGAAGGAAGGGGTCACAATAATAACAGAGGATAGATTATCAAAATAATGGGGTCTGAAAATAGAAGAGATAATGACCATCTAGCACATTAGATTTCCAAAATTTTCAACAATAGTAATATTTTTTGTAAAGAACTTAAGAAGATTCAGCTTCAATATACAAACATCAGTTTTCTAGTGGAAGTGGGGTTGGAGCAAGTCCTGCTGCAGTAACTTGTTCATATCTCCACCAGTGGGCCTGGACCCAATATTGCCAATCTCTGGCTGCTTGGAATCCAGTGAAGACTTGATATGATTTTATCTTTCTTCTGTGAGAATAAAATTTCATATGGTGAGGAGCACTAAAGCTCATGGAGTGGCCCTAATGAAGAATATGTTGTAGAAGATACTCTACTCATTCTTAAGGCTTTATTGAGTCTTCCTAACTAAGGAGTCAGCTCCAGGAAAAAAACTCAATTTGTGATCTTTCAGCCTCTACCAGAGGAAGTCAAAAAGGCTTTACATAGGCCATTTTATATTAATATATGAGAACTAGAAACTGAGACTTTTGCTAACATTCACATAGATTATAGTCAGCTACATACCTCCTCTCCTGATACTTGAAATATAATTAGTTCCTAGAGAGGATGAGGTGTGTTAGAACATCAGAAGAATCTCTTGGATGCATCTTCAAACTCTGAAAGCCTTTTAGCTGCCCTTTGCAAAGTTGGGATGCAGCTACAGAAAGGGAGTGAACCATGGTTTTGTCTTGTATCCTCTGAATTTAATATAGCCCTCTCTTTGAAATACAACCATGTCTTGTGGGATCCACTGAAGCTGAGGATTTGACCCTGCAGTTGAAGCTGGAGAGTGGTTCACTGAGGCAGTAGCTGAAAGGAGGGGTTGGTGAGAAGTTGAAGTCTATAGCTGATGAACTCTCAGATGGAGCCAAGACATCTATGAAGTCCCTTTTGGAACACTATTTTGGCAGAGAAATGGTCCACAAGTCCACCCAGCTATAGCTGGATCATCAGAATTTATCATATCATACCAGGAACAGGAGAACAAGGCATATCACTTAGAGACACTTTATGCCCTTCCTTTTCTATATCACCATGAAGATGTAGAAGTTCCCTGCCTTGTAAACCTGGGTATTTTCTTAGGTAAAGATTCACGATGAGGGTAGAGGAACTGGTAGACAGAACATTTGTATTAAGAAAAATTAGACACTCAGAGGGACTGCATAAATTAGCATGTTGCACTCAACTTTAAATGGTAAGAAACTAAAAGTAACTGACATTTTATTAACTAGAAGACAGAGGCTTGCACTTGGCTAGTATAGGAGATGTCTATGTTCAGAGCAGCCACACCTGGTCTGGAAGGGAAGTCAGGCCAGAGCCTGAAGCTCAGTAAGCATTGAGCAGGTATAGGCTAGGTTGGAAGAGCATTTGCAAAGGATTCTTTCTGTCATCTCCATAAGGAAGTCAACCCAGTGAAGACCACAGTCTCATCAATTTCCTTGCTTGTTCTTCTCACCCAAACCCACATTAGTTCAGAACTTTTTCTTGTTGGAAGGTCTGTGGAACAAATATGAAGGAGCTTAGTGGCTGACATTTAAATAAACAGTCAGTCAATATCTCTGCCCTCTTCTGCCTTATTCAGTGTTAGTCTCTATTCTATGGAATGGTTCTCAGGAGTTAAAAATGGGTCCAAAATCTTTTAAGTTTGAGAAGGATGCATTGTGCAGACAAAGCTAAAATGGTCTAAAAATACAAAAAGACCCCACACCATCTTTATGATATACCAAGTCAAATAACTGAGTCTACTCACATATTCAGTGGTAGATGGATCCATAGATATTTGATTATCTTTGTGAATTGTCTGGACTCTGAGACTGAGAATATTCATTGAATACCTAAAACATGTCACTATCCTGTATCCATTTTTTAAAAGTATTTTATTTATTTATTTATTAGAGAAAGAGAGAGAGAGAGAGATAGCAAGAGAGAGAGCACTAGCAGGGGGAGCAGGAAAAGCAGGTTCCCTGCTGAGCAGAGAGCCCAATGCAGAGCTTGATCCCAGAATCCTGAGATAATCACCTGAGCCAAAGGCAGGCACTTAACTGGGCCACCCAGGAGCCCCTGTATCCACTTTTATATATGAGAAAACTGGGCTCAGTAGCCCAGGATGACAAGAAAGGAAGTAGCAGAATTAAAATCATTGAGTTCTAGAAAGGTTAACAACATGTCCTTTATATGATACAGTGTTAAAAAAAACAGATGTGATCTTGCCCTTCATGAAAATCAGTGAAAATTAATATTATATTCAACTCTATTATGTCAGTGAAGCTTAATCTCATGAATTATTTTAAGTGGATTAAGGAATATGAAAAAAAGGGGGGAATCATTCTGAGGGGAATAAAAAGGATAAAGAGACCAGCATATGTAAAGGACACAACACAGCTTCTAACACAGTAATCTAATAAGTAATATTTGTTCTTTCCTTTCTGTTCTAACATTCACACAGTTTCTTGTTCAGTTATTTACTATTTTATACCATGTGTTTTAATCATCATTAGTTGTGCTTGTCTATCTATTCATTACCAATGGGCCAGATAGCATACCTCTTTCTCATCCCTGTGGATTGTCACACTAATTACTGTCATTTTAACCAAAGTCATTTCATTGTGGTGGAGGAGGATCTTTCCTAGGCAGGTTGGCTAGAGTGAGGCTAGTCTATTTTTTATGCTTTTTCCCCCATCAAAAATGGGGGGAAATCCCACCAGGACCATCACAAATGAATATACAGAAGAGTCACTAGTAATGCAAAAAACAAAACAAAACAAAACAGGAAAAAAAAAACTGCACCTCTCAGTTAAGCCAACATTGATTAGGAAGGAAACAGAATGGCAATAGGAACTTGCCTTCATTAACATTATTGTCTCAAAGTTTCCAAGGTTGTGATAGAAAGTGGGAATTTCCAGGTTTTGAAATCAGTAAGGTTTGGATAATAGTAGCTCTTCCCTTTAGTTTCTTTACTTCTTCCATGGTTATAACGTCCTCATATTAAAACACAGGGTAACAATATGTACCTTTAAGGTTACTGCAAGAATTTATGCAACAGCCCCAGCACAGTCTCTGCTTTGGTCAGAACTTGGTGATCTGGAATCATCAACATCTATCTCTGCCTTCCCTTTGGCCCTGCAGCCTCATCAGCCCTAGCTTCTTACCTCCATGGAACAGGAACACAGTATTTAACCCTCACTTGCCCAGTGACTTCTGCTCCATGCGCCTGTGCCTTTTGAGTTTGTGCCACCAAACTGGCATGCTGCTGGGTAGTTCCAGGTTCAGGTGGATTCTTTACTTCCTAATTAGCAAAGGCAGACCTCTTGCTAAGTTACTGGCAGAACGTCTCATTACATTTTATTCATTACTGGTTTCTCATTATTCTAAATTGCTTCTTAATTAGGTTATGTCCACCGAAAAATGGATGTGAAATGAACAGGACACAGGATGGACCTTCAGGGTGAAGCAGACAGTGGATGGTTCCTCAGAGATAATTATTGCCACCAGGAGAGAATACATTATCTTGAGGCTCCATTCCCTTGACACACTCCCCCAGGCCCACTTTTCCAGCCCTTGAGGAAAACACCTTCTCTCTAGGGCTCTTTGTAAGGACAAGCAATAGTCTGTCAGATTAAATGTTTGCAGCAGATTTCAAGTCTTGAGTAGAAGGCCTGCCTTAAGGAAAGGTGAATAAAACCAGACAGAAAAACTGCCCTGGTGGTTTTGTCTCCTTGGCTATTCTCTGTCCAGGTGGATCTGCTCCCACCCACTCCACAATCCAGATACTTCATCTTTCCTTCTCTCCTACCAGGATACGACCTGAGACAAGGCATTTCTTTTGGTCTCTTATCCTTCCCTTTAATGTTACTTATTCTATTCTTGCCAGGGAACTAAAGATGCTTCTTATAAGTCTCATCTCCAACTGTAAGTGAGTTAGTTCTCTTATAGAAAGGCATGCTATTGCTTTGATAGTATGCAGAAAAGAGCTCAAAAAAGTCTTTATATCTATATTTATATTTATATTTTTATATAGTCTTTATATCTACCCACAAGAAATTAATCTAAGAAAATAATCACAAAGCTTGAAGATGAAGTTCAAGCTCATGAATGGTGTTACACATTGAATTCTGTCCTTCCAAAGTTCATATAGTGAGGTTATAACTCCCAGTACCCAAGTATGTGACCTTAATTGGAGATAAGGTCTTTATAGAGGTAATTAGGTTAAGATGAGGTAATTAAGGCAGGCCCCGACCCAAAATGAGTGAAGTCATCATGAAAAGGGAAAATTTGCTCTTACTGCTAGGATAAATGAAGCCGAAGATAGGATTAGTGATTTAGAAGACAAAATGTCAGAGAAAAAAGAAGAGGATGAAAAGAGAGACAAACAACTACTGGACCATGAGGAGAGAATTCGAGAGATAAGTGATGCCATAAGACGAAACAATATTAGAATAATTGGGATCCCAGAAGAGGACGAGATTGAGAGAGGGCCAGAAGGTATATTGGAGCAGATCTTAATACAGAATTTCCCTAATCTGGCAAAGGGAACAAGCATCAAAATCCAGGAGGCACAGAGAAGCCCCCCCAAAATTAATAAAAATAGGTCCACACCCCGTCATCTAATAGTAAAACTTACAAGTCTTAGTGACAAAGAGAAAATCCTGAAAGCAGCTCGGGACAAGAGGTCTATAACATACAATGGTAGAAATATTAGATTGTCAGCAGACCTATCCACAGAGACCTGGCAGGCCAGAAAGAGCTGGCATGATGTATTCAGAGCACTAAATGAGAAAAATCTGCAGCCAAGAATACTATATCCAGCTAGGCTCTCACTGAAAATAGAAGGAGAGATAAAAATCTTCCAGGACAAACAAAAACTCAAGGAATTTGCAAACACCAAGCCAGCCCTACAGGAAATATTGAAAGGGGTCCTCTAAGCAAAGAGACCTTAAAGAAACATAGACCAGAAAGGAAGAAACACAATATACAGTAACAGTCACCTTACAGGCAATACAATGGCTCTAAATGTATATCTCTCAATAGTTACTCTGAATGTAAATGGACTAAATGCCCCAACTAAAAGACACAGGGTATCAGAATGGATAAAAAAACAAGACCCATCGATATGCTGTCTACAAGAAACTCATCTTACACGCAAAGACACCTCCAGATTTAAAGTGAGGGGATGGAAAACAATTTACCATGCCAATGGACAGCAAAAGAAAGCTGGAGTGGCAATCCTTATATCAGATAAACTAGACTTTAAGGCAAAGAATATCATAAGAGATGAAGAAGGACACTATATCATACTAAAAGGATCTGTCCAACAAGAAGATCTAACAATCATAAATATCTATGCCCCTAACATGGGAGCAGCCAATTATATAAACCAATTAATAACAAAATCAAAGAAACACATTGACAAGAATACAATATTAGTAGGGGACTTGAACACCCCCCTTACTGAAATGGACAGATCATCAAAGCAAAAGATCAACAAGGAAATAAAGGCTTTAAATGACACCCTGGACCAGTTGGACATCACAGATATATTCAGAACATTCCATCCCAAAACAACAGAATACACATTCTTCTCCAGTGCACATGGAACATTCTCCAGAATAGACCATATTCTGGGTCACAAATCAGGTCTCAACAGGTACCAAAAGATTGGGATCATTCCCTGCATATTTTCAGACCATAATGCTCTGAAACTAGAACTCAACCACAAAAGGAAAGTTGGAAAGACCTCAAATACATGGAGGCTGAAGAACACCCTACTCAAGAATGAATGGGTCAACCAGGAAATTAAAGAAGAATTAAAAAAATTCATGGAAACAAATGAAAATGAAAACACAACTGTTCAAAATCTTTGGGATACAGCAAAAGCAGTCCTAAGAGGAAAGTATATAGCAATACAAGCCTTTCTCAAGAAACAAGAAAGGTCTCAAGTACACAACCTAACTCTACACCTACAAAAGCTAGAGAAAGAACAGCAAAGAAAGGCTACACCCAGCAGGAGAAGAGAAATCATAAAGATCAGAGCAGAAATCAATGAAATAGAAACCAAAAGAACAGTGGAACAAATCAATGAAACTAGGAGCTGGTTCTTTGAAAGAATTAATAAGATTGATAAACCCCTGGCCAGACTTATCCAAAAGAAAAGAGAAAGGACTCAAATTAATAAAATCATGAATGAAAGAGGAGAGATCACAACCAACACCAAAGAAATACAAACAATTCTAAGAACATATTATGAGCAACTCTACACCAGCAAATTTGACAATCTGGAAGAAATGGATGCATTCTTAGAGAAATATAAACTACCAAAACTGAACCAGGAAGAAACTGAAGACCTGAATAGACCCATCACCAGTAAGGAGATTGAAGCAGTCATCAAAAATCTCCCAACGAACAAGAGCCCAGGGCCAGACGGCTTCCCAGGGGAATTCTACCAAACATTTAAAGAAGAATTAATACCTATTCTCCTGAAACTGTTCCAAAAAATAGAATTGGAAGGAAAACTTCCAAACTCCTTTTATGAGGCCAGCATTACCTTGATCCCCAAACCAGGCAAAGACCCCATCAAGAAGGAGAATTACAGACCAATATCTTTGATGAATACGGATGCAAAAATCCTCAACAAAATACTAGCCAATAGGATCCAGCAGCACATAAAAAGGATTATTCACCACGACCAAGTGGGATTTATTCCTGGGATGCAAGGTTGGTTTAACATTCGCAAATCAATCAATGTGATACAAGACATTAATAAAAGAAAGAACAAGAACCATATGATCCTCTCAATAGATGCTGAAAAAGCATTTGACAAAGTACAGCACCCTTTCTTAATCAAAACTCTTCATAGTGTAGGCATAGAGGGTACATACCTCAATATCATCAAAGCCATCTACGAAAAACCCACAGCGAATATCATTCTCAATGGAGAAAAACTGAGAGCTTTTCCCCTAAAGTCAGGAACACGGCAAGGCTGTCCACTATCACCACTGCTATTCAACATAGTACTAGAAGTCCTAGCCTCAGCAATCAGACAACAAAAAGAAATAAAAGGCATCCAAATCGGCAAGGAAGAGGTCAAACTCTCACTCTTTGCAGATGATATGATACTTTATGTGGAAAACCCAAAGGACTCCACTCCAAAACTGCTAGCACTCATACAGGAATTCAGTCAAGTGTCAGGATATAAAATCAATGCACAGAAATCAGTTGCATTTCTATATACCAACAACAAAACAGAAGAAAGAGAAATTAAAGAGTCAATCCCATTTACAATTGCACCCAAAACCATAAGATACCTAGGAATAAACCTAACCAAAGAGGCAAAGAATCTGTATTCAGAAAACTATAAAGTACTCATGAAAGAAATTGAGGAAGACACAAAGAAGTGGAAAAACATTCCATGCTCATGGATGGGTAGAATAAATATTGTGAAAATGTCTATGCTACCTAGAGCAATCTACACATTTAATGCAATCCCCATCAAAATACCAGCAATTTATTTCAAAGAAATGGAACAAATAATCCTAAAATTTATATGGAACCAGAAAAGACCCCGAATAGCCAAAGGAATGTTGAAAAAAAAAAGCAAAGTTGGCGGCATCACAATTCCAGATTTCAAGCTCTATTACAAAGCCGTCATCATCAAGACAGTATGGTACTGGCACAAAAACAGACACATAGACCAGTGGAACAGAATAGAGAACCCAAAAATGGACCCTCAACTCTATGGTCAACTAATCTTCGACAAAGCAGGAAAGAATGTCCAGTGGGAAAAAGACAGTCTCTTCAACAAATGGTGTTGGGAAAACTGGTCAGCCACATGCAGAAAAATGAAACTGGATCATTTCCTGACACCACACACAAAAATAGACTCAAAATGGATAAAAGACCTCAATGTGAGAAAGGAATCCATCAAAATCCTCGAGGAGAACACAGGCAGCAACCTCTTCGACCTCAACCGCAGCAACTTCTTCCTAGGAACCTCACCAAAGGCAAGGGAAGCAAGGGCAAAAATGAACTATTGGGACTTCATCAAGATTAAAAGCTTTTGCACAGCAAAGGAAACAGTCAACAAAACCAAAAGACAACTGACAGAATGGGAGAAGATATTTGCAAATGACATATCAGATAAAGGGCTAGTATCCAAAATCTATAAAGAGCTTCTCAAACTCAACACCCATAAAACAAATAACCCAGTCAAGAAATGGGCAGAAGACATGAACAGACATTTCTCCAAAGAAGACATCCAAATGGCCAACAGACACATGAGAAAGTGCTCAACATCACTCGGCATCAGAGAAATACAAATTAAAACCACAGCGAGATACCACCTTACACCAGTCAGAATGGCTAAAATCAACAAGTCAGGAAATGACAGATGTTGGCGAGGTTGCGGAGAAAGGGGAACCCTCCTACACTGTTGGTGGGAATGCAAACTGGTGCAGCCACTCTGGAAAACAGTATGGAGATTCCTCAAAAAGTTGAAAATGGAGCTACCCTACGACCCAGCAATCGCACTACTGGGTATTTATCCTAAAGACACAAAGGTAGTGTTCCTCAGGGGCACGTGCACCCGAATGTTTATAGCAGCAATGTCCACAATAGCCAAACTATGGAAAGAACCTAGATGTCCATCAACAGATGAATGGATAAAGAAGATGTGGTATATATATACAATGGAATATTATGCAGCTATCAAAAGAAACGAAATCTTGCCATTCGCAACGACATGGATGGAACTGGAGGGTATTATGCTGAGCGAAATAAGTCAATCAGAGAAAGACAATTATCATATGATCTCTCTGATATGAGGAACTTGAGGGGCAGGGTGGGGGGTTGTGGGGGGTAGGGAGGGAAAAATAATGAAACAAGATGGGATGGGGAAGGAGACAAACCATAAGAGACTTCTAATCTCATAAAACAAACTGAGGGTTACTGGGGGGTGGGAGGGTAGGGATAGGGTGGATGGGTTATGGACATTGGGGAGGGTTTGTGCTTTGGTGAATGCTGTGAAAGATGTAAGCCTGATGATTCACAGACCTGTACCCCTTGGGCAAATAATAAAAATAAAATTAAAAAAAAAAAAAAGAAAAGGGAAAATTTGGACAGAACTGGGTATAAAGAGAAAAATAATGTGAAGACACTGGGAGAAGATGACCATCTACAAATCATGAAGAGAGGTCTGAGACAGAGTCTCCCTTATAGCCTTGGAAGGAACCAATTCTGCCCACCTTGATCTCAGACTTCCAACCTCCAGAACTAGGACAATGCATTTCGGGTAAGTTGCCCAGTTTGTGGCACTTTGTTACAGCAGTCCTATCAAACTAATGCAGATGGACAAAGAGATATTGATAACATGGGAAAAAATGATCTAAGTGAGAAAATAGGCTTAAAATGTATAGGCAGGTTGGTCACATATATATAAACCAGACAAATGGGAAAATGTTCAATCATACTAGTAACCAAGGAATGAAGCTTTGAATAACAAAGAAATACATCTTTTTTTCCAACCAAATTGGATTTTTTTAAATCAAACCATTTAATTCTGAGGAGGTCCAGAGAGATGAGTTTTCTCATACACTGCCGAAGTGTATTATTATACATAATACACTGCATAAGTGTATTATACATACACTTATGTATAGGTATAAGTTCTTTGGAAACCAAATTGCCTAAAAATTGGAGAACTTTAACATTTGTGTGTGTGTGTGTGTGTGTGATTATGGGCTAATCATTCAATTTCTAGGAATGTATTCTTAGAAAATAATCATGGTTTTGAAAAAATGGCAAGATACAAAGATTTTTAGTACAGCTTGATTCATAATAGGAAAATAAATAGAAGGAACAAAATGCCCATGGTAAGAACCAATATGTAATTGCTGATATACTTGTGAAACTATGTATTATGAAACAAAAATATTTGTAAGAATGTGTTTCATACTGTGAGAATGCATTACCTGTTTTATAAAATTAACATCACTAGAAGTATTTTTGAAGAAGTAACTAAGATTTTATACAAATATCTTTAGTTATAAGAGTGCATATTATTTCAAAATTATTATTTTGTTATTCCAAAGATAATGTAAAATTAAAATACATAATCATTTATATATTGTAAATAATGTAATACTTTTTTTGAAAAAATGTTGAAAAGCATTATCAAAAAGATGTAATAATGTATAAGAAATAGCTGTGGATGTGAAGCTTTCTAGTATTCCTAAAATCAATTATGTCCTTGACTTCATGTTATTGACCTTTCTGAACCCCAAGCAGAGATAATTAGGTAAACAGTAAAACCACAGAGGCTTCACAGGGGGGAAAAATTCTCAGGCAGTGGAGGCAAGAATATCTGATAGCGTGTAAATCAGAGAAGAGCAGTATGCTAGTTTACCATGCTGTGAGGCTGTAGACAAACTGTGTCAATCAGAGACATACAGACAGTAGGACATGGTGGGCAGGCATCAGCTAACAAGGTAGAACAATAGTGTGGGACACAACACTTGGACTAGGTAGATGGTAAATTCTCAGCACTTGGGAGCAAACACTGCCCTCTCACTTTCAAGGAAGAATTAAAACAATTCTCCGGAGAAGTAGCTCTAAAGCTGTGGTCACAGGTTCCATTCACTCTTCCAAAATGTCTGAGCACATCTAAGAACTTCTCTATCCATATTTTATGTATTAGAAATTATGTCCAACATGTATTAATATATTTATCATTTTAAAAAATATTAAACCCATTGGATAGTAAAATAAATTCGGTTTTATAAAAATTAACTAAAATATTCTTCAAAAGAAAAAAGATGTAGTGAGAAAATTGGTATCAATTCACTGTTTTGCAAATCTCTTTCATGTGTGGCTTACTAGAAGACAGATGAATTTTACTGTCCTGCATGCAATCTATTGTGATATCACATAACAGATAGCCTCTGGAAGACCCTACTCTACAGTTGTGAGAGAATGGCAGTGAAAAAAATGTATACATATTTATAAAAACACCTCTTTTGCATTATCATAAAAATTACTTTGAATTCATGGATCCATAGCAAGTATTTGGGGGACCTCAATGCTTCCTGGACCAAACTTTGATAATCAATAGATATTGCCAAAGATTGGATAATAGGTAGATATGAAACCACCCAAAGACCAGAGCTACATTCCACAAATGCTATTCAGCCATCCTTAAGAAAAACTTCCTTCCTTTTTTCACAGCACTTGGAATCAGTGAATTAATGATAGCTTTGGAAAACAAAGAGCATGTCCCTGGCAAACAGGACATGAAAAATAGGAAGCAAGTCAGATCTTATGTATCAAAACATGCCAACAAAACAAAACAAACCATGCATAGGAAGCTACATTCCAACATGTGAACACAGAGCAACTGCCACAGAAGTGACAGAGATTATGGCTTAGATCCAGTGGCAGTGACAACTAGGAGATGGGACAGATAACCCTGAGAGTGTCTAGCTAGGTAGCTGTCATCCTCTGTAGAGAATCTGGGACCACTGCAACTGCTCCACAGAACACTCAAGTGTTGTCTGTGGGTTTGGTCAGTCAAGATTGTGGTTTCGATAAGTGGTATCACCCCTGAGGTCAGGAGAGTCCCCGCACCCAGAAAAAAGCCTTCCGACTGCCCTTGTGCAGCCTGTATATGCCTCCCAAGCAATGTCTAAAGACAGCATGTAGCAGAGGGAACTAGCAAGTAAACACTGATGCTCTAATGTGAAGACCAACAGATATTCAAGGATCATCCAATATTTGCAGGAATCCACTCTATGAAGCTAGATCTCCAAAGATAATCAGAAGTATCCATTTGTTCAACAAATACCTATAGATCAGCAAGCAGGTACCAATATGGATATAGTATGACTTATTTAACCATTCTCTTATGATAATCAAATTTTAATTTTGTTGATTGGTATAATCTTCACTAAAATTAACATCTTTGTAAAAATAAAAATAGTAATTTACAAAGTATATTTGCAAGTATCAACCATTTTTTCAAATTGTCATATACATTTTCATGTATTTAAGTCTAATGGCTTTCTTTGATGTTGGTTTTATTAGCATTTGTACATATTTGTGTAATTATATCTGTAAGGATCATTGGTGTAAATAGAAATCCTGAGTATAAGAGACACGTGAATTTTAAGTTTTGATCAATTTGGCAAATTGTCTTCAAGGTATTTGTATAAATTTACTTTTGAACAGAGAACATCACTTTTAATTTAAACAGATCTATACTTCTGCCAAAAATAGGTAATAGTTACAATTTTCCTGCCAATACTAAATTGATATCAGCATTCTTTTTAGCTTTCGTCTTTGGGTCAAAAAAATTACTTTGCAGTTTAAATTTTTATTTAAACATTATTTTACTTAAATTTTATTTGATTACTTCTGAAGTACATTTTTAAATGTTTATTGATGATTTTTTAATATGTAAATTGTTCACTCAGAGCCACTACCAAATCTTCTATTAATTTTTCTTTTTTCATTGATATATAGACACTCCCTACATACTATGAATATTAATTCTTTATTCATCACATAAATTTTCACTATTTTTCCCTCATTATCACTTAAAAATTTATATGATGCCTTTGACAGTACCCAAATTCTTAATATTTATGAAATAAAATCTTGAAGATTTTTTTCCTTGAAGGTTTCTGACTAGAGTCTATTTCATGCTCACACTTTTGACACTGTAGTTAATTTTAATTTTAATTCTATCTTCCCCTTTTCTAAAAAAAATAAGTCAGTATTATTTATAGCTGGAAAAATCCATAATTTAAACATTCACATGCCCAGAGTCAATGGACCAAAATCATAGCTCTCCTACACCAATAAATCAGCAATCCATTGGACAAATAACTTCATGAGTCCATTGACAGCCCTTAAAAACCCTTTTTGTAGAAGATTGACAGGCACAAAATGTTGGTTATACACCTGTCCTTCCACCATGTGGCTGCTAGGAGGAAGATCCTGTGTTCCCTAACTTCAGGTAAACACTATTATCTCCAAAGAGACATAATAAAGTATGGAGCAAAAATGTCTATGCTCTTCTTCTCTTGCCCATGAGGGACTGTGTGCTGGGGCAGAGGAGCACAAACAATTTGTGAACGTATTATTCAATCTTCCTCCATCAGGGACTTGAGGAAAGATACTGAATTTAAGGTTCCACAGGCTTTAGGTATGATCCAGACCAAAGCACTACAGAAGACCAGTCAAGGCACCCCTGTGGGAATAATTCTTGGGAAACTAAGTGGAGGCTTTGTGATCATGGCTAGTATTTATTCTGTCAAAATGAATACAGTTTTGTTGTGTACTCATTGTCCTTACTGAAGGTATAATGCATTTCCCCAGCTCTCACCTGGCCTTAGTGAGACTTAATGCACTTCAGCTGGAAGAGTTTAGTGCCTCTCATATTTCAGGAGATCTCATTGTTCAGCCTGTCCACAAATGGTATCACTCAAGAGAAAATTCAAAGAAACATAGGCCTTTACACCAAATAAGACTCCATTCTCAGAAGGCCTGCAGCACCAGCTAGGCATTTGGAAAGACAGTGAAATTTGGGATAAATGGAAGTAATTTGATTCCAAGACATTTCCATAGGTTGTACTTGAGTTAGAGGAAACTTTGCCCAAGCTATTTGTCTCAGCTTGAGGCCTGGAAATTTTATCATCTTGTTTACCTAGCAAGTGAGGCTGTTGTGGAATAGGAATAAAATATGTAACCCAGCAGTCACTCAAAGTATAAGCTGAATTATGAATTTGGACTGGCAAAGGGTACCAGAAGTATAGGGCCAGGGAAAAGATGTTGAGGTAAGGAGCATCTTGGAGAGAGAAAGATCAAATAATGTTCTCTACCACTCATTTGCAATCAGTCCTCACTACCTTATTTGTTTTTCCATTCTTTAACTTTATTTTATAATAATTTTAGATTTAAAGAAAAGTTTTGAAGGCAATACAGATAGTTCCTATATGCTATTCTTTCCCTTACATTAGCATCTTACCTAATTGTGGTATAGTTATCAAAACTAATATACTTATATCAGTATAACATTATAAGCTCAACTATAGACTTATTCAGATTTTACAAATTTTTTCAAAGATTTTATTTATTTGACAGAGGAGACAGACAGAGAGGGAAAACAAGCAGGGCACATGGGAAAGGGAAAAGCAGGCTTCCCACAAAGCAGGGAGCCTGACTCGGGGCTCAATCCTATGACCCTGGGATCATGACCTGAGCCTAAGGCAGACACTTAATGACTGAGCCACCCAGGTGCCCCTGATTTTACCAATTTTTGCACTAATACATATTTTCTGTTACATGAGACAATCCAAGATACCATGTTACATTTAATCATTATGCCTCCTAAGTTTTCTCCAATCTGATTTTTATCCCTCATTTTTTCCTGTTTTTCACAACCTTGCCACTTTTGAACAGTATTTGTCAGATATATTTGCAGAATCTACCTCAATGTGGGTTTTCTTATACTTTCTAATATTAGACTGTTTATCTTTCTTATCTCATTATATAAGGGATTACCTGATGTCAATACAATTTATCACTGGTGATATTAATTTTGATTGCTGAGTTGTAGTGGTTTTTGCCAGGTTTTCCCCCTTTCCTTGCTCTACCTCAAGGTTTCACAACTAGCCATGGTTTTGTCCCCCAAGAAATACTCAGTCATATTTGGTTTTTACAGATGGAAGAGGACTGTACTACTGGCATCTAGTGGGTAGAAGTGAGAGGTGCTTCTGAACATCTTATATTGCACAGAGTAACCCCTACAACAGAGAAGAGGGCTGACAGACCTTGTTCTACCCATTAGCAGCAACAAATTCCCTTCACCGCATACTCAACAGGAAGTGAAATGAGCTTTACCTTGTAAAAGGATTAGTATCAAAGAATTTATAAACATATGTGAAAACCAGCACAGTTCTTAAATATTTTGTAGGAGATACTTTGAGGCTTTGCAAACTCCTGTTTCTCCTTAATGTACTATCCACTAATTTTAGTATTCATCCAATTGCCTGCAGCCATTATTACTGTGCTGTTCTAATGGTAATTTTCTATCTCCCTCATTATTTTTGCATTTATTATTTCTGCCTTGTTTTTTAAATTAGCTTTTTGTGTAACTACAATTTGAAAGAATTCGATTTATTTCCTGTGTCACTAGTAGAAGTGGCCCCAAATATATTTTCTTGCCTTATTCACTTATATCCTTATTTATTTACCCATTCTTATATTTATTCAATAATTATTTACTGAGGATTTGCTGCATCCTATGCATTGCTGGTCTAGGCCTTAGACATAGAGTCGAAAATTAATTCTTATCATGTGGAACCTACACTCAAATAAGGGAAGACACTGAACAAGTGCAGAGGTCAGGAAAATGCTTTTGCAGAGGCAAATAATAATAATAGTATGTCTCTGTATCAGCCTCCAGAGATGCAGATCAGGCAGCAAAGGGTGGAGAATGGGTCTGGGGGTGAGGAGAGGCAAATAGAAAAGCCAGAACAATCATGGCAAAGGGGCATTAGCTGCAGGTGGCTTCACTAGGACTTATGGGTAGGTGATTTTAACTCTAAGGGACAGAGAATACTCTGATATCATAACGCCTGAACCACAGTCTGAGTATCAAGGGATATCCTAGCCTTCTCAATCCCAGCCCTCAGAGCAGGGCACCATCCCTCAGGGCCGATGCAGAAAGAACTCCTTCTTAAAATTAGATCAATTATAGAATCCTTTCTCTCTCAGTGTGTAGGGGCCTGAGGTTTCATCTCCCATTGAGTAATGGATTGACTGGCCTGGCTAAGGGGCCTCCATAATACCACATTTCAGAGAACTGTTGTGCTTCATTCATGTAAAAAGGCACACATACACATCTCAAACATTGGGATTCACTGGGTATGTAATTTTTATTTCCATTTAATTCCTTCTGCAAAATGTCTGTGTGTGGCACAAGATTAGGGATTCAAGAATCATTAATATTAAGATCAATTATTTCACTCTTCAGTAAATATTGAAGGTGGTCTTGTTTTGGGCAAAGCCCTGAAATGTTGCTTTCTTAAGAAACCAACTGAGGTGATCTGGTTCTCTGCTTACTTGCTTACCACTCCAGGAAATGTGTTATCATTTGTGTTATAAATGTGTCTCCTAGAGTATGCAGGAAAAATAATTATGTCTATATCTTTCTTTTAATTTCCTCTTCATCATTCTCTCTCTTTCTTACCTTCTCTTTCTTCACCATCTCTCCTATTTTTGCTTATACTATTCAGAAGCATGAAGTAAAAGTAGAAATTTATAAGATGATGTAGTTATCCAATCACTAGATTCTGTTGGTTCAGATCCTGAAACATTAGCACATAAAAAAATGTGTTTTCAGGTTTATGCTGCCTACACCTGGAGGCTATGGATTATACAATCCCTGCTATGTAGATTTTGTTAAGCATTCTTAACAAAAAACTATATATTTTTTTGCTTTTTAAAATTATTATTATTTGCCCCAGGGGTACAGGTCTGTGAATCATCAGGCTTACACCTTTCATAACATTCACCATAGCACAAACCCTCCACAATGTCCATAACCCATCCACCCTATCCGTGCGCTCCCACCCCCCAGTAACCCTCAGTTTGTTTCATGAGATTAAGAGTCTCTTATGGTTTGTCTCCTTCCTGATCCCATCTTGTTTCATTTTTTCCCTCTCTACCCCCACAATCCCCCGCACTGCCCCTCAAATTCCTCATATCAGAGAGATCATATGATAATTGTCTTTCTCTGATTGACTTATTTCGCTTAGCATAATACCCTCCAGTTATAACCACGTCGTTGCAAACAGCAAAATTTCATTTCTTTTGATGGCTGCATAGTATTCCATTGTATATATACACCACTTCTTCTTTATCCATTCATCTGTTGATGGACATCTAGGTTCTTTCCATAGTTTGGCTATTGTGGACATTGCTGCTATAAACATTCAGGTGCACATGTCCATTCAGATCACTATATGTGTATCTTTAGGGTAAATACCCAGTAATGCGATTGCTGGGTCATAGGGCAGCTTTATTTTCAACTTTTTCAGGAACTTCCATACTTTTTTCCAGAGTGGCTGCAACAACTTGCATTCCCATCAACAGTGTAGAAGGTTTCCCCTTTCTCTGCATCCTCGCCAACATCTGTCATTTCCTGACTTGTTATTTTTAGCCATTCTGACTGGTGTGAAATGGTTTCTCACTGTGGTTTTGATTTTTATTTCCGTGATGCCGAGTGACACTGAGCACTTCCTCGTGTATCTACTGGCCACTTGGATGTCTTCTTTGGAGAAATATATGTTCATGTCTACTGCCAATTTCTTGACTGAGTTATTTGTTCTATGGGTGTTGAGTTTGAGAAGCGCTTATCTGATATGTCATTTGCAAATATCTTCTCCCATTCTGTCAGTTGTCTTTTGGTTTTGTTGACTGTTTCCTTTGCTGTGCAAAAGCTTTTGAGATTGATGAAGTCCCAATAGTTCATTTTTACCCTTGCTTCCCTTGCCTTTGGTGATGTTCCTAGGAAGAAGTTGCTGCAGCTGAGGTCGTAGAGGTTGCTGCCTGTGTTCTCCTCAAGGATTTTGATGGATTCCTGTCTCACATTGAGGTCTTTCATTCATTTTGAGTCTATTTTTGTGTGTGGTGTAAGGAAATGATCCAGTTTCATTTTTCTGCATGTGGCTGTCCAGTTTTCCCAACACCATTTGTTGAAGAGACTGTCTTTTTCCCACTGGACATTCTTTCCTGCTTTGTCAAAGATTAGTTGACCATAGAGTAGAGGGTCCATTTCTGGGCTCTTTATTCTGTTCCATTGGTCTATGTGTCTGTTTTTGTGCCAGTACCATGGTGCCTTGGTGATCACAGCTTTGTAATATAGCTTGAATTCAGGCAATGTGATGCCCCAGCTTTTTTTTTCTTTTTCTTTTTCAATAGTGCCTTGGTGATTCAGGATCTTTTCTGATTTCAACTTTTGCATCAACATGGATGGAATTGCAGTAGATTGTGCTAAGTGAAATAAGTCGAGCAGAATATGTCAATTATCATAAGGTTTCACTTATCTGTGGAACAAAAGCAGTAGCATGGAGGACATTAGGAGAAGAAAGGGAAAAATGAAGGGAGGGGAATCAGAGGGGGAGATGAACCATGAAAGACTATGGACTCCAGGAAACAAACTGAGGATTTCTGAAGGGAGAGGGGTGAGGGGACGGGTGAGCTCAGTGGTGGGTATTAAGGAAGGCATGTATATCATGGAGCACTGGGTGTTATACATAAAAAATGAATCCTGGAACACTACATCAAAAATTAATGATGTATTTTATGTTGACTAACATAAAATAATAAAGAAAAAAAAAGAGGACTTCACCCAAGTACATACATAAACAAACAAACAAACAAACAAACAAGCAAACAAATAAATAATGTTTTAAAAGGGGAGAACATTTTAAAAATGGATCTATATGGAGATTATTTATATGGAAAAAAACTTCATAAATTGTTTTTTGAGGTTAAAAAACAAGGTTAAGAGTGAATCTAAGAGAAGGAGATACATTATAAGAACCCAAAAAGCAGGGAGGGGGAAAACTTTAATTCTGGAATGAGAGATCATGGAAATATATTAGTAAGTGAGTTTTTCCTAATTTCCTATGAGCAAGAATGGGAAATTCTCATTACACTTTCAATTAATCTTTTGGGGAAAATGTGATATTATTAAAAGTAGTGACAATGATTTTTAAGGAAAAAAATACAACCTGAAAAGCAGTGTATGAGAGGTTCATTTACCCCATTCCCAACATTTGGATTATTTAATTTTGGTCATTCTAGTGAGAGTGTAGTGATATATCACAATGTGTTGTTTGTTTGTTTTTGTTTGTTTGTTATGTTTTGTTTTGGTATTCTTTCATTTTTCTGATAACTAATTAATTCATATGAACATCTAATCATATGTTTATTAACCTTACAGATATTTTCTTCAGTGAAGTGTCTGATCAAGTTCTTTGGGAATTTTTGTATTCACTCATATGTTTTCATTGATTGCTGTACATTTTTACATAATTTTTAAAGATTTTATTTATTTATTTGAGAGAGAGCACAAGTCCTTGAAGGGGCAAAGAGAAAGGGACAAGTGGACTCCACACCGAGTAAGGAGACCAACACTTGGGGTTTGATCCCAGGACCCCGAGATCGTGACCTAGGATGAAAGCAGATGCTTAACCAACTGAGATATCCAGGTGCCCCTATTTTTGCATATTCTGAATAAAAATTTTGTTAGATATTCTTATTTAAAATTTTATTTCTCAGTGTATGCTTGTCTTTCTGCTTGTCTAATGGTGTACTTGACAAATAAAATTTTAAATTTTGATGAAGCAAATTTTATTTTTTCTTCTTCAGTTAATGTTTTGCACACTTTTTCTAAGAAATTTTTGAGTGCTCCCAAGACCATAACACATTGTCTTATGTCTATTTCCAGAACTTTATGGTTTTAACTTCTCTCACAGATAACTTTATTAATTTTTTTAATTTTTTTTTATTATTTGCCCCAGGGGTACAGGTCTGTGAATCATAAGGCTTACCTCTTTCACAGCATTCACCAAAGCACAAACCCTCCCCAATGTCCATAACCCATCCACCCTATCCCTACCCTCCCACCCCCCAGTAACCCTCAGTTTGTTTTGTGAGATTAGGAGTCTCTTATGGTTTGTCTCCTTCCCCATCCCATCTTGTTTCATTATTCTTCCCTCCTTACCTCCCACAACCCACACCCTGCCCCTCAAGTTCCTCATATCAGAGAGATCATATGATAATTGTCTTTCTCTGATTGACTTACTTCGCTCAGCATAATATCCTCTAGTTCCACCCACGTCGTTGAAAACAGCAAAATTTCGTTTATTTTGATAGCTGCATAGTATTCCATTGTATATATATATATATATATATATATATATATATATATATATATA
>LNAC01001006.1:302948-333722 GCA_002007465.1 Ailurus styani | reverse complement strand
AGAGAGAGGAGAGAGGAGGAAGCAGGCTCCCTGCTGAGCAGAGAGCCCGATGTGGGCCTCGATCCCAGGACCCTGGGATCATGACCTGAGCCGAAGGCAGCGGCTTTAACCCACTGAGCCACCCAGGCGCCCTGGACAGATCCTTTTATGATGATATAGTGTCCTTCCTCATCTCTTATGATATTCTTTGCCTTAAAATCTAATTTATCTGATATAAGGATTGCCACTCCAGCTTTCTTTGCTTTCCATTTGCATGGTAAATTGTTTTCCACCCCCTCACTTTAATTCTGGAGGTGTCTTTGCGTGTAAGATGAGTTTCTTGTAGACAGCATATTGATGGGTCTTTTTTTTTATCCATTCTGATACCCTGTGTCTTCTAGTTGGGGCATTTAGTACATTTACATTCAGAGTAACTTTTGAGAGAGATTCATTTAGAGCCATTGTATTGCCTTTAAGGTGACTGTTACTGTATATTGTGTTTCTTCCTTTCTGGTCTATGTTTCTTTTAGGTTCTCTTTGCTTAGAGGACCCCTTTCACTATTTCATGTAGGGCTGGCTTGGTGTTTGCAAATTCCTTTAGTTTTTGTTTTTCCTGGAAGCTTTTTATCTCTCCTTCTATTTTCAAAGACAGCCTAGCCGGATATAGTATTCCTGGCTGCATATTTTTCTCGTTTAGTGCTCTGAATATATCATGCCAGCTTTTTCTGGCCTGCCAGGTCTCTGTGGATAGTTCTGCTGTCAGTCTAATATTTCTACCATTGTATGTTATAGTCCTCTAGTCCCTAGCTGCTTTCAGGATTTTCTGTTTGTTACTAAGACTTGTAATTTTTACTATTAGATGATGAGGTGTGGACCTATTTTTATTGATTTCAAGGGGGGTTCTCTGTGCCTCCTGGATTTTGATGCTTGTTCCCTTTGACAGATTAGGGAAAACCGTAAGAGACTCCTAATCTCACAAAACAAACTGAGGGTTACTGGGGGGTGGGAGGGTAGGGATAGGTTGGATGGGTTGTGGACATTGGGGAGGGTTTGTGCTTTGGTGAATGCTGTGAAAGATGTAAGCCTGATGATTCACAGACCTGTNAAAAAAAAAAACCCAGCTGGTTACATGTATTATATTTTTCACACATGTTGGATTTAGTTTTCTAAAATTTTGTTGAGAAATTTTGCACATGAGTTCAAGAGAAATATTGGTGTGTGTTTTTCTTTTTTTGTACTGTCTGTCTGGTTTTGCTACCAGTAAAGTATTATTTCAATAAAATAAGTTAGAAAGTGGTACCTCTTATTCTCTTTTCAAGAAGAGATTTACCTTAAAATTAGTGTTATAGTTTAAATGTTTGATATACTTGGCCTTATAAAACCATAAAGGTCAAGAGGGTACCCCCAAAACATATTTTCATTATAAATTAAATTTTATTGATAGTTTAAAAGCTATACAAATTATTTATTTCATTTTGGGTGAGTTGTGATAGTTTGAGTTAGATTTTGAAGAATTGGTTCATTTCACCTAAATTGTCAAATTTATGTGTATAGAATTCTTCATAGTATTGCCTGATTAACATTTTTAAATCTTCAGAATATTTAGAAATATCACCAGTTTCATTCCTGATATTGGTGATATATGTGTTTTCTTTTTCTTTTCTTTTCTTTTCTTTTCTTTTCTTTTCTTTTCTTTTTTTTACTGTTATGCTTGCTAGCTGTTTGTCAATTTTATCGATCATTTTAAGGAACCAAACTTTAATCAATCGATTATTGTTTGTCTGCTTTAATTTTAATTGATGTGCTCTTATCTTACTTATTTCCCTTTTTTTTCCTTGTTTTAGGTTTGCTTTGCTCTTTTCTTTTTCTAATGTCTACGGAGACCAGCTCCTTGTTACTAACCTATGTGTAATTTTCCAGGCCCAAACACAGGCAATTAAAAAGGCTTTACCCACTCGCCCCACAGAAGATTTGGTGCATAGCCAGTGCAGCACAGTCCCTAAAGGGAGTTGCATTCAGGACTCAGGGCCCCTATCTGGATGTGCTCTTACATACAGCTCTCTTCCTAGAATTCAGGCACCTCCACTCAGAGGCCTCTGGATCTGGGGCCTTCAGCCAATGCCTTCCTCAAGTGCCACTTCTGAGACCTCCTTATCAGGGGAAGGAGAGAAAGAATTCTGAAGACATTTTTTTCCACCTCTGGCTCAGTACTTTTCCACTCATAAGTGTCCCTTTGATCTTCCTTGGGCTCTCTGGTATTGTAAAATGCAGAAGCCGTTTGTTCAGTGCTCCCTTAGCAGTGAGACAAACCCTACATTTTGTCTTCCTGATCCCCTATTGGTGTTATCCTATGGTAGAAAATGAATCAGAGAGAAGCCAGTGCTTTCTCTGGCTTATCCTCTTGCTTATGCTATTGCAGTAAATGTTTAAAAACTTGAATACTATTTTAATTTTAGTTTGTTACCTTAACTGATTTATTTGACAGTGGTTAGCTTGGCTCTCTCCAGCTCAGTTGAGCTCCTGACAAATTAGCACATAGAAAAACTCCTGAATATCCCATAAGTCACCTTTGGAGGTGCTATCAGAGAACATAGGACATTCCAAGTAGATATTTAGCAGATCACTTGCAAAAGTATGAAGTTCGTTTGGGGCATTTTGCCCATAGGTCATGGAAGGTGCTAGAGGATCCCAAGGAGCACTTTGTTAGTCATTTCAGTGGGTCTTGGGGGGTGCCTGCAGAAGCCACAGGGCATTCTTGGAAGATGTTAAGGGATTATTCATGTAAGCTATTTGGTTTTGGTGGGGGGAATTTTGGTACTTCTCTTTAGCCTCCAGCTCTCTGGCTAAGCTCTCCCAGTGGGCTGGTTTAGAGACACCACAGAGGAGTTCAAGGATATAGTACATATTTATTAAATGTTCAGTTATTATTTAAAAGAGTTTATTCCACTTTTGGGTGGTATCTTGTTCAATAAATGTTGATTAGTTCCTTTGGGTTGCTGGTGTTACTGAGTTCATTTATTTATTTGTAGGTTTTCTCTCACTTGTTGAGAGGAAGGTATTAAAGTCTCAAACTAATTGTGAATTTTCCTATTTCTTCTCATTTTTTTTCTTTGCGTAATTTTCATCTTCAATGTTTAGTGCATGAACTTTTAGCTTTACTATGTCTTCTTAGTGTATTGATCTTCATCATTAGGTAATGCCACTTTCTGTGCATTTTTTTGCTCTGAAATCAAATTTATATATTAATATTATCTCTCCTATTTTGACTGATGTTTATGTGGTAACTTTTCCATCCTTTCAATGTACTGATATCACTATATTTGAATTGAGTGTATTATGCACAATATACAAGCTATATTTTTGTTCTTGACAATTTCTTTTAATTACTATATGTAAGCTATTTACATTTAATGTAATCATTGCCATTTTAAGGCATACATCTATCATTTCACTTTTTTCTGTTTGCTCTTAATGTTTTTGTTCTATTTTCTTCTACTTCCATCTTGCAGTTTATTTAAATATTTTTAAAAATACAATTTTCATTTATGTATAGTGGTTTTAAGTGGTTTAAGTGTGTCTCCTTATAAATTTCTTTTTTATAAGTGTATGTATATTGTTGTTGTATTTTATATACATATCTTGTCAGAGTCTACTGGTATTGACATTTATCAGCTCAAACGGATTAGATGAAATTTATGTTCCTTTAAACCTCCTCCATTATAATATAATCATATTAATTATTCCCTGCAGATATATTGAGAACCCCACCAGAAAATGTTAAAAATTTTCTTCAAACATCTAACACAATTTATAAAACTCAAGAAAGAAATTTGAAAAAATAAAGTCTATTGTATTTATCCCTATCTTTACTCTTACTATATTCCTTTTCTGATATTCTCAAATTCCTGTTTTTTTTATCACTACCTTTCTGTTTAGAGATCTTTCTTTAGTCATTCTTTTACAGTAGGTCTTCTCATGAAAAGTTCTCTTAGTTTCCCTTCATCTCACAAAGGCTTTATTTCTGTTTCATTCCTGAACCATATTTTTACTGAATATAGAAATCTGGATTAACAGTTTTCTTTTCTTTTTTTTTAAGATATTTATTTATTTATTTATTTATTTATTTATTTATTTATTCATTTATTTAAGAGAGAGAGAGAGGGTTAGCGAGAAAGAGAGTACAAGAAGGGGGAGGAGAAGAGGAAGAGGGAGGAGTAGACTCCTCACTGAGCAGGAAGGCCAATGCAGAACTAGATCCCAGGACTCCATGATCATGACCTGAGCTGAAGGCAGATGCTTAACTGACTGAGCCACCCGGACACCTCAACAGTTTTCTTTTAGTACTTGCAAAATATTCCATTTCTATGGTTCCTAATGTGAAACGTACTGTCATTGTAGTTGGTTTTCCTTTCCAGATAAGTTTTATGTTTTCTTTTGCTACTTTCAGGACTTTTTCTTGTCTTCAGTTTTCAGACATTTTAATAGGATGTACCTTAATGGAGATTTCTTTTGGTTTATACTGTTTGAAGTATGTTCAGGTTCTTGAATCTGTATGTTTATATTTTGGTCAAATTTAGGACATCTTTAGCCATTATTTATTCAAATACCTTTCAGCCTTAACTCTCTTTCTTTCTGGGACCCTAATAATAAAAAATAAGATCTTTTGTTATATCCTTACAGGCCCCAGAAGTTCTGTTCATTTTGCACAGGCTATTTTTTAAAAAGATTTTATTTATTTATTTGACAGAGAGAGAGAGAGAGATTACAAGTAGGCAGAGAGGCAGGCAGAGAGAGAGAGGAGGAAGCAGGCTCCCTGCTCAGCAGGGAGCCCGATGTGGGACTGGATCCCAGGACCCTGAGATCATGACCTAAGCTGAAGGCAGAGGCTTTAACCCACTGAGCCACCCAGGCACCCCTGCACAGGCTATTTTTAAGTGGCTGTTTAGATAGGTTAATTTCTATTGTTCTAACTCTAAGTTTCTCTTGTATTTTCCTTTCTGCTGTTGTGCCCTCCTTTTAGATTTTACTTCAGTTATAGCATATGACAATACTACAGATTGAATTTGGTCCTCCTTCCTATCTTCTATTTATTTGCCAAGATTTTCTATTTTATTTCTGAGGATTTCTGCTTTTTTATTTATTCCAAGTATGTTTTCAATTGCTAACAAAATTTTTTCATAATGGCTACTTTAATTTTTGTCAGATAAATCTGACAGCTATGCTCTCTTAATGTTTGCATCTGTTGATTAAGTTTGAGATCTTGTTTCTTGGTATGAGGAGCGATTTTCAAGTATAAGCTGTGCATTTTGGATGTATAAGTCTATGAATATTATTTAAATACTGTTTTAGCAGGTCTTCTGTGACACAGCTCCTTTAGATGAAAGGGTTGCTTCCTTGTTACAGCCATAAAGGATAGAAGTTCCAGTTCTC
Organism: Ailurus styani; assembly: GCA_002007465.1. Lineage (NCBI taxonomy): Eukaryota > Metazoa > Chordata > Mammalia > Carnivora > Ailuridae > Ailurus > Ailurus styani. Next base: position 328,313 of record LNAC01001006.1, on the reverse strand, counting down.
TCTTTAGTTTCCATTAGCACAACCCCCTGATAAACTTCGGATGCTGATGTATCTAACAGTTGTCCTACTCTAAGCTTTTCAGAGTATTCTTATGTTTGTTTTACATAGACTTTCTATATAGATTCTATCTGATGTCTGTATCTGAAAATATAAGGGGAGAACAACCATGGGAGACTGTGGACTCTGAGAAACAAACTGAGGATTATGGAGGGGCAGGGGGAGGGGGGATGTGTGAACCTGGTGGTGGGTATTAAGGAGGGGATGTATTGTATGGAGCACTGGCTGTGGTGCATAAAAAAATGAATCTTGGATCATTGAATAAAAAATACCTGTACTTTATCTATCTAATATTTACATCCAATAATTTGTTTATAAATGAAATATTCTGAATTTCATTATAAGGTAATGAGATCAATGGCTCATATCTTCTTGGTGACACTTGGCCCTAAACACATTGTCTGCTAATAATATTGACAAATTCTGCTTTTCATTTCTATTTGTCAATAAATCTATGTCCATTTCTTATAAACTTTCTTGTATCCTTTTCCTTTGTTCTGCTCTTACAGTATTTTTTTTGTGAAATAATACAAGTTTCTATGTCTTTATAAAGGCAGTTCAATTAGTCAGCTTTATTTTTATAATTTATATGATTCAATGTATCTCCTCTACCTTATTTTACAACTGCCATATGTAATAATTTCAATTTGTTTTTCTTACTTTTTCCCTTCTTTTTGTTATATTGACCTCTTATTTTTTTTCAGAGATTTTATTTATTTATGAGAGAGAGAGAGAGAAAACATAAGCAGTGGGAGTGGCAGGCAGAGGAAGAGGGAGAAGCAGGCTTCCCACAGAGCAGGGGAAGCCCAGTGTATGAATCCATCACAGGACACCAGGATCATGGCCTGAGCTGAAGGCAGTCACTTAACTAACTGAGCCACCCAGAAGCCCTAAACTGACCTTTTAAAAAAATAATAATTCTTGAGGACCTGGGCGGCTCAGTTGGTTAAGCCACTGTCTTCAGCTCAAGGTCTTGATGCTGGAGTCCTGGGATCGAGTTCCATATTGGGCTCCTTCCTCAGCGGGGAGTCTGCTTCTCCCTCTGACCTTCTTCCCTCTCATGCTCTCTCATTATCTCTCTCTCTCACCTAAATTTAAAAAAAAAAGGGTTCTTGCTTACTATCTTGTAATTTGGCAGTGTTCCTACCTTGTCTTATTTTACTAGTGTTTATCTTAGTTCTTTGTTTTAAAGATTAATGACTTTATCTTTGGGGTGAAAACTGGAAAGACAACCAAACATATGAAGCTAGGTGCCACCAGTCAACTTAGTTTTAGTTAGTGTTTATTTGAACATTATTCCAGATATTACCCACTTAGCTGAAATATACGTGATATTGTATATATACAATATATACATTTTTATATATATACAAATTTGTATATATACAAATAAAAATAATAATATATTACATAATAATGATATATTGTATATATTTATGGATTATATATATGTTATATATATGCACTTATACTGAAAATAATGTTGAGTCATACATTAAATGGGAGACATTATTTATCCTCTTCTTCATCAAGGGAGCTATGAGATTCTAAGACATTCTTCTTAAGTTAAAGAGAGGAAAAAGCAAATGGGGATTTAAAAAAGTGGTTATTTATTACTACTCTATAATTTGAAAAGGATTTCATCTTTACACCAGTCTGTGTTTGATCTCCAATTAGTGATTAAGACAACAGTTAATCCTTACTTGTTCTTTTCCCCCTCAACACTTCTGGTGGTGTCATGAGGTCCCATCCCCCCCTTTTCCTTTCAAACACAGCAGTGTCTTAGAACAAGATGAGAGGGGGATTTCTCCTGCCTCATCTTTATGCCTTTCTCCAGTGTGTGAGGAAAAGCAGTGTGGGGGACCCTGCTCTGGTAAAGAATGTCAGAAGTGCATCCTACGTGATCTTTCCAATGGGTCAATACTTTGGCTTAATGCTTGTTCAATCATCAACTGTGTAAATTTTTTCAGGAATCTAAACTGTCTGGATATTCATCCCACTCCCAGGCATTTTCAGGTGTAATAGTGCTTGAAAAAGGAATTTGAAATGAGCATAGTTTGAGGCATATATTTAAGATGTTCACTTTTTTCAATATTTCTCTACCTTTCTTTCTATTTTTAAATAATAAGCAACTTTAAATAATAGGCAGCTCTGACATTCTCTCTTTCCTAGAATCCTTATACTCACACCACTTTGATCTGTCTGCTCTCTCTCCCAATTTTAATCATTAAATAATAAGGTACTTTCAAACTTTACTCTTTTATTTTCTTTCCTCAGCCTACAATCCCTCAATACCTTCTTTGGCCACAGCCTTGGGACCTTCAGCACACAGCTTCCATCACCCATACTTTAGTAAGAGAGAAGTCATTATTTATGTATGTATGTATGTATGAATGTATGTATTTGTTTATTTATTTTGAGAGGAGTCCTTTGGTATTTCTTCCTGATAATGATAGCATGTGCCTTTTTGGCACCTTTGAGCACAGGAGTTCTCAAATTGTAATCATTCTTTCTAGGAGAATCATTAGTGAGGCTGATGCTTCAATATGGTGAAGGACAATGTGTAGGTGATGAACTTAAATAATTTGTTCAGAGTCATATCCTGACTCAAGGGCAGAAACAGAGATAGATATAAGCAAGTTTTTAAAGTTTCTAAGTCTTCAGGAATACAACCACTCTGACCAAGAATATTGTTGAGAATGTATTACACAGTTGATCTTTGCTAATTTCTCCCCATTTCTAACCATTTTAGGACACTTACTAAGAACTTACTCTTTACCCTCCTGTTTATTCATAGCCTCCATTCTGAAACTATATTCAAGAATATTAATCTGGTTCTAAGTTATTTCTCAGCTTTTTCGCATCTTCACCCCTACCACAGATTGTTATATAAACAAAAGTCTTCATTTTTTCTAGGATAAGTGCCCAAGAGTGGATTTGCTAGGTTATATGATACTTGCAACATTGAGTTGTTTAGAGGAAACTCCCAAACATTTTTCAAGTGACTGCACTATTTTATATCCCTACCAACACTATGTGACTGATCCAGTTTCTCTACATTCTTGCCAATATTTGATGTTGTCACTATATATCTGTAAACATTCTGATAGGTGTGTAATCATAGTCCATCATGGTTTTAATTTTTGTTTCCTGATGCCTAGTGATGGTGGTTATCTTTTCATTTGCTTATTTTCCACATGTATATCCTCTGTGGTAAAATATTTCCTCATGGATTTTTGCCCATCTTCAGAAAGATTATTAGGTTGGATTGGATTATTTCTTTAAACTTGAGTTTGGTGAGGAGATATACATAGATATAGAGATATAAACGCAGATAGATATATCTCTATATAATATATTGTTATATATATAATATATTAATAAATTAAAAAATTATATTTAAGTATGTGATGCATTTATATAATTTCATATGAGGTGTGAAGTTTAGGTTGAGGTTCATTTTTCTTTGTTTATGATGCCTTGTTGCTTTGACTACATTTGTTGAAAAGGCTATTTTTTCTCTGTTAAATTTCTTTTTCATCTATGTAAATCAAAGACAAAAATAAACCTGAACAGTATGACTAATCAGCATTATATAATTGACACTTATAAAATATTCCATATGGCAACATACATATTCTTCTAAAGTTGACATGAAACATCCACTAACATATACACCACTCAAACCATAGCATAACATATTTTAAAAATATGTATAATGTCAAGTATGTACTTAGATAACAATGAAATTAAGCTAGAAATCAATAACTAAAAATTAAAATGGTGCAAATATTTGATAACTAAGCAGTATACTTCTAAATCACATGTGGAGCAAATAATAATCTCTTTGCCGATCCCTCTGTCATTATCACATAGTCTTGACTCTGTGTGTCACACTCTATGAGAAGGTTTGACATCAGGTAGGTTGACATTTTCCACTCTGCTTTTATTTTTCAAAATTCTTTTAGCTATTTTCATTCTTTCATATTTCAATATAAATTCTAGAATAATCTTGTCCGTATATACAAAAAAGATCTTAGTTTTGGTAAGAAATTGTCTTTAACTTGTGTATTTATCTGGGGAAAATTGGCATCTTTTACATTAAATTTTCTTTTTTTTTTAAAGATTTTATTTATTTATTTGACACAGAGAGAGATTACAAATAGGCAGAGAGACAGGGAGAGGAGGAAGCAGGCTCCCTGCTAAGCAGAGAGCCCGATGCGGGCCTCGATCCCAGGACCCTGAGATCATGACCTGAGCTGAAAGCAGAGGCTTTAACCCACTGAGCCACCCAGGCGCCCTACATTAAATTTTCTAATTCATGATCATGGTATGGTTCTCTATTCATTTAGACTCCTGTTGGTTCATTTCATCAACATTTTGTAGTTTTCAGGGTACAAGTACTGTACATGTTTTGTTAAATTTAAACCTAAATATTTCAAATTTTTTGGTTAAAGATTTTATTTATTTATTTATTTATTTATTTATTTATTTATTTATTTATTTAAGATATAGAGAGAAAGCAAGAGAGAGAGCATAAGCTGGGGAGGGGGTTTGGGGAGAGGGAGAAGCAGGCTCCCCACTGAGTAGGGAAACCCAATGCAGGGCTGGATCCAAGGACCCCAGGATCATCACCTGAGCCAAAGGCAGATGCTTAACTGACTGAGCCATCAAGGGACTCCAATATTTCACATTTTTAAATGACTGTAAGTGGTACTTTATTTTTAATTTCAGCCTCTATGTGTTCATTATTAATATGTGTATATATATATATATATGATTTTTTCTGTTATCTAGTAAACTGCAACTTCACTGAAATTATTAATTCTACTTTTTCAGTTTCCTTGTGATTTTGTTTTATTATTTTTATTATGTTATATTAGTCACCATACAGTATGTCATTAACTTTGATGTAGTTTTTTTTCTTATCAATTAAAATATTTTCTTTATGCTTTTCATTGAACTTTTACTATGATCTATATTGGTATGGATTTCCTTAGTTTAATTCTGTTTGGAGTCATTCAGACTTGTGAATCTATAGGTTTATGTCTCTCTTTCCAAATTTGGGAGGTTTTCATCAATATTTGAAGTACATTTTCAACCTTACTTTCTTCCCCTTGCCTTCTGCAACTTCTGTGAAATGATTAGATGTTTTGTTATACTCCTACAAGTTCCTTAGGATCTTAATTTTTTTCAGCCTGTTTTCTCTCTGCTCAGGCTGTATTGTTCTATTTTCTAATAGACTGACTCTTTTTTTGTTTTTTTTGGCCCTTCCATTTTTCCTGTTGATTTCACCCACTGAGATTTTTATTTGGGCTATCATGTTTTTCATTTTGCAATTTCAATTTGTTATTTTCTTTATATTTTTGATATCATTACTGAAAATCTTTATTTCTTTGGCATATTTTACTTTTTCATTTGTTTCCCAAATGTTTATGATTTCTTTGAAGCACTTTTATCATGGTTTCTTTAAAATCTTTTTCAGGTATTTCTAACATTTCTGTTATTTTTTTTATGTTATGTTAGTCACCATACAGTACACCATTAGTTTTTGATGTAGTGTTCCAAGATTCATTGTTTACATATAACACCCAGTGCTCCATGCAGTACATGCCCTCCTTAATACCCACCATAGGGCTCACCCATCCTCCCAACTCCTCCCTTCTAAAGCCTTAAGTTTGTTTTTCTGAGTCCATAGTCCAACTCCTCCCTTCTAAAGCCTTCAGTTTGTTTTTCTGAGTCCATAGTCTCTCATGGTTCATCTCCTACTCCAATTTCTCCCCTTTCATTTTTCCCTTCCTTTTCCTAATGTCCCCCATGCTATTTCTTATGTTCCACAAATAAGTGAAACCCTATGATGATTGACTTTCTCTGCTTGACTTATTTCACTTAGCATAATCTCCTCCAGTTCCATCCATGTTGATGTTGAGTATTTATCTCTGTTATCATGATGTTGATATTTATTGTCTCTTTACACTTTGAGGTCTTCTTGGCTCTCGGTGAGATGAGTGGTTCTTGACTAAAATTTGAGAATATTTGGCTATAATTTATGAGAATCTGGATCTCATATAAACCTTTTGTTTTAGCCTCTGACACCATTGTGCTGGGCAAAAAGAGGTATGTCGTCTCATTATTGCCAGCTTGGGGTAGAAATCCTGTTTCCCTACTTGGCCCCCACTGACACCTGAAATGTGAAGACTCATGGTTATAAGTGAGGGAGGTTGGGAGTCTGGCCTTCCTGTAGGCCTCCACTGATGTCTCCCTGGCAAGAAAATGTAGGAATTCCAGTTTACTTCTCCCCATGTTGCTTCCTCTGGCACTGGGAAGTTGTGTGGCCTTATTACCTCTGAGTGGTTGTGAAAGTCTCCACTCATTCCCAGGCCTCCTCTGACTAACCCAGTGGAGGTAGGGGTGGGGAAGAAAAACCTCCTAGCTTCTGGGTGCTTATGGAAATCCAGTCGCCTCCTTGGTTTCCACTGCCACCATGGCAAAAGGAGAAGGCTCATCACTGTTCAATGGGAACCAAATCCTGCCCCCCTACTTGGCCTTGACTGCTACAAGCATGGCAGCAGGAGAGGCTGTTTGGTACCTCAGTATATCTGGCAAGGGTGGGCATTTAGATTCCCTCTTGACCTTTGCTGGCCTGAGTTGACGTGGGTCACATTTTTTTCTTTTGTGTTTTGCTTGAATAGAGTAGTTATCATCTGAAAGTTTTCTGTCTTGATAGGCTGATTCTTTTCTTGGTTTGGGTAGAGTGAGCAGGGTTTATGTGTGTGTATGTGTTTTGTTTGTTTGTTATCTGTAGCTCCTTGCATTTTTGGATTGTTGGCTTCTTTAGCTCCAGCTTTGGGATATACAAGGCAAAAGGAAACCAGGTAATTTATTAATCTGTTGTTCCTTGGGTCCTGAAAATTCCTAGTTCATTTGCTTTATTCTCTCCATCTTTCAAAATTTTCTTATGCTTTTTTTCCTATATAAAATGTCCAGGATTTTTACTTGTACTTAGTGGGAAGGAAACTTATGTATAGTCTATCTTCTCAGCAGCTGATAACCTTTTGATATGGGAGAAGACCAATTTTTAAAAAATTGTCAGTTTTTTCAGATCCCCAGGTAATTGCAGAAATGAAACTGGAAAGTTTTTTTTCCCCCTTTCCTTGAAATCCTGTGTTCTTTCCAACACACTAAGCTAGTAGTGTGCATTTGAGCTCTGAATAAACTGGCACATTATTGTCTTATCATTTCATGCATTAACTTTACTACATTAAAAAAATAACCCCAAATCCCATCATTTATTTGCTAATCAAAAGGTGAATATATAACCAAATTACAGTATTTCCATACAATAAAACACTATTCCACAATGAAAATCAATAAATTACTGAGACATGCAGCAATGTACATGAATCTCAAAAACATTACATTCAGTGAAAGAGCATATACTATAAAACACAGTTTATACAATGCTCTAGAATTGGCAAAACTGAGATATGATTAAAGAAATCAGATTAGTGATTGACTACTGGGGGAATTGCTTGTAAAAGAGCACCAAAGAATTTTCTGGGGTTATAAAATATTCCTATATCTTGATCAGGATGTGGATTAGACAGGAGTATACATTAGTTAAATGGATTAAATTATACACTTAAAACCTGCTGATTTTTATTGTATGTAAATTCAACTTCAATAAAATTCAATATCTGGCAAAAAAAAAAGGTTGGCTACACCACATATTTTACTTCTGTAGTTTCCAAAGCATGATCACAATTTTTAAGTGTAACATAATGAAGTGGAAGTGGATTTTTATCCTTGATAAAGTGTCTAGGAAGGAGAGTAGCCAGAGTGTTGGAGACCATACACTCTATCTCACTGCTGCACAGCAAATAAGTGAATAGTTGAAGGAGAATTCTTTCATGCACTAGAGTATCCCACTCTCCACATGAATGATTCAGGAGGGTTGAAACATACTGTGCCAAAAATAAAGGTGAGGATAAAGGCAAGGAAACATAATTTCCTTATAGTTGAATATCACGTATGTGTCTCCCCTATAACAGTTTTGTAGGACACAAATGAGTCAGATGTGAGATAACCTAGTGTGAAAATGGCAATATCATATTTCTTCATAGAAGTAGGTCATTTGACATAACATCATGAATCAAGCTCTAAACAGGTAAGGGTCCTGTCCCAGGTTGCACATTGTTTGGTAGTAGAGATTCTTCATTGAGATGTTTAATTCACAGTCCTGAACTCTTCTGTTGAGGGAAATTTGGGAAGGTCTCTTTGTACCAAGGGTGCCAGGACCATGTAGAGTTGCGGGACACAAATTGAACTAAGGGTGGCCAGATTGGGGGTGGTAATGTCCTCATTACCATTGTCTGTGTGTTTTTCTGAGTACATGCAGACTGAAAAATCATGCTCCGTGTCTAGATTAGATGGCCTTACAAACCTTAAGTCAGGATTGCAAGTGGGCATTAATTACTGTATTCATTAATGCATGTGAGATTCTCCACTAACTTGGACAGGAAGTAGTAAGAATGGAAAAGAAATTAACATGTGAAAATTGAGTCCAAAAGTTAGGGGGAAAATGCAACAGAGAGAAGTCATCCAGACTTGTCATTAACTGAGTGGAATTCCTAGTCTATGCCGTCTGTGCCAAGGAATTTTATCCCATTGATCCATAGATCACTGATCTATCTAGCAGCATTTTGGATTAAAAAAAACCCTTAAACATGCTCCACTTCTTTAGAAAATAATCCTATTCCTAGAGACAATGTTGATAGAGGTACTACTGTATAATAATGCCATGTGGCCATGCTCCAATTTCAAATCACACCCTGAGGTTAAGAAATGTCCTGATTATTCATGAAGCAATATCATATCAGAAAAAATAATTTGCAATTTCATGCTTGTACAACAAGGTCATGCCTTTGCTCTCTGACTCTCCAGGTGCATGCACACTCAGCCACATGAGCACCCACTCACTCAGCTGTAATGACATCACTCCTGGTTGCAGTCTCTGTCCCATAAATTTACAGAATCCTGGCACTTTGGTTCTAATTTTGCTCAATCACCCTGACCTCCTCTTTCAAAAGGCTATGACACTGAGCAAAGCTTTCAGTGAACTGATGTGTGAGGTTCACTCTGAATCTCCTGTCTTCTAATCTCACTCTCTGCCCCTCTGCCCTGATAGAATCCACCTCTCCCTGTGTCTCTGAGGAAGACCAAGAAAGTTGGTCTTGCTTCCTATACCTCACAGGATTCCACTGCAGTTACAACATTTGAAAGCCAATATTTCCAATGTTTTTGATAATATTTTCCTTCATTAAACTCCCAGTCATGACATCTTGGCCATCCTGTTTGGCAGGGCACATGAAGGTGGTCTTTTTGCTGCCATTAAGGGAAAGAGATGGCCATTCCCACTGAAGACAAGTAGATCCCCGGGCCCTTCAGGAAAACCCTCTTTGGAGAGTTGCTCTGGACTAGTTTTTAAAGTATGAATTGGAAATAGAAAGGATGGAGCATGGACACTGTAGGTGTAGGGACTCAGGAACCCCCCACTTACCCAGTAAGGACCTCCCCACCTGGAAGTGTGTCCAAGACCCAGCTGGCCAGGTAGACAGAGGATGAACACCCTCAGCCTTGGCTTTCATTCTTAAGGAAAAAACACTTCTTCTGAGGTCATGAGAAAGTGAGTTAGTCAGGAGAACCCACTAGGTAAAAATAAATGACATAAGTTAACTGCTCCCTAACCGGTTAGATTTATTTCTAAAACAAGACTACAGAGAGTCTGAAATAGGCTTGAGCACCTCTTCAGGATAAAAATAGTCTTTAGATGGCACAGATGTCTGGTCTTACCTCTTCCATTTACTCACTTCTTTCTGCAGAAAGAAATGAGGTTTCATTGCACTGTGGATGTTTTGTTTGTTGTTTTGTTTTGCATTTCTGGGGGGTAGTTTGACAATTCTCATTTATCCCATACAGTCTCTCGTAGGATGCCTGCTCATACCTCAGCTCTGAGATGACATTTGGTGTATAGTATCCTGTATTTAATAAGAGCTCTTACCAAAACAAAAAACAAAAAACAAAAAACAAAAACAACAAAAAAAAACCAACATGGATGAGCTGAATTTAAAAATACCACAATTTACGAGAAAGGACACTCACAGTTTATACAGAATATGTTATTTATTATTGAACAATTTATGTATAAATTAATAATAGAAAAATATGTCACTATATAATTCATAATCAGATATAATTAATTTGATTATATAATTTTGTATACCTTTTCTTTGTATATCCACAAGAATACCGTTAAAAACAAGTGATTTTGAGTTAAAACCCTTCAAATAACAAAACTGATAAATCAAATTACTTTTCTCAGGATTTGAGACAATTATGCTGTCAGTTCCTTTCCATTTTATGTCCACAGTACAAGGCCCCTCAGTAATTCCCGCTACTCTAATAATTGGTATCAATTAAAGCAGTTAATAGTAATTAATTGTAACAAGCTGGCCATGTGCTCTGTCTCATCTAGGTATTGTAGTGAGCTCTAGGGGCCTGCCAGCTGTGATCAAGAAGCCATGGCTTTAAGGGCCACACCTGCTTTGCTTATTCTCTCTGCTGTACCTTGTTATATATGCCACTAGCAATTGCTTCCAGGACAGGATGTATTCAGTCAAATCAAACTTTTAGCGCAACTCTAAGAAAGGAACAAGCAGGAGTCTTGTTGTGCAAAATCAGACCCAGGAAGAATCAAAAGGAGTAATCATAGAACATCATGGATGGGCCAAGTCTTCTTGGCCAATTCCTCAGGCCCCTGAAAAAGGCCTAACACTTAATGGAATCTCAAGAAATATCTGTGTAGAGAATACATGCTTTTATGAACTTGTCACATCTTATTCATTCATTTCCCTACCTTTCACATTTAGGTTTTAAAGATGTGGCTCATTTACCTGCACATGTGCTAAAGTCTCTCTAGAATCTCTTCCTAAATGAGGAGTTCTAGGCTAAAGATTATGCACATTTTTTAGATTATGCACATTTTTAACATTAATAGATACAAATTATTCTCAAAAGTTGTGTCCCAATATTTATTTATGATGATAGTATAAGATGGTTCCTTTTATCTAGAACATTGACCAACTGACACCTGAATTTAGGATGGTTGGGGACCAAGTCTACTCAATTCCCTTTAATATCATTAAAGAAGTATGTCAGACTTGATAACTATCTTCCAAATATCTATTCTTCACTGTCCACATCTTTTAAAAAGGAACTTGAATGCCATACATGGACTTTAGCAATATCCTTAGCTTTGAATTCCCATCTTCCTTTATGGTAGGTGAAAGTTCCAGCAAAGACAATGTTGGCAGAAATCCCTCAGAAGGGCACAATTCATGAATGAAAAGATTCAGCTTTGTGAAGATATTTCTCTGCCCATTTATACTTTTAGAATCTACCTGAAGAGAATATGAGACTAAGAGACACAACAGGCATCTTGTGACCATTAGATGACATGTATGAGGATGAAATTTGCTAACTGTAGTGGATTCTTGACAGAACCTCCCTTGAGGGTCCCACACATCTGTCCTCCAGGTCCTGAGAATAATAGCTGAAAACACAACTGCACCTCTTTTAGGAAATTTCCCTTGACCTAAGGGAACCACCCCGCCCATAGTTAACTCTCCCAGGGGCAAGGTGATGGCAATGATGGACTGATGTGACCTTATGGAGGCCCCACTGTTGTATCAACATTGGGGTGACTCCAAAGGGTATCTTAGCTCCAGAGCTCTAGTAGGATTGACTGAGTCATCGGTTGAACCTGTTCGGTGTTCAGCTTCTCCCTTTGCCCAGACCTGACTTCCTCATGTTTTTATTGCTGTATCCCCTAAAACTTCTCCCCAATGAACCCTCTGTAGACAATGCCTGGTTTCAGGTTCTGTTTTCCATAGTACCCAATCAAAAACACGCAGAAAGTGTAACAGAGCATAACTGCTGAAAAAGCTCAGATATTATACCTGCTCTGAATCTCTTCCATATGTTTATAATATATAACAAATAATACTCTAAATAATTAAGCTATTGTAGTTTTAATTTCTTTTTCTTATAACGGAATATAATCTTAACAGATAACTGCAACCTTACATGTTTGGAAAGGGATCAAGTTCCTGTCAAACATGAGAGCATTAGTAGTTATGATGCTTTCTCTTACATTATGGGAGTTGTGCAATTAAGAAGATGAAAATGATTCTATGGTCTTCAGTTTTCTTTCCTTTTAACTTCTCCAAACCTAATTCTATTTTAGGCTTCAGTAATTGTGTTTCTTTCCTCTTTGGCACATGCTGTTATTTCAATCTGAAAAGTTTTCCATGCAGTCAGAAAACACGTGATCTTCTATAACCCACTGTCCTTCCCTGGATGTCCTGTGTATTTACTATCCTTCTGTGGCAGGCATGGCTTCTTGCCTGAACAATGCCCATTATCCCTTCTACCTTGATGGGATGGTTTTGAAACATGTCAACCTAGCTAAATTGAAACTACCTTTCCAAAATTCTTTTCTGTGTAGTTTGGATAAGGGTTTACCAGAAAATAAAATAATTTGTGTAAGACTTACATAGCAGAGATGAATCAGCAGGAATTATTTATGTTCTGAAGTTCCTGTAGGGCACCAGGTGCTGCTGCCCTCATGTGTTGTCTCTGCCTTGTTGGCTCACCTTGCTGGCTTCATGGCTCCTGCATTTATACCATATTGCTTCCTTCAGCTGAATCCTGAGAGAATGAATACATCACTTCTTGGCAAGGGGCACCAATTTTTCCCTCAGCTCACACATGTCATTAAGGTCAGAGGCAGTGAAAGACAGATGTAGGTTTCACTTTATCTTTATAGGTTGCACTTTGTCCTCATGAGTTTCAGCCATGCTTGTGGATTCCAGCTTATCCTTATAATTCCCTATAGTGGTTTTGCTTCTGTGACTGGATCCTGATTGATACACTTTATAACAAATTCCTGCTTTATTCAGAGTGTCAATATACTCAGCTAAAAAACTGTCCCACACTCCACTACAGTAAGACTGGCCAATGAGATGTAAGTAGAGGGCTTCTGGGAAAGTAGAAGTGTTCTTTTTGCTCATTGATCTTCCCTTTCTTCCTTTCTGGAACTCAGGTATAAGGTCAGAGCTCCAGCAGCCATATTGTGATTTGAGGAAGGAACATACCAAGGTAGTGAAGGAGAAATAATGAGGGAGCCTGGATCCTTGGTGACTTCTTAGAGCTTATTTTACAACCTTGGACAGGCAACTCAGAACTTCTTTATGTGAACAATATAGCCCACAATTTAAAAAATAAACAAAACAAAACAAAACAAAACAAAACAAAATCTTTCTTGGGTTTGGAGTTTGTGGTCACCAAACACAATTTCTAATTGATTTAGCTTTTCTACCCACCTTCCCTACCCTCTTTCCTTCCTGTTTTTCTGAAGTCACTTGCCCTGTAAAGCATATTTGCTTACATATGTATCCCTCTGACTAAGGAGTTGAACACAGTGGAAATTTCATTTCTCATTGGTAACCTCAGCACCTGGTATTGCAGGCAGCACATAACAGGCATGCCATCTATTAACTATAATTGAACTAAAAGTTGATATGGTTATTAATTTCCTTTGAAGAAATTGGAGTCCACTGAAAGAAGGAGCATTTTGCAAATCTCACACGGAAGCAGCCTATCATAAGTCTTGTTCTTCCCCATCCATTTTCCCTGTACCTATCTATGATAGAAGTCTAAAGTAATTATATTTTGAGTTTATTATAAGTTTTCATTATTTTGTGTCCCATCCATACCCATTCAATGGTGACTTTTGTAGGCTTTTTATTTTTTTTCAAAATGTTGCAATCAAGGATCATGTTCACCTAATTAGGCTCCAGCCTCTTGGGAAGAAAGAGATATATGAACAATGTGTAATAGCCAACATTCCACCCTTGGTCTTTGCAGAGCTGAGGATGTTAGTACTTGGCTAAGTAGTAAGGTGCTTCCCAGAGCATTTCTCGCTCTTCCCCTGCTCAACTATCCCAAAATGAACATCCCTTGGAAAGGTCCAGGGACTTGGCTCAATCCAGATTTCCTGGAAACAATATGCTAAGAGAATGAAAGACACGAGTATTTAGAAATTGTCAGCAATTCTATATTATTTTTCTGCTTGTAATGTCTGTTTTTCCATCCCAGGATTGAATAGCAATTTGCCTCTACATCTTCTCATTTCTAAGTTTCAATTTCCATACTTAATTTTTTATTGTGCTAAACTTTATGTCAGTACGCAGAAAGTCAGAGGTGAGAATTTAACTTTTTTCTAAAAATAATATCAAATATCCATGATTAAATAAGCTTCAATTATACTTTGGAAGTTTTCTTTTCTGTGTGATTAAAATCATCTTTATTTTAGTTTTTATGATACCAGTAACACATTTGAATTGTCAAAAATTTGAAAACAAAGGTAGGTCAACTTCTTTGATCCATTTTCCTGTGCTGTGTACATGTAGTCTGAGAACAGAATCTTGACATTGATTACTGACAACTTTGTAGTTCCCACTGTGGTTACTTTATATATATATTTAAAAACTTACTATGGTATTATGGCTTATATTCTCACATTCCCTTTAGTTTGTCTCTTTACTAATATTTCTGGGATTAATACTTGTGGGGTTAAGTTTATGTGTCAACTTGGCTGGGATATTGGGAGCCCTGAGATCTGGTCAAGAATTATTGTTAAAATGTCTATACCGCCCAGAGCAATCTATACTTTCAATGCCATCCCGATCAAAATTCCACCGGAATTTTTCAAAGTGCTCGAACAAACAATCCTAAAATTTGTGTGCAAACAGAAAAGACCTCTAATCACTAGGAAATGTTGAAAAAGAAAAACAAAGCTGGGGGCATCATGATGCCTGATTTTAAGCTTTACCACAAAGCTGTTATCACCAAGACAGCATGGTACTGGCACAAAAACAGACACATAGGCCAATCAAACAGAGTGGAGAGTCCAGATATGAACCTTCACCTCTATGGTCAAATCATCTTTGACAAAGCAGGAAAAAATATCCAGTGGAGAAAAGACAGTTTCTTCAATAAATGGTGCTGTGAAAACTGGGCAGCTATGTATAGAAGAATGAAACTTGACCGTTCTCTCACACCATACACAAAGATCAACTCGAAATGGATGAAAGATCTCAATGTAAGGCAGGAATCTATCAAAATCCTAGAGGAGAACATAGGCAGTAACTTCTTTGACATTGGCCACAGCAAATTCTTTCAAGGCACGTCTCCAAAGGAAGAAAAAGCAAAAGGAAGCAAAAGCAAAAATGAACTTTTGGGACTTCATCAAGATAAAAGATAAAAAGCTTCTGCACAGCAAAGGAAACAATCAACAAAACAAAGAGGCAACCCACAGAATGGGAGAAGATATTTGCAAATGACACTACAGACAAAGGGCTGATATCCAAGATCTATAAAGAACTTCTCAAGCTCAATGCCAAAAAACAGATAATCACGTCAAAAAATGGGCAGAAGACATGAACAGACACTTCTCCAAAGAAGACATCCAAATGGCCAACAGACACATGAAAAAGTGCTCAACATCACTAGCCATCAGGGAACCTCAACTCAAAACCACATTGAGATACCAACTTATGGAGGAGGACCAAGATGGCGGAGGAGTAGGAGACCGATTATTATCAGGTCCCAGAAATTCACCCAGATAGTTATCAAACGATTCTGAACACCTTCAAATTCAACAGGAGATTGAAGAGAAGAAGAGCAGCAATTCTAGGAACAGAAATTTGACCACTTTCTGGAAGGTAGGATGTGCAGAGAAGTGATTCTGAAGTGATGGGAAGATAGACGCCGGGGGCAGGGGCCAGTTCCCAGCAAGTGAGAGAGCAACAGAGAACAAAATCAGAACTTTTAGAAGTCTGCTTCGCTGAGGGATGTCGCCCCAGAAGCTAAGCGGAGGATGAAGCCCTCACGTGGACAGTGTGGTCTAAGGACCCAGAGGGAAACAAAAAGACGAGGGTCGTCTGAAAGCAACAGAGCTCCCATGTATCAGAGAGGAGAAGCTGACTAGAGAGACCGAGCCAAGCTGGGGAGGTGTCTTTCACCTCGGAGTTACCTTAAACTGTGATCCAAAGCAGAGTCAGGCCACTGTTCTTTGAGTAGGGACCCCACAAGTGACAGATCCGGAGAGACCACCTCCTTCCTACTCTGGGAGGAGTGGCACGGGAGAATACTGCAGGAATCTGCTGGGTTTGGAGATTGGCCACGTGACAGAGATACAAAGTCTCAGTCACAGGCTGGGAGAGCTCAGAGTGTTGTCAGAGACCAGAGAGATGGGAGATATTGATTGCTTTTCTCTGAGAATGCACTGAGGACTGAGGTGCCCAGCTCTCTGCTCCCCTGGGTTGGAGATTAGGAGGCTGCGATTTTAATTCCCATCCTCCAAAGCTGTACTGAAAGGATTTAGGGAACAAAAGGTCCTATGAGCGAACCCGAGCTGATTAATTAGCCTGGCCCCTGGCGAGGCCGGTGCAATTCACCTCGGGGAAAGATACGTGAAAATCACAGCAACAAGCCCCTCCCTCAGAAGATCAGCAAGAACATACAGCCAAGACCAAGTTCACTGGGGCGCCTGGGTGGCTCAGTGGGTTAAAGCCTCTGCCTTCGGCTCAGATCATGATCTCAGGGTCCTGGGATCGAGCACCGCATTGGGATCTCTGCTCAGAAGGGAGCCTGCTTCCTCCTCTCTCTCTGCCTGCCTCTCTGCCTACTTGTGATCTCTTTCTCTCTGTGTCAAATAAATAAATAAAATCATAAAAAAAAAAAGACCAAGTTCACTGATCACTGAGAATTGTGGAACTCCAGAGCTAGGGGAGAGCAACACATAATTCATGGCTTTTCCCCCATGATCCTTTAGTCATTCAAAGTTAATCCTTTGAATTTTATTTTTTTCTTACTCTTTTAAATTTTTTCCTCTTTCCTTTTTAAATTTTTTAACTATTATATCTTATCAATATCTTTTTTATTCTTTTTTAAGTTTTCACTGATATAGTCATATTTTACCCCTTCATTGTATTTAAGCTTATTTTCTATATACATATAGGGTCTATTCAATTCACTAGTCTAATAGATAGAGATAGAGATAGAGATAGAGATAGAGATAGATAGATGATAGGTAGATAGATCGATAGATCGATCAATAGATGAGAGATAGATGATATAGAGATAGAGAGAGATAGAGATAGAGTCAGAGACAGAGATAGAAACAGAAATAGATGATATAGATATAGGGTTTGGTTATTTTTGTGTTTTTTGGGAGGGTTTTGTTTTGTTTTGTTTTGTTTTTTGTTTTGTTTTGTTTGTTTGCTTGTTTTTCTTTTTTACCCTCTTTCTTCATTCTTCAGTTTTGAGTCTCTTCTGATTAGGTTAGTGTATATTTATCTGGGGTCAATGCTACCCTTTAGTATTTTTTTCTCTCATCCATCAATTCTTATTTGCATAAAATGACAAGGCAGAAAAAAATCACCACACAAAAAAAAAAAGAACAAGAGGCAGTAACGATGACTAGGGATCTAATCAATGCAGACATTAGTAATGTGACAGAACTAGAAGTCAGAATGACTGTTATCAAGGTGCTGGCTGGGCTCAAAAAAAGCATGGAAAAATAATAAATAATCCCTCTCTAGAGAAATATAAACCCTTTCTGGAGAAATAAAAGAACTAAAATCTAAAAAAGTTGAAATCAAAAAAGCTACTAATGAAGTGCAATTAAAAATGGAGGCTCTTACTGCCTCCATAGGATAAATAAGGCAGAAGAGAGAATTCAGGATATAGAAGACCAAATGAAAGGGAATAAAGAAGGAAAGTAAAAGAGAGAAAAAGAACTACTGGACGATGAGGGGAGAATTTGAGAGAGGAGTGATACCATAAAATGAAACAATATTAGAATATTGGGATCCCAGAATAATAAGGGGGGTGGGAGAAGGTATATTGGAGCAAATTATAGTACAGAATTTCTCTAATTTGGTGAAGGGAACAAGCATCAAAATCCGGGAGGCACAGAAAACGCCCCTCAAAATCAATAAAAATAGGTCCACAACCCATCATCTAATAGTAAAATATACAAGTCATTGACAAAGTGAAAATCCTGAAATCAGCTCTGGACAAGAGGTCTGTAAAATACAATGGCAGAAATATTAGACTGACAGTAGACCTATCCAGAGACCGGGCAGGCCAGAAATAACTGGCATGATATATTCAAAGCACTAAATGAGAAAAATTTGCAGCCAAGAATACTATCTCCAGCTAGGCTATCATTGAAAATAGAAGGAGAGATAAAAAGCTTCCAGTACAAACAAAAACTAAAGGAATTTGCAAACACCAAGTCAGCCCTACAGGAAATATTGAAAGGGATCCTCTAAGCAAAGAGAGAGCCTAAAAGAAACAAGTCAGATAGGAAGAGACACAATGTACAGTAACAGTCGCCTTACAGGCAATACTTTGGCTCTAAATTCATATCTCTCAATAGTTCCACTGAATGTAAATGGACTATATGTCCCAACTAAAAGACACACGGTATCAGAATGGATAAAAAAAAAACAAGAACTATCAATATACTGTCTACAAGAAACTCATTTTAGAAACCTCCAGATTTAAAGTGAGGGTGTGGAAAACAATTTACCATGCCAATGGACATCAAAAGAAAGCTGGAGTGGCAATCCTTATATCAGATAAAGTAGATTTTAAGCCAAAAAACTATAATAAGAGATGAGTAAGGACACTATATCACACTTAAAGGATCTGTCCAACAAAAGATCTAACAATTATAAATACCTATGCCCCTAACATGGAAGAAGCCAATTGTATAAACCATTAATAACAAAATCAAAGAAACACACTGACAATAATACAATAATAGTAGGGGACTTTAACACCCCCTCACTGAAATGTACGGATCATTGAAGCAAAATATCAATGAGGAAATAAGGGTTTTAAATGACATACTGAACCAGTTGAACACCACAATATATTCAGAACATTCCATCCTAAAAAAAAACAGAACACACTTTCATCTCTAGTGCACATGGAACATTCTCCAGAACAGACCATATACTGGGTCACAAATCAGGTCTCAACAGGTACCAAAAGATTAGTATCATTCCCTGCATATTTTCAGAACATAATGCGCTGAAACCAGAACTGAATCACAAGAGGAAAGTTGGAAAGAACTCAAATACATGGAGGCTAAAGAATATCCTACTAAAGAATGAATGGGTCAACTGGGAAATTAAAGAAGAATTTTAGGGTGCCTGGGTGGTTCAGTGGGTTAAAGCCTCTGCTTTCGGCTCAGGTCATGATCTCAGCTTCCTGGGATCGAGGCCCACATCTGGCTGTCTGCTCGACAGGGAGCCTGCTTCCTCCTCTCCTTGTCTCTCTGCTTGCCTCTCTGCCTACTTGTAATCTCTCTCTGTGTGTCAAATAAATAAATAAAATCTTTAAAAAAAAGAAGAAGAATTTTAAAAAATTCATCGAAACACATGAAAATGAAAACACAACTGTGCAAAATCTTAGGGACACAGCAAAAGCAGTCCTGACAGGAAAGGATATATAAATACAAGCCTTTCTCAAGAAACAAAAGAGGTCACAAGGACACAACCTAAAGGGGCTGGAGAAAGAACAGGAAAGAAAGCCTAAACACAGCAGGAGAAGAGAAATAATAAAGAGCAGAGCAGAAATCAATGAAATAGAAACCAAAAGAATAGTAGAACAAATCAATGTAACTAGGAGGTGGTTCTTTGAAAGAATTAATAAGATTGATAAACCCCTGGCCAGACTTATCCAAAAGAAAAAAGAAAGAACTCAAATTAATAAAATCATGAATGAAAAAGGAGAGATCACAACCAACACCAAAGAAATACAAACAATTATAAGAACATATGATGAGGAACGCTACACCAGCAAATTTGACAATCTGGAAGAAATGGATGCATTCCTAGAGAAATATGCACTACCAAAACTGAATCAGGAAGAAATGGAAAACCTGAATAGACCAGTAATTAGTAAGGAGATTGAAGCAGTCATCAAAAATCTCCCAACAAAGAAAATCCCAGGTTCAGATGGTTTCCCAGGGGAATTCTACCCAAGATTAAAAGAAGAATGAATACCTATTCTCCTGAAACTGTTCCAAAAAATGGAAATGGAAGGAAAACTTCCAAACTCATTTTATGAGGCCAGCATTACCTTGATCCCAAAACCAGGCAAAGACTCCATCGAAAAGGAGAATTACACACCAGTATCCTTGATGAACACGGATGCAAAAATCCTCACCAAAATACTAGCCAGTAGGATCCAATATCACATTAAAAGGATTATTCACCACGACCAAGTGTGATTTATTCCCAGGGTGATACTTTATGTGGAAAACCCAAAGGACTCCACTCCAAAATGGCTAGAACTCATAAAGGAATTCAGTCAAGTGCCAGGATGTAAAATCAATGCACAGAAATCAGTTACATTTCTATGTACCAACAACAAAACAGAAGAAAGAAAATTAAGAAGTCAATCCCATTTACAATTGCACCCAAAACCATAAGAAACATAGGAATAAAACTAACCAAAGAGGCAAAGAATCTTTACTCAGAAAAGCATAAAAATCTCATGAAAGAAATTGAGTAAGACACAAAGAAGTGGAAAAACATTCCCTGCTAATGGATTGAGAGAACAAATATTGTGAAAATGTCTATGCCACATAGAGCAATATACACATTTAATGCAATCCCCATCAAAATACCAGCAATTTATTTCAAAGAAATGGAACAAATAATCGTAAAATTTATATGGAACCAGAAAAGACCCCAAAGAGTCAAAGGAATGTTGAACAAGAAACGAAAGTTGGTGGCATTACATTTCCAGAATTCAAGCTCTATTACAAAGCTGTTATCATCAAGATAGTATTGTACTGGCACAAAACGAGGCACATCGGTCAGTGAAACAGAATAGAGAGCCCAAAAATGGACCCTCAACTCTATGTTCAGCTAATCCTCGACAAAGCAGGAAACAATGTCCAGTATGAAAATGACAGTCTCTTCAACAAATGGTGTTGGGAAAACTGGACAGCCACATGCAGAAAAATGAAACTGGATCATTTCCTTACACCACACACAAAAATAGACTCAAAATGGATTAAATACTTCAATGTCTGACAGGAATCCATCAATATCCTCGAGGAGAACACAGGCAGCAACCTCTTCAACCTCAGACACAGCAACTTCTTCCTAGGAACATCACCAAAGGCAAGGGAAGCAAGGACAAAAATGAACTATTGGGACTTCATCAAGATTAAAAGCTTTTCACAGCAAAGGAAACAGTCAACAAAATCAAAAGACAACTGACAGAATGGGATAAGATATTTTCAAATGACATATCAGATAAAGGACTTGTATCTAAAATCTATAAAGAACTTATCAAACTCAACACCTACAGAACAAATAACCCATTCAAGAAACGGGCAACAAACATGAACAGATGTTTCTCCAAAGAAGACATCCAAATGGCCAACAGACACATGAGAAAGTGCTCAACATCACTCGGCATCAGAGAAATACAAATAGAAACCACAGGGAGTTACCACTTACACCAATCAGAATGGCTAAAATCAACAAGTCAGGATAACGACAGATGTTGGGGAGGATGCGGAGAAAGGGTAACCTTCCTACAGTGTTGGCTGGAATGCAAGCTGCTGCAGCCACTCTGGAAAACAGTATGGAGCTTCCTCAAAAAAGTTGAAAATAGAGCTACCCTATGACCCAGCAATTGCACTACTGGGTATTTACCCTAAAGATACAAAGATAGTGATCCTCAGGAACACATACACCCAAATATTTATAGCAGCAATGCCCACAATAGCCAAACTATGGAAAGAACCTAGATGTCTATCAATATATATATAAAATATTGCAACGGGGTGGATGAAACTAGAGGGTATTATGCTAAGTGAAATATGTCAATCATAGGAAGACAATTATTATATGACTTCTATTAAATAAGGACCTTGAGGGGCAGGGCAGGGGGTCCTTTGGGGCAGGGAGGAAAAGACAATGAAATAAGATGGGTTCGGGAAGATGACCAACCATAAAATACTCTTAATCTCACAAGAAAAACTGTGGGTTACTGGGGGTGGGAGGGTAGGGATAGGTTAGGTGGGTTATGGACATTGGGGAGGGTTTGTGCTATACTGACTGGTGTGAAAGGTGTAAGCCGAATGATTCACAGATCTGTACCCCTGAGGTTAAAAAAAAATGAGAGAGATACCATCTTATACCTGTTAGAATGGCCAAAATCAACAAGACAGGAAACAATAAGTGTTGGAGGGAATGTGAAGAATGGGAACCCTCTTTCACTGTTGGTGGGAATGCAAGTTGGTGAAGCCACCTTGGAAAACAGTGTGGAGATTCCTCAAAAAATTAAAAATATTACCGCCCTATCACTCTGCAATTGTGTCACTGGGTATTTATCCCAAGGATACAGATGTAGTGAATAGAAGAATGTACCCCAATGTTCATACCAGCAATTTCCACAATCATCAAACTGGAAAGAGCCGAGATGCCTTTCAACGGATGAATGAATAAGGAAGATGTGGTCCATATATACAGTGGAATATTACTCAGCCATCAGAAAGTATGAATGCCCAACTTTTGTATCAACATGGACGGGCTAGAGGAGATTATGCTGAGTGTAATAAGTCAATTAGAAAAAGTCAATTATCATGGTTTCACTTACTTGTGGGACATAAGGAATAACATGGAGGACTCTAGTGGAAGGGAAGAAAAAGTGAATTGGAGTAAATCAGAAGCTGACATGAACCATGAGAGACTGTGGACTCTGGGAAACAAACTGAGGGTTATGGAGGGGAGGAGAGAGTGGGGATGGGTGAGCCTGGTGGTGGGTATTAAGGATGGGACATATTGTATGGGGCACTGGGTGTGGTGCATAAACAATGAATCTTGGATCACTGCAAAAATAAATTTAAAAAAATTATTCTAGGAGTTTCTGTGAGGATATTTTTGGCTGAGATTAACATTTAAAATGGTAGATTCTGAGTGAAGTAGAATTTACTCCTTGAATGTGTATGTTCCTCATCCAATTAGTTGAAGACCTGAATTAAACCAAAAGACCTCCCTCAAGCAAGCTGGAATTGTCTGGTAGAACTGACTTTCAATCTGAAATATTGGTTTATTCTGGTTATACAATGAGGTGCTTTCAAACTATAACTGGGGCATCAGTTCTCTTGTGTCTACAGCCTGCTGTCCCACCCTGCAGAGTTGGGATTTTCCAGCCACCATAACCATGTGAACCAATCTTTAAATATACCTCTTTATGTAAATTTAAAGGAAGATGTATTTTATATATGATATGTACATTTATGTATTATATATTTTTATTTTTATTTATTTTTTTTTAAAGATTTTATTTATTTATTTGACAGAGAGAGATCAGATCACAAGTAGGCAGAGAGGCAGGCAGAGAGAGAGGAGGAAGCAGGCTCCCCGCTGAGCAGGGAGCCCGATGCGGGCCTCGATCCCAGGACCCTGAGATCATGACCTGAGCTGAAGGCAGAGGCTTTAACCCACTGAGCCACCCAGGCGCCCCATATATTTTTATTATATAATATATATATATATACAAATTTCCTCTTTGTTGTTTTTCTAGGGAATTCTGAGTAATGTAATAGTTTAAAAGATATCTCTATAAGTTTTAAATTTCCAGGTACCATATTTTTATTAAGGTGAAATTCCTGTAATATAAAATTTATCATTTTAAAGTGAACAGTTTATTGGCATTTAGTACTATAACAATGATTACAACCATAATGTTTATGCTCTACCATTAGTATGAGGTATTAGTCTACAAAATTTTTTGCCTATAATTATTTTGACTTTTGACATCTTGGTTATTATACTCTGTTATTAAAATATGGTGGGAGTTTTCAAGGATTTGTGCTCCATAGAATGGTTTCCATACAATTGGATATATCTATTTCCATTTTGAATGACCAAATAAATAGGTCTTGAGATTTTTATTTTTTTATTTTTTAAAGATTTTATTTATTTATTTGACAGAGAGAGAGAGAGATCACAAATAGGCAGAGAGAGAGGAGGAAGCGGGCTCCCTGCTGAGCAGAGAGCCCGATGCGGGCCTCGATCCCAGGACCATGAGATCATGACCTGAGGCAAAGGCAGAGGCTTTAACCCACTGAGCCACCCAGGTGCCCAGGTCTTGAGATTCTTAAAAAGATAATTGTTTAATATTGGGATATAAAGATATTCAGTATACTTTTAATTATTTTATAAGTATTCTTTCTTCAAAAAGCATGTTATTTGAGGTTTTAAGAATTACTATATTATTGTGTATATTAGACTCATTGTTTACTGTCCTCTGAAATTTATTTCTGTTTCAGTTAGGAATAAAACCAAAGAAGCAAAAAGACTATGAGTCATATGAATGGAATATTCATGTCTGTGAAGTCTTTCCTGTTGTCTGTATGTGGCACTGAAGTTGATTGGCTAAGCCAGCAGTTGAGAAGAAATTATGGAGGTGCTCTAGTCCATGGATAAGACAACACAGACACTGATCCTCTCCTCTGAAGACAAATATACTGGAAATAATGCAACAGGCAATTACAAAAGGAATCTCAAATGTGAGAAGAGGAAGATCAACTACCAACAATTTAAGGATTTGAAGAATGACATTGCAATGAAACTGCTGGGCTTTAATTTTATCTCCTATATATGCCAGATTGGGTGACAGAAAAATCATACAACCCAGTATAACCAGCCATGGACAAGAAAAAAGAAAGAAAGAGAATAAGAAAAAGCTATATTTCTTAGCAAAGGAACCAGAAAATGGAAAACACAGTGGTGACATGTTGGGAAAACCCATCCCCAGTAGTGGCACCTGATATGTCCATGAGAACATTTACCACAGAACTTGGGAGGGCAAGCTTTCCCAGCCTCTAAGCCATACATGGCAGCTGACCTGATCTGCTCAGAAGGGAGAAGTCAGGGCGCCTGGGTGGCTCAGTGGGTTAAAGCCTCTGCTTTCGGCCCAGGTCATGATCTCAGGGTCCTGGGATCGAGGCCCGCATCAGGCTCTCTGCTTGGCAGGGAGCCTGCTTCCCCCCCTCTCTCTCTCTCTGTCTGCCTCTCTGCCTCCTTGTGATCTCTCTCCCGCTGTGAAATAAATAAATAAAATCTTTAAAAAAAAAAAAAA
>LNAC01001006.1:165103-302190 GCA_002007465.1 Ailurus styani | reverse complement strand
TTTTCCCTCCGTACCCCCCACAACCCCCCACCTTGACTCTCAAGTTCCTCATATCAGAGAAATCATATAATTGTCTTTCTCTGATTGACTTATTTCACTTAGCATAATACCCTCTAGTTCCATCCACATCATTGCAAAAGGCAAGATTCCATTCTTTTTTAATGGCTGCATAGTATTCTATTGCATATATATATATATATATATATATATATATATATATATATATATATATCACATATTCTTTATCCATTCATCTGTTGATGGACATCTAGGATCTTTCCGTAGTTTGGCTATTGTGGACATTGCTCCTATAAACATTCAGGTTCACGTGCCACTTTGGACCACCACATTTGTATCTTTAGGGTAAGTACCCAGTAGTGTGATTGCTGTGTTGTAGGGTAGCTCTCTTTCCAAATTTTTGAGGAACAACTCCAGGGTGGCTGCAATAACTTGAATTCCAGCCAACAGTGTAGGAAGATTCCTCTTTATCCACATCCTTTCCAACACCTGTTGTTTCCTGACTTGTTAATTTTAGCCATTCTGATTGGTGTGAGGTGGTATCTCAATGTGGTTTTGATTTGTATTTCCCTGATGCTGAGTGATATTGAGCACTTTTTCATGTGTCTGTTGGCCATTTGGATGTCTTCTTTGGAGAAATGTCTATTCATATATCCTGGCCATTTTTTAACATGATTATCTGTTTTTTGGCATTGAGCTTGAGAAGTTCTTTATAGATTTTGGATATCAGCCCTTTTCTATAGTGTCATTTGCAAATATCTTCTCCCATTCTGTGGGTTGCCTCTTTGTTTTGTTAATTGTTTCCTTTGCTGTGCAGAATCTTTTCATCTTGATGAAGTCCCAAAAGTTCATTTTTGCTTTTGCTTCCTTTGCGCTTAGAGACGTGTGTTGAAAAAGTTGCTGTGGCTGATGTCATAGAGGGTACCGCCTATGTTCTCCTCTAGGATTTGAATAGATTCCTGCCTCACACTGAGATCTTTCATCCATTTCAAGTTGATCTTTGTGTATGGTTTGAGAGAATGGTCAAGTTTCATTCTTCTATACATAGCTGTCCAGTTTTCACAGCACCATTTATTGAAAAGGCTGTCTTTTCTCCACTGGATATTTTTTCCTGCTTTGTCAAAGATGATTTGACCATAGAGGCGAGGGTCCATATCTGGACTCTCCACTCTGTTCCATTGGTATATATGTCTGTTTTTGTGTCGGTACCATGTTGTCTTGATGAGCACAGCTTTATAGTCAAGCTTGAAATCAGGCTACGTGATGCCCCCAGCTTTGTTTTTCCTTTTCAACATTTCCTTAGCGATTTGGGGTCTTTTCTGGTTCCATACAAATTTTAGGATTGTTTGTTCCAGTACTTAAAAAAATGGCAGTGGAATTTTCATCAGGATGACATTGAAAGTATAGATTGTTCTGGGCCGTATAGACATTTTAACAACGTTTATTCTTCTGATCCAAGAGCATGGAATGCTTTTCCATCTTTTTGTATCTTCTTCAATTTCTTTCATGAATATTCTGTAGTTCCTTGAGTACAGACCCTTTTTCTCTTTGGTTAAGTTTATTCCAAGGTATCTTATGATTCTTGGTGCTATAGTAAATGGAATCAATTCTCTAATTTCCCTTTCCATATTTTCATTGCTAGTGTATAAGAAAGCAACTTTTGTATCAACATGGACAGGTCTGCAGGAGATTATGCTGAGTGAAATAAGACAAGCAGAGAAATTCAATTATCATATGATTGCACTTACTTCAAAACATAAGGAATTACATGGAGGACTCTAGGAGAAGGAAAGGAAAAGTGAATTGGGGTACATCAGAAGATTGGATGAACCATGAGAGACTGTGGACTCTGAGAAACAAACTAAGGGTTATGGAGGGGAGGACGAGGTGGTCAGTTGAGCCTGGTAGTGGGTATTAAGGAGCGCATGTATTATATGGAGCACTGGGTATGGCACATAAACAATGAATCTTGGGACACTGAAAAAATAAAAGAAAAAAAGAAATAATTTTCAGTGAAAGCAGTCAGACACAACAGTATACATACTGTGTGATTCCATTTATGGAACATTCATAAATAGCCAAATCCAATCCAAAGCATTAAACTTGAGAACAGTAGTTTCCTTTTCCTAGTGGAGATAATAACAGTAGTTTCCTTTTCCCATTGGAAGTGGAGGCAGGAGGACCATTTTGGGGCACTGGTGATATCCTATTTCTCAGGATGGTTAGAGATGACATCGGTATATTCATTTGGCAATCCTGCAACAAACTACATTTGTGAAATATGTGTTTCCTACATGTAGGCTATACAGTAAAAAAATTACTTTTAGAGAAATAAAAAAACTATACTTTAAAGAAAAAACATACACATGGCCAACAGACACATGAGAAAATGTCCATCATCACTAGCCATCAGGGAAACTCAAATCAAAATCACATTGAAATATTGCCTTACACCAGTTAGAATGGCCAAAATCAACAGGACAGGAAACAACAAGTGTTGGAGAGGCTGTGGAAAAAGAGGAACCCTCTTTTGCTGTTGGTGGGAATGCAAGTTGGTGCAGCCACTTTGGAAAATAGTGTGGGGATCCCTCAAAAAATTAAAAATAGAGCTACCCTATGATTCTGCAATTGCACTACTGGGTCTTTACCCAAAATATATAGATGTAGTGAAAAGAAGGGCCATATGTACCCCAATGTTCATAGCAGCAATGTCCACAATTGCCAAACTGTGGAAAAAGCTGAGATGCCCTTCAACAGATGGATGGATAAAGAAGATGTGGTCCATATATTCAATGGAATATTACTCAGCCATCAGAAAGGATGAATACCCATATAAACATGGATGGTTCTGGAGGAGATTATGCCGAATGAAATAAGTCAAGAAGAGAAAGTCAATTTTCATATGGTTTCACTTACTTGTTGAATATAAGGAATAGCATGGAGGACTCTAGGAAAAGGGAAGGAAAAGTGAATTGGTGTAAATTGAATGGGTGTGCAAAATCGTTTTATCTTGATAAAGTCCCAATAGTTCGTTTTTCTTTTATGTCCCTTGCCTTTGAAGTCATGTCTAGCAAGAAGTTACTGTGGCCAAGGTAAAAGAGGTTATTTCCTGTGTTTTCCTCATGGATTTTGATGGATTCCTGTCACACATTGAGGTCATTCATCCATTTTGGCTTTATTTTTGTGTAGGTGAAAGAAAGTGGTCCAGTTTCATGCTTCTGCATGTGGCTGTCCAATTTTCTCAACACCATTTGTTGAGGACACTCTCTTTTTTCCATTGGATATTCATTCCTGTTTTGTTGAATATTAGTTGACCATAGAGTTGAGGGTCCACTCTGGCCTCTATATTCTGTTCTGTTGATTTACATGTCTATTTTTGTGCTAGCACCATGCTGTCTTGATGATAACAGCTTTGTAATATATCTTGAAGCCAGGCATTGTGATGCTCCAGCTTTGGTTTTCTTTTTTAATAGTCCTTTGGCTATTTGGGATCTTCTCTTGTACCATATAAATTTTATGATGTTTGTTCCTGCTCTGTGAAAAGTGTTGATGGTATTTTGATAGGGATTGCATTGAATGCATAGATTGCTTTGAGTTACATAAGACATTTTAACAATATTTTTCTTCCAATCCATGAGCATGAAATGTTTTCCATTTCTTTGTGTCTTCCTCGATTTCTTTCATAAGTGTTTTATAGTTTTTTAGAATACAAACCCTCTATCTATTTGGTTAGATTTATTCCTCAGTATCTTATGGTTTTGGTGCAATAGTAAATGGCATCAACTCTCTTTTCTTTTTTTTCCCTCCTCATTATTAGTATATAGAAACATCACTGGTTTCTGTGCATTGCTTGAATAGTCTGTGACTGATGAATTCCTATATAAGCTCTAGTAATTTTGGGGTGGAGTCTTTTTGGTTTTCCACAGAGAGAATGATGTCATCAGAAGCAGAGATGGTTTCTATTAAGAATGTCTTCAGTAGCCTAACTCAGCAGGAGACTTAATATAGTTAACAAATAATCAGAGAACTTGAAGACAAGACAATACAAATTACCTAAAGTGAAGTACAAAGAGGAATGAGGTGGGAAAAAAAAAGTGGGATAGAGTGCCAAGAGCTGGGGGCAATATCAAATGGTCATACTTGAATTAGAATCCCAAAAAGAGGAAAGAAGGGGTATGAAGACACATTTGGGGAAATAACACTGAAAATGTTCCAATATTAGTGACATACACTAAACAATCAACCCCTGAAGACCAGAAGTCAGAAACAACAAATAATTTAAAAGAAAAAAAAATATGACCATGGGCATAACATATTTCACTCCTCTGAAGACCAAAGATGAAGGGGGAATTTTGAAGGCATCCAAGTATTCAATAGATAAATGTCAGAAGCCCTGTTTACCATTCTCACCAATACTTAGAACAACACACACAGAAGCCTTTATGTTCCAATAGTTGACAACCCTCCAGAAGACATTCTGATGTATGAAGAATCTAGATAAGGTCTATTTTAAAAATCTCCAGTGAGTTTCCAGAACTCAAGGAGAAAAGTTGTGTGTGACTTTGGGTCCACTGGGTAAATATCACCTACTTTTTGAGATATCTGAGACCACATGTCCAACACTATCTTTTTTTTTCAATAATAAAATATGTCTTACCCTCTGTATTTTCAGTATTTTATTTTCTTTCTTCTTATTAATACATATTTTTAAATTGAAAATAATACCTAAGAAAACTGTAAGATATAAGGCTCATAGTATTATCCTAAAGTGTACACACCCATGTAACTAATACAGAAAACAGTATCGCCAGGACCCCAGAAGCCCGTTTTTTTTGCTTCATCACTAACCCCTTCATCCTTTCGATGATAAACACTGTCCTGATCAAACACAACACATTAGTTATCCTAATTTTGAATTTTATATAAATGCAATAATTCAGTATTAACTCTTTTGTGTTTGGCTGCTTTCAGGGAATGTTGTCTGTGAAACTCACCTGTATTGTAGTAGGTAGTTTTATTTTATTCATTTTTCTTGATAAATAGTATCACACTGCATAAAATTACCACAATTTATCCACCTTCTTAGAGTTATTTCTACTTTGGAATTTTTTTAAAGACTTTATTTATTTATTAAAGAGTAGGAGAGAGAGTCCATCAGTGGGGAAGGGGCAAAGGAGGAGGGAGAGGGAGAGGGAGAAGCAGATTCCCCACTGATTAGGGAGTCCATCACAGGCTCTATCCCAGAACCTGGGATCAGGACCTGAGCCAAAGGCAAATGCTTAACTGACTGAGTCACTCAGGCACCCCAGCACATGATTGAATATACCTTTTAGTGACACAATAATCCACTTCTGTTGAGTACATGTTAGGGGTGAAATTTCTGTGTCATATGATTTGCAGACTCTTAACCTTAGTGGAGAGTGCCAAACTGTTTTCCAAAATGATTCCAAAATGAACTAAAATCAATTTTAGTTCCCATAAGCAATGAATAAATTTTCCGCCTTTTCTGAAAACATGCTCATATTTTTAAAAAAATTATTTTCAGCTCTTTCCACAGTTTGGTGATTGTGGATGTTGCTGCTATGAACATTGGAGTACATATGGCCCTTCTTTTCACTTCTGTATCTTTGGGGCAAATACCCAGTAGTGCAATTGCAGGGTCATAGGGTAGCTCTATTTTTAATTTTTTGAGGAATCTCCACAGTGTTTTCCAAAGTGGCTGCACCAACTTGCATTCTCGCCTAAGATGTAAGAGGGTTCCCCTTTCTCCACATCCTCTCCAACACTTGTTGTTTCCTGTCCTGTTGATTTTGGCCATTCTAACTGGTGTAAGGTGGTATCTCAAAGTGTTTTGTTTTTGTTTTTTTAAGATTTTATTTATTTGACAGAGAGAGATTACAAGCAGGCAGAGAGGCAGGCAAAGAGAGAGGAGGAAACAGGCTCCCTGCTGAGCAGGAAGCCAGATACAGGGCTCAATCACAGGATCCTGAGATCATGACCTGAGCCAAGTCAGAGGCTTTAAACCACTGAGCCAACCAGGCGCCCCTCAGTGTGGTTTTGATTTAAATTTCCCTGATATCTAGTAATGATGAACATTTTTTTCATGTGTCGAAGAAAAGTGAATTGGCATAAATCAAAGGGAGAGATGAAAGATAAGAGACTGCAGATTCTGAGAAACAAACTGAGGGTTATGGAGGGGCGGGGGATGGGGAATGGGTGAGCCTGGTGCCAGGTATTAAGGAGGTCATGTATTTCATGGTGCACTGGGTGTGGTGCATAAATGATGAATCTTAGAACAATGAAAAAATTTTAAAAATAATAAATAAATAAAAATTTTAATTTCAGTCATTGTGAGAGTTGAACAGTATAGCTCATATTTTGTCATATTTTCCTGGTAGCTAACAGGTTGGAGAGTTGTCCAGCATATGTAAAGTGTTTAAAGAATGTTTATCAAATGAATGACTAAAGAACATAATTGAATGAATTGTAAGAAAAGTCATGGATTCTGTTAAAATCATGCATTCACTGCATTGTGGCAGAAAAGTGGCTTCAATTATTGAGTGCCATGCTCCAGTGGCATGGAGGCAGATCATTAATGGGACTAAGTTCTGTCTGAACTCTCCATTCATCATTCAGAGTCCCAACTATTAGTTCTTCTCTTTTGTGTGGGTTTGAGGACACCAGGCCCCAGACTTCTTACATATTTTGAGTTCCTCATCTCTGTCCTGAGGTACGCACTTCCTTGTTTGTTTGATTACGAATGAGATATGCCATAGGAACTAACCCTCTTTCTCCATCTGTGCAATGCTGGCATGTGGGTTCCAAGTGAGCATTCTCATGGAGGTCTACTGTGTAACCTCAGCAAGGTCCAACAGAAGCAGCCAAGAGTAAAGAATGTGAGGGACCAACTTAATAAACCAGTGTTTTGGGGAAACACCCAATGTCATAACTCGAGAAATTAGTGTGACTATCAGTTTCAAAAGGTATAGGTATGAAGAATATGGAAGTCAGGCATTCCATGGATATGGAAGTGGAAGAAAAAAATATATTTTCTGATTTATCACTGTAATGATGACTACATGAAAACCAGGATTCTCTTCTATTCTTTTTTCCTGTTTTTATCCACAATAGACAGTTCAGTGATGGAGAAGATATAAATTCCACAGTTAACCACGCCGGGCCTAAAATATTTGCTCTCCGAACTACTAGCTTTATCACCTTGCTTAATTTAAGCAAAATCTTAATTTATTTATCTGTTGATAGATATTGTAATACCTTGTTCTAATATTGAGGAATTAAATGATATTTAAAGCAACCAACATAAAATTAAAGAGTACTTCATTCTTCTTCCTGCTTTGAGGTCTTACTCAGATTTCCTGTTTTAGTTTGAATCATTCTTGATCAAACTTCTCTTTAAGTTAAAGAATTCACCAAGGGTGAGGGCCCCAGGAGGAAGTCCAACCAATACAAGAAGAACTGTCCATTGTTTTTTTTTTTTAAGATTTTATTTATTTATTTCACAGAGGGAGAGAAATCACAAGGAGGCAGAGAGGCAGGCAGAGAGAGAGAGGGAAGCAGGCTCCCCGCTGAGCAGGGAGCCCGATGCGGGCCTCAATCCCAGGACCTGAGATCATGACCTGAGCCGAAAGCAGAGGCTTTAACCCACTGAGCCACCCAGGCGCCCCTGTCCATTGTTTTAATGTGGCTTTCTACCTCCCAGGAAAACTCAACACTGTTAGCAGGGTAATAAAATTGGCAGGTGAAAGCCTTTACCACTGAAAGGGCTGATGATGCAAGAGTAGAATTGTAGACACTTGCAGAGGACTTCCAATATGCTCATATCAGGTGAGCCTCAGTTTGCAGATTTTTTATTTTGTTACAAAACTTTTAATCAGTAGTGAAATTTAAAAATACAAAGGAAAAGCAACTCCTTAATCTTGCAGCCTCACTCTTGGACAATTGTTATAGCTTCCAATGTGTGGCCCTGCCTTCAGACATGCCCTCTATCTTGGCCTCCATCTTGTCCTCACACTTCTACCTGATTAATCTTCTTTCAATTTCACTGCCATGTTTCTACTTTTTGCTCCCAATCTTTCAACAGCTCACTATGCCTAAGGATCAACATTCTAATCCTTTCACTTGCCACAAAATACTCTTCTCCTTCTCCTTCTCCTTCTCCTTCTCCTTCTTTTTCTTCTTCTTCTTCTTCTTCTTCTTCTTCTTCTTCTTCTTCTTCTTCTTCTTCTTTCTTCTTCTTCTTCTTCTTCTTCTTCTTATTATTATTATTATTATTATTATTATTATTATTTTAATTTGGTCAACTCAACTTTCCAACTTGACACACCATCATCTGTTTTATTCAGATATTCTGTTATTTCAGGAATTCAAATTCTGACCTTTGACCACACAGGCAATGTTCCTTTTTCATTGTCTTTGCTAATGTAATATGTAGCAGATCCTGAAATTTAAACACTCCATAGACAGTCCTCTTCATCTGACTTTGATCCTGCTAGTCACCACAGGTACATAAGTGCTTATTTATAACAGTAAATGATAAATGGGTTCTTGGATTAAGAATATTTGCTGATGGGCGCCTGGGTGGCTCAGTGGGTTAAAGCCTCTGCATTCGGCTCAGGTCATGATCTCAGGGTCCTGGGATCGAGGCCCGCATCAGGCTCTCTGCTTGTCATGGAGCCTGCTTCCTCCTCTCTCTCTCTCTGCCCGCCTCTCTGCCTACTTGTAATCTCTCTCTCTGTGTGTCAAATAAATAAATAAAATCTTTAAAATAAAAGAATATTTGCTGATAATGACTTAACCTTTAAAAAAGTTAACAAATGTACAGTTAATTCAAATAGTGATATGCAGCAAACTAAGTATCAGCTGCTTAGGTAATTAATAGAAACTTAGACTTCCTTCCATTCAGCATTTAGTGGAAATCACTGTTGACCTTATCAGTATGACAATTACCTCTTTACTCCTACCTGGACCTTTTTCTCCATGCATTTATACCATTCTGCTGAAACTCTACTAAGAGTCTTTGGTGACCACAAATCTTCACTGCCATTGTCTCAGCATTTTGTCTGGTTAGAATTTATATTTTAACGGATTTTATCTTTTAAAAGTCCTTATTATTAATGGTTGCATTAAAATAATTGAGGTTGGGGGTGGGACGGTAGGGATAGGGTGGATGGGTTATGGACATTGGGGAGGGTTTGTGCTTTGGTAAATGCTGTGAAAGATGTAAGCCTGATGATTCACAGACCTGAACCCCAGGGACAAAGAATAAAAAATAAAAAAAAAGTAATAATTGAGGTTGGGTTCTGTAAACCTGAACTTTGTAATTAGTATTTCTGCCATGGTTTCAGTGTATGAATGAAACACATCTATGAAATGTATGTATGCAAAGTATATGTAATAAGAGTTTTCTAATTGAATATGAGTATTAAGGAGGGCATTTATTGTATGGAGCACTGGGTGTTATACACAAAGAATGAATCATGGAACACTACATCAAAAATTAATGATATACTGTATGGTAACTAACAGTATAAAAATAATAAAAAAAGAATATGTGATTAAAACTAAAACCACTGGCAACAACCTGTGGCTATTTTGGTCATCCTTTCCAGGCTATAACCAACACCTCCTTTGTTGAGGGCAGTATGCAGAAATCTTGCCGATGAAATGAGTTGAGTTGGAAAGAGACTGTTATGTTCTGCAGTCTCTATGGTGGTAGAAGATATATTTAAAGCTGTTTTTCCAGCCAGTCTCTTAGATGTGTCACAGTATTCAGCAGCCTGGAAGGTATACAAATGTCCAAGTTTGCCAGTCAGTAGGCTCTGTGGAAACAGATGTAACAGTATGTTGATTGCATCTCTAATATGATAAAAAATAATAGACATGGATGAGACTTTCTATTGAGGATGTAGACAGTCGTCTGAAAGATCTTACATCTTCTAAATCTACTTCTTAATTATATTGCTTGGTAACACATTCAGAAAAAAATTTAGGGGCAAAAAAACCCTTTCAGGAACAATGAGCTTAAACATCAAAATAAATGTTTAATGACAAAGTAAGTATTGAAATTAATTTCTCAACAATATTAATAAACATGCACAAAATGCTGACTTAACAATCATTAGGGCCATAGTATTATTAATGACCACATAAAAACCAGAAGACAAAAGTCAGCAGAAGATGCATCAATATGTAGTTCAAAAGTTAGTGACTATCTTAAGACTGCACTTGAAGATGATGTATTAAGTAGTGTATCTGAAGAAAGAACATTTACATGTTATTCAGTAAGGCACAACTTTTCATTTAGGCCAAGGGACTCATTCTCTAAAATAATGTAATTTTTAATTCCAATATTTTTTGCATACATGCTGAAAGTAAAGTGATAACTGAAAATGAATTGGCTCCATTATGAGAAAAGCTATTCTATCAGTTAAATTATATTCAACACTGAGAGAATTTCTTGCTAACAGACTTCTTCAAAAACAAAGAAATAAGTTCAAATGAAGATATTTTTTTAAGCACAAGGATAAAGACCCCACAGGAATTACAGAGAAAAATATATAAATAGCAATAGAAGAAGAATAACTATATCATCTATATCTATCTATATATGAAAATATTGATGTATATTTATATTGATTGTATATTGACTATAGAAACAACAATAATGATGTAACATGAGCTTATAACACAGGAGAATAAAAATTCTTGATAGCAATAGCAGAAAAATATGGCTACTTATGCTAAGCATAAGTAAAGTGTTTTGAGGTTTCAGAATTATTGGAGAAAAAATAAAATGGCTAATTTTAGTTAGTAATAAGTCAATAATTAATTCAGAATATAGAGGATAAATGCTTTTTTTAATTTAAATTCAAGTAGCCAACATAATACATCATTAGTTTTTTTAACAACATTTGTTTTTGATGTAGCATTCAATGATTCATTACTTGAGTATAATACCTAGTGCTCATCAGATCACGTGCCCTCTTTAATGCCCATCACCAGTTACTTCATCACCCATCCCCCTTTCATAGCCCTCAGTTTTTTTCTAGGTGTTAAGAGTCTCTCATGGGGTGCTTGAGTGTCTCAGTTGGTTAAGCATCTGCTTTTGGCTCAGGTCATGATCCCAGGGTCCAGGGTTGGAGACATGTTTTGGGCTCCAGACTCAGCAGGGAGTCTGGTTCTCTCTCTCTCTGCTCCTCCCCTCTGCTCTTGTTCTCTCTCTCTATCTCTTTCAAATAAATAAATAGAGGATAAATTCTGAAAGAAAAATGAAAGAATGCATGAGTAGTACGTTCATAAAAAATAAAGAATAAAAAATTCTAATCTAAGGTAAACAAAAGGTGACATAAAAAGCCTCAATAATACAGAAAATGAATAGTAAGATGACAGAAGACCAAACATATTCATATTTGTGTTAAGTATAAATTGATTAAATAGTACATATAAAATAGCCCACTTTCTAGAAATTATTAAAGAAGGAAAATTTGGTAAATTGGACATCATCAATATAAAAACCTCAAAAACTTGTGCTCTGCAAAAGCCTGTGTAAGAAGGATGAAAGACCAACTACAGACTGGATGAAACTATTTGCAAACTACCTAACAGAAGACTAATATCTAGATTATATAATGAACTCTTAAAATTTAAGAGATCAAAAAAGTAGAAAGCGGTCAAAAGATATTAACAGAAATTTCACTAGAGAGGTTATACAGATGGTGAATAACCTCATGAAATTACGTTCAGCATAATTAGCCACCAAGGAAATGCAAATTAAAACCACAATGAGATAACAATACAAACATATCAGAGAGGCTAAAGTTAAAAAAAAAAGTGGCAATATCCAAAAAATGGTGAGAATATGAAACAGCTGGATTCCTCCCACATTGTTGTTGGGATATAACATGACCCAGTCACTCTAGAAAATTGTTGCTCAGTTTCTTATAAAATTAAACATGTAATTATCATGTAACCCCACAGTTGCACCTTCAGAAATGAAGTGAAATGAAGTGAGAACTTAGGTTTATACAAAAATAATGTACAGAAGTGTTCATAGGAGTATTAGCCATGATAGCCAACAACTGCAAACAGTCAAGATGTCTTTTTTTAAAATTTATTTTATTTTTTAATGATCCAAGATTCATCGTTTATGCACCACACCCAGTGCTCCATGCAATATGTGCCCTCCTTAATACCCACCACGAGGCTCACCCTTCCCCCATCCCCTCTCCACCCTCTCCTCCATAACCCTCAGTTTGTTTCTCAGAGTCCACAATCTCTCATGGTTCGTCTCCCTTTCCGATGTCTTTAAACAGGTCAATAGTTAAACAAAATGTGTGACATGCGTACCATTAAATACTGCCCAGAAATAAAAATGAATGGACTATTGACAGATGCAACCGTGAATGATTTTCCATGGAATTTTGATGGGTAAAAAGAGGACTGATTTGAAATTTTTATATACTATGCGAGTCCATTTATAGAACTTTTGGAAATGACATCATTTTCTAATTTTTTTAAGATTTTACTTATTTATTTATTTGACAGAGAGTGAGAGAAAGATCACAAGTAGACAGAGAGGCAGGCATAGGGAGGCAGAGGAATAGGGGAAGCAGGCTCCCTGTGGAGCGGAGAGCCCAATGCAGGGCTTGATCTCAGGACACTGAAACAATGACCTGAGCTGAAGGCAGAGGCTTAACCCACTGAGCCACCCAGGTGCCCCCCTTTTCAAAGTTTTATTTAAATCCCAGTTAGTTAACATATAGTGTAGTATTCATTTTGGGTGTAGAATATAGCAATTCAACACTTTCATACAACACCTATTGCTCATCACAAGTGCTCTCTTTTATCTCCATCACTTATTTAACCCATCTTCCACTCACATCCCCTTTGGTAATCATCAGAGTGTTCTCTATAGATAAGAATCTGTTCTTTGGTTTGCCACACTCTCTCTCTCTCCTCCCCTATGATTGCTTGTTTTATTTCTTAAATTCTACATGAGTGAAATCACATGGTATTTGTTTTACTTTGCTGATTTGTTTTGCTTAGCATAATACTGTCCATCTACATCCACAGTATCACAAATGACAAGTTCTTAAAAGGACATTATTTTAGAAATGAAAATCAGATTTGTTAATACCAGAGATTAGGGACAGGGAGGTGAATGGTCATGAAGAAAGGTGGATTTGGTTATAAAGAGGTAACACAAGGGATCCTTGTGGTGATGGAACTAATATATCTTGTTTTAAATTTATTATTATTATTATTATTTGCCCCAGGGGTACAGGTCTGTGAATAATCAGGCATTCTCCTTTCACAGCATTCACTATAGCACAAACCCTCCCCAATGTCCATAACCCATCCACCATATCGCTAAACACCCACGCCCCAGTAACCCTCAGTTTGTTTTGTGAGATTAGGAGACTCTTATGGTTTTTCTCCTTCCCCATCAAATCTTGTTTCAATATTTTTCCCTCCCTACCCCCCACAACCCCCATCTTGCCCCTCAAGTTCCTCATATCAGAGAGATCATATGATAAATGCCTTTCTCTGATTGACTTATTTCGCTCAGCATAACACCCTCTAGTTCCATCCAAGTCGTTGAAAATGGCAAGATTTTGTTTCTTTGATAGCTACATAGTATTCCATTGTATATATATACCAGATCTTCTTTATCCATTCATCTGTTGGTGGACATCTAGGTTCTTTCCATAGTTTGGCTATTGTGGACATTGCCACTATAAACATTCAGGTGCATGTGCCCCTGAGGATCACTACCTTTGTATCGTTAGGATAAATACCCAGTAGTGCGATTGCTGAGTCATAGGGTAGCTCTACTTTCAACTTTTTGAGGAACATCCAAACTGTTTTCCAGAGTGGTTGCACCATCTTGCACTCCCACCAACAGTGTAGAAGGGTTCCCCTTTCTCCACATCCTCACCAACATCTGTCATTTCCTGACTTGTTGATTTTAGCCATTCTGACTGGTATGAGGTGGTACCTCACTGTGGTTTTGATTTGTATTTCTCTGATGCCGAGTGGTGTTGACNCGAGTGATGTTGAGCACTTTCTCATGTGTCTGTTGGCCATTTGGATGTCTTCTTTGGAGAAATGTCTGTTCATGTCTTCTGCCCATTTCTTGACTGGGTTATTTGTTTTATGGGTGTTGAGTTTGAGAAGCTCTATATAGATTTTCAATACAAGCCCTTTATCCAATATGTCAT
This sequence comes from Ailurus styani, assembly GCA_002007465.1. Taxonomy (NCBI): domain Eukaryota; kingdom Metazoa; phylum Chordata; class Mammalia; order Carnivora; family Ailuridae; genus Ailurus; species Ailurus styani. The sequence continues at coordinate 287,932 of LNAC01001006.1, read as the reverse complement.
TTGCAATTATCTTCTCCCATTCTGTCAGTTGTCTTTTGCTTTGTTGACAGTTTCCTTTGCTGTGCAAAAGCTTTTAATCTTGATGAAGTCCGAATAGTTCATTTTTGTCCTTGCTTTCCTTGTCTTTGGTGATGTTGCTAGGAAGAAGTTGCTGCAGCTGAGGTCGAAGAGGTTGCTGCCTGTGCTCTCCTCAAAGATTTTGATGGATTCCTTTCTCACATTGAGGTCTTTTATCCATTTTGAGTCTATTTTTGTGTGTGGTGTAAGGAAAAGATCCAGTTTCATTTCTCTACATGTGGCTGTCCAGTTTTCCCAACACCATTTGTTGAAGACACTGTCTTTTACCCACTGGACATTCTTTCCTGCTTAGTCGAAGATTAGTTGACTGGAGAGTTGAGGGTCCATTTCTGGGCTCTCTACTCTGTTCCCCGGATCTATGTGTCTGTTTTTGTGCCAGTACCACACTGTCTTCAGGATGAAAGCTTTGTAATAGAGCTTGAAGTCTGGAATTGTGATGCCACTAACTTTGCTTTTTTTTTTTTTCAACATTCCTTTNTTTTTTTTTCAACATTCCTTTGGCTATTCGGGGTCTTTTCTGGTTCCATATAAATTTTAGGATTATTTGTTCCATTTCTTTGAAATAAATTGCTGGTATTTTGATGGGGATTGCATTAAATGTGTAGATTGCTCTAGGTAGCATAGACATTTTCACAATATTTATTCTACCCATCCATGAGCATGGAATGTTTTTCCACTTCTTCGTGTCTTCCTCAATTTCTTTCATGAGTATTCTATAGTTTTCTGAATACAGATTTTTTGCCTCTTTGGTTAGGTTTATTCCTAGGAATCTTATAGTTTTAAGTGCAATTGTAAATGGGATTGACTCTTTAATTTCTCTTTCTTCTGTTTTGTTGTTGGTATATAGAAATGCAACTGATTTCTGTGCATTGATTTTATATCCTGACACTTGACTGAATTCCTGTATGAGTGCTAGCAGTTTTGGAGTGGAGTCCTTTGGGTTTTCCACATAAAGTATCATATCATCTGCAAAGAGTGAGAGTTTGACCTCTTCCTTGCCGATTTGGATGCCTTTTATTTCTTTTTGTTGTCTGATTGCTGAGGCTAGGACTTCTAGTACTATGTTGAATAGCAGTGGTGATAGTGGACAGCCTTGCCGTGTTCCTGACTTTAGGGGAAAAGCTCTCAGTTTTTCTCCATTGAGAATGATATTCACTGTGGGTTTTTCATAGATGGCTTTGATGATATTGAGGTATGTACCCTCTATGCCTACACTATGAAGAGTTTTGATTAAGAAAGGGTGCTGTACTTTGTCAAATGCTTTTTCAGCATCTATTGAGAGGATCATATGGTTCTTGTTCTTTCTTTTATTAATGTCTTGTATCACATTGATTGATTTGCGAATGTTAAACCAACCTGGCATCCCAGGAATAAATCCCACTTGGTCGTGGTGAATATTTCTTTTAATGTGCTGTTGGATCCTATTGGCTACTATATTTTCCGGATTTTTGCATCCGTGTTCATCAAGGATATTGGTCTGTAATTCTCCTTTTTGATGTGGTCTTTGCTAGTTTTGGGATCACGGTAATGCTGGCCTCCTAAAATGGTTTGAAATTTTTCCTTCCAATTCTATTTTTTGGAACAGTTTCAGGAGAATAGGTATTAATTATTCTTTGTTTGGTAGAATTCCCCTGGGATGCCATCTGGCCCTGGGCTCTTGTTTGTTGGGAGATTTTTGATGACTGCTTCAATCTTCTGACTGGTTATGGGTCTATTCAGGTCTTCAGTTTCTTCCTGGTTCAGTTTTGGTAGCTTATATTTCTAAAAGAATGCATCCATTTCTTCCAGATTGTCCAATTTGCTGGTGTAGAGTTCCTCATAATATGTTCTTAGAATTGTTTGTATTTATTTGGTGTTGGTTGTGATCTCTTCTCTTTCATTCATGATTTTATTAATTTGAGTCCTTTCTCTTTTCTTTTGGATAAGTCTGTCCAGGGGTTTATCAATCTTATTAATTCTTTCAAAGAACCAGCTCCTAGTTTCGTTGATTTTTCCCACTGTTCTTTTGTTTTCTATTTCATTGATTTCTGCTCTGATTTTTATGATTTCTCATTTCCTGTTGGGTGTAGGCTTTCTTTGCTGTTCATTCTCTAGCTTTTTAAGGTGTAGAGTTAGGTTGTGTACTTCAGATATTCCTTGTTTCTTGAGAAAGGCTTGTATTGCTATACACTTTCCTCTTAAGACTGCTTTTGCTGTGTCCCAAAGATTTTGAATAGTTATGTTTTCATTTTCATTTCTTTCCATGAATATTTTTAAATTCTTCTTTAATTTCCTGATAGACCCATTCATTCTTTAGTAGGATGTTCATTAGCCTCCATGTATTTAAGTTCTTTCCAACTTTCCTCTTGTGGTTGACTTCTAGTTTCAGAGCAGTATAGTCTGAAAGTATGCAGGGAATTATCCCATTCTTTTGGTAGCTGTTGAGACTTGATTTGTGACCCAGAATATGGTCTATTCTGGAGAATGTTCAGTGTGGACTAGAGAACAATGTGTATTCTGTTGTTTTGGGATGGAATGTTCTGAGTGTATCTGTGATGTTCAACTGGTCCAGGGTGTCACTTAAAGCCTTTACTTCCTTGTTGATCTTTTGCTTGGATGATCTGTCCATTTCAGTAAGGGGGTATTAAAGTCCTCTACTAATATTGTATTATTGACAATGTGTTTCTTTGATTTTGTTATTAATTGGTTTATATAATTGGCTGCTCCCATGTTAGGGGCGTAGATATTTATGATTGTTAGATCTTGTTGTCAGACAGATCCTTTAAGTATGATATAGTGTCCTTCCTCATCTCTTATGATATTCTTTGGCTTGAAATCTAATTTATCTGATATAAGGATTGCCACTCCATCTTTCTTTTGCTGTTCATTGGCATGGTAAATTGTTTTCCACCCCCTCACTTTAAATCTGGAGGAGTCTTTGCGTGTAAGATGAGTTTCTTGTAGACAGCATATTGATGGTTCCTGTTTTTTTATCCATTCTGATACTCTGTGTCTTTTAGTTGGGGCATTTAGTCCATTTACATTCAGAATAACTATTGAGAGATATGAATTTAGAGCCATTGTATTGCCTGTAAGGTGACCGTTACAGTATATTGTGTTTCTTCCTTTTTGGTCTATGTTTCTTTTAGGTTCTCGTTGCTTAGAGGACCCCTTTCAGTATTTCCTGTAGAGCTGGCTTGGTGTTTGAAAATTCCTTGAGTTTTTGTTTGTCCTGGAAGACTTTTATCTCTCCTTCTATTTTCAATGACAGCCTAGGGCGCCTGGGTGCCTCAGCGGGTTAAAGCCTCTGTCTTCGGCTCAGGTCATGATCTCAGGGTCCTGGGATCGAGGCCCACATCGAGGCCCACATCCCTGCCGAGCAGGGAGCTTGCTTCCTCCTCTCTCTGCCTGCCTCTTTGCCTACTTGTAATCTCTGTGTCATATAAATAAATAAAATCGTTATAAAAAATATGACAGCCTAGCTGGATATAGTATTTTCGGCTTCATATTTTTCTCTTTTAGTGCTCTGAATATATCATGCCAGTTCTTTCTGGCCTGCCAGGTCTCTGTGGATAGGTCTGCTGTCAGTCTAATATTTCTACCATTGTATGTTATAGACCTCTTATCCCAATCTGCTTTCAGGAATTTCTCCTTGTCAGTAAGACTTGTAATATTTACTTTTAGATGATGGGGTGTGGACCTATTTTTATTGATTTCGAGGGGGGCTCTCTGTGCCTCCTGGATTTTGAAGCTTGTTCCCTTCGCCAAATTAGGCAAATTCTATATTAAAATTTGCTCTAATATACCTTCTGCCCCCCACTCTCTCTTCTTCTTCTTCTTCTGGGATCCCAATTATTCTAATATTGTTTTGTCTTATGGTATCACTTATCCCTCGAATTCTCTCCTCATGGTCCAGTAGTTGTTTGTCTCTCTTTTCCTCTTCTTCTTTATTCTCTGACATTTTGTCTTCTACATCACTAATTCTGTCTTCTGCCTCATGTATCCTAGCAGTAAGAGCCTCCATTTTCAATTGCATCACATTAATAGCTTTTTTGATTTCACCTTTGTTAGATTTTAGTTCTTTTATTTCTCCAGAAAGGATTTTTATTTCTCTAGAGAAGTCTTCTCTTTTATCTTCCTTGGTTTTTTTGAGCCCAGACAGCACCTTAAGAATCGTCATTCTGAACTCTAGTTCTGTCATGTTACTAATGTCTGCATTGATTAGGTCCCTAGCCATCATTACTTCCTCTTGTTCTTTTTTTGTGTGTGTGTTGATTTTTTCTGCCTTGTCATTTTATGCAGGTAAGAATAGATGGATGAGAGAACCAAATACTAAAGGGTAGCAAAGACCCCAGAGAAATATACACTATCCTACTCAGAAGAGACCTGGAACTGGGGAGAAAAGAATAGGGAAAAAACAAAAAAACAAAAACAACAAAAAAAAAACAAAATCAAACAAACAAAAACAAAACAAAACAAGAATAAATAAAACAAAATCCTATATCTATATCTATATTATCTATTTCTGTTTCTATATCTATGTCTGTCTCTGACTCTATATCTATCTCTATCTCTGCATCTATCTCTATCTCTATCTTTTAGACTGGTGAATTGAACAGACCCTATATGTATACAATAATAAGGTTAAATACAATGAAGGGATAAAATATGAATATAACAATGAAAATTTAAAAAGATTAAAAAGTGTTGATAAGATATAATAGTTAAAAACATTAAAATAGGAAAAAGGAAAAATTAAAAAAAAGTAAGAAAAAAATTCAAAGAAAAAAAAGTCAAAGAATTTAACTTTGAAGGAGTAAAGAATCATGGGGAAAATGCCATGAATTCTCTGGTTGCTTTCCCCTAGCTCCAGAGTGCCACAATTCTCAGCAATCTGGAACTTGGCTTTGGCTGGATTTTTTTTTCTGGTCTTCTGGGGGAGGGGCCTGTTGCTGTGATTCTAAAGTGTCTCTGCCAGGGGTGGAATCACACTGCCCTCGCCAGGGGCCAGGCTAAGTAATCAGCTCAGGTTCATTCTCAGGAGCTTTTGTTCCCTGAATGCTTCCCTTACAGCTTTGGAGGATGAGACTGAAAATGGCGGCTCCCAGTCTCTAACCTGGAGAACTCTAAGCTGAGAGTTCGGGGCCTCAGTCCTCAGTGTGCCTCAGAGAAAAGCAATCCCTCCCATTTCCTGGTCTCCGGCTACTCTCTGAGCTAACCAGGCCTCTGCCCGAGCATCTCTCTCCCTCTGACTTTGCCCTGTTTAGAATCTCTGAGCGTGGCAGATTCCTTCAGCTGCTCCTGTGGCACTCCTCCTGGAGGAGGGAAGGAGGGGTCTCTATGGGTCTGCTGCCTGTGGCATCCCCGCTCACAGAGCAGTGGCCCAACCGTGCTTTGAATCACAGCCCAAGGTATCACTGAGCTGAGAGTCCCCTTCTCAGCTTGCCTCCATCTCTCCCATTGTCTTCTCTCTGATACCTGGGAGCTCAGTTGCACTCAGACACCCCTGGTCTTTTTGTGTTCCCATAGGTCCTGGGACCACACTGTCCCCACGAGGGCTTTACCCCCAGCTTGGGCTCTGGGGCAACATCCCTCACTGGAGCCAACTTCTAACAGTTCCGAGTTTGTGCTCTGCTGCTTCCTCACTTGCCGGGAACTGGCCCCTCCCCCCGGGGTCTATCCTCCCGTCGCTGTAGATTCACTTCTCCGCACAGCCTACCTTCCGGAAAGTGGTTGATTTTCTGTTCCTAGAATCACTGCTCTTCTTCTCTTTGATCTCCTGTAGAATTTTTAGGTTTTCAGAATAGTTTTCTAACTATCTGGGTGAATTTCTGGGACCTTATGATAATCGGTCTCCTACTTCTCCTCCATCTTGTCGCTTCTCCTGGAACTAATATATCTTGATTGTAATAGTATATACACAAAGCTATAGTTATGATAAAATTGTGTAGAACTCAATACACACCCCCCACAAAAAAAGTACAAGTAAAACTAGGGAAATACTAATAAGATTAGTAGACTATATCTTGGTTGTGATATTATAGTATAGTTTTGTAAAATGTTACCTTTGAGGGAACTTTGTTAATTATAGACAGGATTATTCTATTATCATTTTTTGCAACTGCATGTAATTCTACAATAATCTCATAAAATTTCAATTAAAAATGAAATAATTAGGAGTAAGTATCATGAAGGATGTTCAACACCTCTACACTAAGGACTATATAATATTATTAACCATAAATTAAAGATGAACAATATACATGAAAGGAAAGATGAATTATATACATGGAGGTTTATAGAATGTTTGTGGGCTGGTGGACTTGATATTGCAAAGATGCCATTTTTTCCCCAAAATGTTCTGTGCAATGCAAATCTCAGTCAAAATCCCAGCTGATGGTTTTCAGGAAATTGACACACTAATTCTAAAATGTTTAAGGACATGCAACAAACCAAGATCAATTGGAACAATCTTCAGGGGCAGAGGATTATTATGGAGAACTTGCAATATCAGACACTGATACCTATACAAATACAATAAATAAGATTTTTGTCAGAATGGTGTAAGAATAGACAAGTCAATTGGGAATGTGGATGGTCCACAAAGAGACACAAACATAGAGTCATCTATTGTATAGCAAAGTGACACTCTGATACAGTATATAAACACATTTCACTGAATTAATAACATTGGTTATCATATGGGAAATATAATGAATTTTGACTATCTACTTCCCAGTTTACACAAAAATCAATTTTTGAATCGTTTATGTAAATATAAATCTTTAAAAATGAAATATAAAATATATCTTCATACATTCTGGTAGGCATACATTCCTCAAATAGAGAAGAAAGGTGTTATTTTTAAAGAAAGCATTGCCTGGTGGTGGGTATCAAGGAGGGCACGTATTGCATGGAGCATGGGTGTGGTACATAAACAATGAATCTTGGGTCACTGAAAAAAAAAAGAAAGAGTTGCTAACTATGAGTACATTAAAATTAATAATTTACTTTTATTAGAGGACATTGTTAAGAGTTAAAAGACCAGTGCATAGAGCATAGATTATATACAACAGATATTGCTAACAAAAGGCTTTTGCTCAAAATACATATTACACAGCTCCAGTGGGCAGAAGACCCAGGTACATAACAAGAGAGGGCAAGGGTCATAAATTTTTGAGAAAGTGCTAAATTCCATTAATCATTTGGGGAATGTAAATTAATAAACAGTAATTGTTACTAGATTGTTTGCTAACATGACCTCATTAACTCCTTATGTCTCTGGAGTTATGGTTCTCTGAAATGGGAATTTTTCTTTTCTTCCATAAAAAAGATAATGTTTATTTCCACAAGTACAATATGTTTACATACAAGATCTCAGTGGACCTTGAATCTGGGATGGCCTTGTAACTTGCTTCAGCAAAAGAATGTGGAAGAAGTGATGTAGTGTACCTCCTTAGCATGCTGCCACTCTGAGAAGCATCCCAGACTCACCTCCTTGAAGATGAGAAAACATATAGAGAGTTTGGTTGTCGAACTTCAGACATGTGAGTGTGCCCACGCTCAACCCTCTAGTTTGCCCCCTGAGAACTACAGCAATATGAGTGTCCCCTGGAAAGTCTAGCAAAAGGACGTTGGACTGAACCCGAGCTAAACTACTGACCCGTGTAATTGTCCCATGTAGTAAAATAGTGGTGATTTTAAGCCTGTAAGTTTTGGTGTCTTTCATTACACAAAAATATCTAACTGAAACAACGATACAATGGTCTATACCCACAAGAATAGCTAAAATGAAAAGTATCGAAATCACCAAATGTTAACCCCAAAGCACAGGATCTAGAACCCTTATACCCAGGTGGTGGAGATGTAAACAGGCACACTTTGGAACACCATTTGGCAATATCTATCAAAGTTGAATGTACATATATTCTGACACCTAACATTTGTACTCTTTAGGTATGTACCCAAGATAAATGCACCTAAAACACATGTAAGGTTGTTAACTATAGAATTATTCATGAAAGATAAAAACTAGAAACAACCCAAATATCTATCTAATGTAGAATGGATATAAAAGTAAATTATGACTTATCTCTGAATTATATAGTCATGAAAACAAACAACTCCACCCAACCTCATTGACCCATATCACAAACACAATGACACAAAAAAGATGCATGATTGCATTTTATGTGATGTTCAAAACTGAGCAAAAATAGTCTCTGGAGTTAGCAGCAAGGAGAGTCTGCTAGCAACATGGAATACTGAAAAGAAGACAATGCATAGGAGAGCATGCTTTGGGATGTTGATAATATTTTTTGTTGTTGATGTGAATGCTGGTTATATTGGATGTATTTATTTCATAAGAATTTTTTTGCATTTTTAATAGGAGAAAGCTTATTAGTTAGGAATAAATCTATTTAACAGAAAGCACCCATTATCTTTTCTCTTAATATTCTGAAGACTTAAATTTAATATATTTCACCTTAAATGGTTTTAAGTACTACATAATGGTTGATATTTTTTAAATCATCATTTTTTTAATCTTTTAAAACTGATTAATGGTATTTTATTACATTCTTATAAAAATCTAGTTGTGGCCTGGTTTTATTATTATTATCATTATTATTAAGTTTTATTTAAATTCAGTTAGTTAACATACAGTGTAATATTAGTTTTTGGTGTACAATTTTTGTGTCTGTACATTATACTTCAATAAAACTTACAAAACAACATAAAACCCATAATGAAAGAAAATATGTTCTTCAGAAAAATGCTAGTGACTTGGTATTATAGATAAGACTAAAACATTAGTTAAGCCACACAAATACAAACCAAGAATAAATATTTAAGATGCATTATTTGGTAAAATATTTTATTCTTATTTATTTATTTGAGAGATAGCAACAGAGATAGAGAGAGCACAAGCATGGAGGAGAGGGAGAAGCAGGCTCTCTGCCAAGCAGGGAGCCAGAAACGGGGCTTGATTCCAGGACTCTGGTATCAGGACCTGAGCCAAAGGCAGATGCTTAACGGACTGAGCCACCCAGGATCCTGTAAGATATTATATTTTTAAGTGTCCAGATAACCAATGTAGAAATGTTTTCAAGTTTTGCTTTAGTGTTAATTTACACTGATTACATTTTTGGAAAGTTTATTATTTTTATTTTAATTTTTTTTATTTTTTAAAGATCTTATTTATTTTAGAGAGAGTGAGAGAGGGCATGAACAAGAAAGAAAAGGGAGAGAGAGAGAGAATCTCAAGCAGAGTCAGCTCTGAGCACTGAGCCAGATGTGAGGCTCAATTTCATGATCCCTGAGATCATGACCTGAGTCAAAACCAAGAGTTGGTCATTCAACTGACTGAGCCAACCAGGAGCCCTGGAAAAAGTTTAATTTTTAAAATAGGTTTTAAATAGGACAATTTGTGATTCCAACCACATAATACAACTAATTTGTTGTTGTTCTTTTAATTGTGTTATGTTAGTCACCATACAACATACAGTACATCATTAGTTTTTGATGTAATATTCCATGATTCATCATTTGAATATAACACCCAGTGCTCCATGCAATACATGCCCTCCTTAATATCCATCACTGGGCTAACCCATCTAATCTGTAACCAATAAAAATAGCTATCAGGTTTTACTTCTTTTTTTACTGCTTCTTCTCTCTCTCTCTCTCTCTCTCTCTCTCTCTCTCTCTCTCTCTCTCTCTATCTCTCTTTCTCTCAGAAGTTTCCTAGTCTGGACCAAACATTACATGCTCACCCACCTGCCATGCTCCACCTGTTTTTTCATATACTAATGAGAAGTTTTATTTCAATTTGTAATGGTTGCTCAAGGTTTACTCTAAGTTCAGTCTGTGATAATCTTTATGAATATTTTCTCAGCCTTTATGAATCTTCTCTGGCTACTCGCTCCACTTGCTAAACCCAGATGGTGTTGGGGTGCCTGGTCTTAGGGCTCTTCCTCAACTCACTGGTTGTTAACTTCTCAGAATCCAAGCCTCTCTTGGAAACCTCCTGAAGACTTTTTCCTCCTGCCAGAGAGGGGCAGGTCCTCCCCTCTGCCAACACACACACAACCTTCTCTTGCAGTGTTTGGGACCATTAGCAACCCTGGTCTGAGGGAATCCTCAGGTGGGTCCCAAGTGCTCGCAGTGCAACCCATTTCCTTGACTGGGAAGATCTGAATCCTGAGCAGAGAAGAGGGAAATAGGAGGGTGTGTTGCTTCTAGCATGGCCAGTGATCTTCCAGTATACTCTCCTGGCAGCATTGGGTACAGGTGGTGCTGCTGCTCCTCCAGCCACAACCAATGGCATCACCATCACTTCTATTCACACAGCTTGCTCTGTACCTCATCACTTTTATCTATCTAGTTCGCACTCTCACTGGATGGTCTGGAGAAACCTCATCAGCACCTTGAACTCGTCCTTGGCCAACAAAGAATGCTCTTTCCCTCCTCAGAATGTCTGAGGAGATGTTCTCTGCCATGTGGCCTATTTGATGCTTTGGTTTTCACTTATTTTTATCTGCAAGTTTCCTATCTTACCAAGTAAATTGTATATTTTCCTGGTTAATGATGCACTTTAAGATACACGAATTTCAACAAGATAATCAGAGTATCAAAAAGAATAACTGATAATATTTAATTCTTAATGGATACCAGAGAGTGTATTCGATTTAAAAAATTAATCCTTAAACTAACTCCTACTATGTTGATATTGTGCTGTTGGTCACAGACAAGGAACATTATGAAAACAGAGATTCCATTGCTTGCCTCTGATCTCTGGGCAGCCTGTGGCATAGCTGAAACATGTACTCTGGTTAGACTCCAGCACACCCCCTTTTACCTCACCCTGCCATTTTTTGAGCCATGGCTCTGCCTAGCATTGATTGCATTGAATGTACTTTTTTTTTCTTATGTTGGTTCCTTGTTTTGGTCCATCCACCACTGTAAGCAACTGTTTGACACTATGTATTCAAAACTTTTTAATCCCTAGATTTACTTGGTACATGTTTTAAATTCAGATGAAATACAATTAACCAATTATCTCTTATAAAATTAATTAACAAAATATATTTAAAACCTAAAAGGCATATGTGTAGATAATGTTGCACATGAGATGGGGACCTATTAAAACCTCCATGTGGACCCTGCCACAACCCTCTCAAGCACACTCTCTTGATGCAGGCTCAGAGTGTGCATTGTGCAATGAGAGGTGGGAACCACAGAAAGGGGGAGGGTCTCATGGTAAACAGAAACTTCAACACCTCTGACATAATTTTTTGGGATAAAATATTTCAAACATAGGAAGGAATTAATCCTAGTCCCATAGAGGGGTTAAAGTAGCCTCTTCTTTTCTAGCTAATTTTAATGTTTACTTTCCTTGTATGTTTTCCCCCATATTGGGAGAACACTTTGCAAAGAAAAAGCAGCTGCTATACAGAAATTTAGAAAATGCTGTGCCTCGGATATCCCTCCTTCATCAAACATGTATTATGGTACCATGTTCCAAACTCAGGGAGAGAATATGCAACAATACTGAAACTAATTTTCTTTCTTTCTCAACAAACTCTGCAGAAAATTCTGTGGGATTAATTAGACAAGCAAAAGCACATAGAAATAAGGTTTATGTGTTCAACATAGAACATAGTTGTGAGTTATGGAGGTCCTAAAGTGGTATCTACACATCAGGTATGGAGAATCCAGGTAAGTTCTGGGCTTATTTTTGAAGGGAAACACCAGATGCAGGGAAACACCAGATGTTGCATCCTTTCTCTGTAACATCTGGATGCTAATGGCATTTATTTTGTGCAGTTATGGAAAGACTATACAAGAAGAGATGTAGACTACTATAACAGACTGGTGCACAGTTAACAGTAAACTGGTGCCCAGTAAACAGTAACTATCAGAGTGTCACTATATGCTGGCACCTCTGAACATAGTTTTCTACAGTGAATTAAAGGTGCTCTACCATTCCAGAAGCTTCTACAGTTCCTCCAGAGGGACTTCTTAGCCCATGGTCCAGAGGTTGGATGCAAGCATAGGGCACAAAAATTGACCCCCCAATTGAAAGCTCCTCTCTTCCCTGGGTACATTTCCATTAGAATTCCTAAATTGTATACCATTTTCTGATGATCATCATAATTTAAATTTTAATAATCGTCTTGTTGAAAAACAAATTAAGAAATTAAAAAACAAGTGAGCTTAAGGTGTTGCATTTCTCTGGAAGGCTACCACTAATTAAGATGTTGAAAGCAATTTTAACACCATTTCTCACCACTGTGACAAATCTGACAGGTTTACAAATTATCATTCTGGGACTCTCACACTGGATGTCCATGTTTTGTCAGATTCTGTGACAGATCACAAACGTGCATGGTAATTGCAACAAGTAATATAATACCTCGCAAAAAAGTAAAGCACACTCTCAGGTGATTCCAGAAAACTGGCCTTTTCATTTGCATTAAAAACTATTGTTTTTGGCAGTTATGAGAAGAAGACTAATAGCATTTTGTAAGGCTAAGTTACCAATTTTCCCTTTAGATAAATTTCATGTTCAAGAATGATTAGATCACCAATCTCTGTACTAGATATCCAAGCAACATGGTCTGCTTGTTAGGTTATTTCCCGGATATTTGAAATCCAACCTGTAGGTGAAAAATATCTCACATAACACGGGTGGCTCCAAACCAGTACTTTTCCAGCAAATAAGCTAGTTAGGATAATTTTTCATTTTACTATGTACTGCAGCTGCTACTGGGCTCACTGAATCCCTATTTTACAGGAGAGGAATAATTCCAGAGGCTGTTCTGAAAGGTTAATCTTGCGAGGAAATTTTGATAAATCAACAGACACGGACTCAGAGTTAGATAACAATATTTGTCTTTTTTCTCTTTCTCTTTCATTTTCTTCTCTCCCCCCACCCCTTCTCATCCCCCTTTTTTCCTTCTTCTTCATATAAAACAATCTGCAGTGGTAGATATAGCAAGTAGGTAAAAACTGAATAAGGAGAGAAAGATTCAGGTTGAATTTCCATATCTTCCATTGTTGGAGGTATAAGCTTCAAAACAGTTTATTTTTTTAAGCATTTTATTTATTTATTTGACACAGAGAGAGATCAGATCGCAAATAGGAAGAGAGGCAGGCAGAGAGAGAAGAGCAAGTAGGCTCCCTGCTGAGCAGAGAGCCTGATGCGGGGCTTGATCCCAGGACCCTGAGATCATGACCTGAGCCGAAGGCAGAGGCCTTACCACCCTGAGCCACTCAGGCACACCAGTTCAAAACATTTTAGAAAGAAAAAGCAGAAATAGAAACACTGTTTCTAGCTATTGTCCCTTTCCCATGTACAGCATTCTTCCTTTTGTGCCCTAAGGTATAGATGTATTATCTTAGTACTCACAATAACACTGACATCTAGCATACATTGGATCCTAACTATGACCTGGGGAATTATATTCATTATCTCATTTACTTTCATCAATCACCCAGTAAGTAGTTTAGTCCTATGTTTTAGAGGAATATAAAGAAGCTCAAAGAGGTTAAGTAACTTGTTCAAGGTAACATTGCCAGCAATAAACCAGACATCCCAAAACTGTGTGCATCTCTTCCCATGCCCATCCTATTTCTCCATAACAGCAGTTATCTGTATCTGATGATGTCTGTTGAAGGCATCAATTATGACTTTGCTCCATATCATAAGTGCCTGTGCAGTGCACCTGCAACGGATACCCAACATGGCTTTACTGAAAGTAGGAAAAACAAATAAATAAGCAAATGAGCAAGTGAAGCTGCTATTGCCTCAGTCAGTAATTTACTCAATGTTTTTTGAATATCTATCATGAAGCAGGCCAGTGTCCCTAGAGGGGAAACCTGAGACAGAAACTTGCATGGATTTGATATATTGAGAGAGTGACTTCAAGAGGAAGAGGGTGGAGGACAAAAGATAGAGCAGGGCAAGGAGTTAAACAAAGATGTGGTCTCAGATGGAGTCTAACTTCAGCCTGATCCCACAGGGAGCTCTAGAGTGTGTGTTGTACCGCAGAGTGCAATAAGGCCAGGAGTCAGACTTTTATCAGCCATTAGCTGTGAGCCACCCATAGGAGAGGGGCCTTAACCTCTCAAGCACACAGCTTCTATCAACCAAGGGGGATGCTCTAGAGAAAGGACAGTTGTGAGCCATTAGCAGCCAACATATGCAACGGAGCTAGGGGTGGGTGTACTAGTGGGGTAAAGGGAATCAGCAGAAACCAACAGCATCTCCTAAAGCATACACCACGCTAAAGCAAACTGTAGTTCTATAGATGTGTTTCCAATTAGTGTGCATGTTCAATGGCCACAGCCCACTCCATCATTGTCCTTCAGAACACAACCATCTTAAAACCAACCTCCCTCGTGGACTTTTCCTAGACTACTTCAACTCACATGTACTTCTCTTTTTCAGAAATCCTAGTGCATCTCTGAACCAAATGTTTAGGCGGTTAATAATTGTCTGTACATGCCTTTAGATTATTATACATACATATAATTGTATTCTTATTAAGCCCAAAAGCTCCTCTAAGGCATGGATTGTAGCATCAAATGATGATCTTTAGTAACTTTGATGCACTTGGCCAGTGCTAGACGGTGTCAGGGATGTAGCAGAAGGCATTAATCCTGCATAGTAATAAATAATGGTAATAATGCACATTTTGAAGTCTTTCCTATTGGCCAGGCAATGCACCAACACAACACTCAACAAGCATTATTTCAATACAATCTCCATACCACTCCTGTTATATAGTCTATTATTAAAAATGCTCTCAACATCAGAGAAGAGAAGACCCTGATACAGAGTGGCCTAATAAATTAGAGACACTTTCATCCTATACCCAGGAAACCTGAAGATAGAGTATTGCTGGCCTTGGTTTCATGGGTCTGTGTGTTTCTTTAGGTCTTGTTACCACATGGTCACATGATGGCTAGTATTGTTTCCCCAGGCACCATGTTTGATTCAAAACAGGAAAAAAATAATTCTTGTCAACTACATATGCCTTTTTTATTCAGCAAAGTAAAATCTTTTTCAGAAGACACCAAGAAACTTCCACTTCCACATTTGGCCATGTTGTAGCCATAACTGCTACAGGGTTACCCCTTTCAGCAAGAATGGTTGGCAAAATATGCATTTTTTCCTCAGGTGCTAGAGTACAGTGGGGAGGATTGCAATAAGAACAGGAATTAGGAATGCCTGCTTAGCTCACAGACATTATCTGCTATGTGCAACTACAAAATTCATCTCCATTTCATAGGTAAGAAAACTGAGGCAATTAACTAATTGCCCCAAAACTGATAAGCAATGAGTTAATACTCAGACTCAATTCTGACTATTGAGTCTGCACTTATGATTACTTTGCTGTAATACTTTTTTAGTTAGTGCACCTTAGTGCTCATTTCTATCTCAAAAATAAGAAAGATAAGTTAGAGCACTACCTTAGAGCAGTAACCATCAACAATGGAAAAAATTCTAAATCCTGGGTTGCTATCTCTTTCCATAGAAGGCAGATGTGAGTAATCTGAGTTTAGGTTAATAAAGGAGAAGTCATCAAAGTGAGTGAGTCATCAAGTGAGTGCAAAAAGGATGACTGATGAAACAGACACACATCCTTTGACTATCATTGATATCAGAATGACTGTGTAAGTTTTTGTACAACTATTTCATAGTTCAATCCTTCCTGGCTTACACAATTCATTTAATTTTGATGTTGTTTTCTAAATCTCTGCTACAAATAAGACGTATAATTAGAACTCCTAGTGGAAGGTGTGGTATAAATATGAAGTTCATGAAACATGGTAGTCCAAGTCACCCACTTTTAATGTGGAGGTAAGAGCAACCCCCATGACAAAAGTAGAGACAATACAGACAAGATGGTATCCTGGTGGGTTCTAGGTTGTACGCTGTGGTGTGCTCGTGTTGGCTAATGCTGACTCACCAGGGCTGATTGCTAGCATTTCTTCCCAACTCCCTGGTGTCACACTGATAACCTGAATTCTTCTGTAGCGAAAGATGCCCAACTTCCTGGACAGCCCATCTGAATAAAATCATGTTTTCAAACACAAAAAGAAGAGGAAAAGAATTTGAGCAAAACAATATCACGTTAGGTATAGGATTTGGGGAACACCTCACATGTAAACTCGTAACTGCTGAGCTCACCTGCATATTATTAACATGAAAAACAGTATCTTGTTTCATCTGTATCCTAGGACTCTGGGGAATACTTTGTCGGTGACTGTCCTTGGTTCCTTTAATCAATATATGTCTGTTTCTTGCTATGTACACCAGTTATTGGTCATCAGATACCCAATGGCAAAAAATATATACCTCTATATATTTATTATATGTTATTTATTTATATTTATTATATATAATTTGTAAATATTTAAATATATGTATATATACATATAATAAGTTCCTTAGTACTTTAATACGTGGGAGAAATTTTATATAATCAAATTCTTGGAGGCAAACTTATGAACCCACATAGTCTTGTGTGTTGAGGCTCAGTTCTCCCATTTATTATCCATCTGTTACAGCGTCCTTTCACAGCTATTCAATAGCTGAACTGATAAATGGGAAGTCTCCTTAAAAACTCATTGCTCAATTGGTGAAACTGGATGCTTTATTCATTGACAGGTATGATTTATCATTCCATGGCAAGGAGGAAAACATTTGCTCCAGCTGTTCTCACAAACATAGTCCAGCAGTGGGCGCTTCAATCTGTTTCCAAGGAGCAGAACAAGCTTTCAGTTAGGAAACTGCAGCTATATTTAGCACATTAGGTCATTAGTTATCTGTAAACAATCCAGATGCATTATCCTTCCCATTGTTCATAATTAAACCCTTCATCATGGGAATTGTGCAGAGAGTCTTTGATCTTGCTTTCAGATTCCAAAAACTATGAAGTATTTCTGCTCATGTGGAAAGCCCAGCAGGATTCAACCCAGCTTCCTAATGACAGAGTTGTAGCTGCAGTTATTGAGAACTTACTATATGCTAGGCATCAGGTTAGTATTCATATGCATTACATATTTTTAATCTTTTCAGTAACTATGAGTATTTATTTTTATTGATAATGCTGCTTGGATTCTTCGTAGACGTATATGGTGACAAACAACACCAGTCAGATCTCAATCTGAGAAGGAGAACCACTAGAAGTGATGTGAAATAAGGAATTTATTACAGATAGGACCTCAATCTTATGCCATTGTGGAAGCTGGTTGACAGCTTATGTAGGGCTATTTATCTCACATCTGATGTTGCACCTGCAGTCTACAGAGCTACAACCAGCAGTAGGGAATGAAAGATGGACATAAATTTCGGCAGCAAGGACATACAGAAACTAGTAAGAACCAGGTGGAACCCATGAGGATAAACTGGAAGCCACTACCAAGCCTCCAACTTCAATGATGGGGAACAAAGACCTGGGACACTTATTTATGGAGCTAAGCATGAATCTGTCTCAGGAGTCCAAGAAGTTGAATGGAGACACTTGGTAGGAGCTGGCAAAGCTTCAAACCCTGCTGTGGCCCCAGAAGTGGGAGCAGCTTAGGGAAATGCGCTGGTAGGGACCAGGAAGCTGGCTGCTGGTGGTGAGCCAGCAGACCATTTATAGCATATGTGAACAGCAACACAGACGATGCTTTGGAAATTTGCTTCTGGACTGACTTCTACTGACTTCCAGTTGTTTGTATATTGATATTCTCACTCTCATGGTGACAGGTAATGTGCCTCCTTAGCTCCTGCTCCTTACCCCTTCCTGAGAGGAACTTCCCTCATTGGGCCACAGAAGCTATCTGGCCTGCAAGGGACTTCAAAAGTGCTAATTCAAGGGCACTGACTTTGGAGCCCAAACAAGTTTGAATCTCACTTAAAGTCCTTATAATGATCTCAGAACCAGTTAAACTCTCTGATCCCATTACTTCAAATAAAAAATACAATGTACAATATTACACTCTGATTAGTGTGAGTATCTGGTGAAAAAAAGATTTGCAAGGCAGACTGTGTGTTATTTGTAACACAATACATAATACCTATTAATGATGCTGGTTCCTTTCTTGTTCTTCTGTATCCAGAGCTAACCTTCAGTCCTTGTCTTGCCACTCCTAACTTTGTCTCTCTGTTCACATGTAAGGGTCTTCCCCTCTTACTAGTGTCTGCTTGATTTGAAGCACAGACCTTCCCGTTAACAAGTTGAAGCATGCATCTGGGTTGATGAGACACTTGCCTTCCTGGAACTCTATAAGTTCTCCCAATGCTCCCATCGATGACCAACCCTTCCCAGTAACCCCAATAACCCTGCCATAAACCCTCAGTACTGTCCTTGGTCTGGTATCACCATGAATCTTTGCAGAGGGCCAGGCATCCTCTTGGCACATGAAACCAGCTAGCTCTGACAATACCACCAATCCCACTCCAGGATAAGGTCTTGTTTCAGAGTCTAGAGTCTCTCAGTCTTCACTCTTGGTGTTCATCAGACCAAGCTTGTTCCTCTCCTGTGTTTATAGTAACAAACTATAGAAATGATCCCTGAAAGTACAGTCGCTCCTCTTCTCTTCTATTTATAGAAGATAATCAGTTAATACTTTGGGATTTCCTGGTTAAGAAATATTTTATCCAATTTATTTACTCATGGATTGTATAAAGTTCCAGAAAGTGAGACCGAATTGGATATTATTGTGTGTTCCCTTACCCTTGCTCATTTTTGCTTCCTGAATGCAATCATTCCCATCCCAGTTAATTTTTCCATAGCATGGTAACTGAGATCTCAATCCTGGGTCAGTTGCCTCTCTGAGTACCTCTTCTTAGCAACATGGATCCACCTCCCATAATCAGGCAATGTACTAAAGATTAATTTAAAGGGTCTCCTGGATGCCTCACCCCTTCTTACTGTCTTTGTTCTCAGTAGATATGAAGAGAAGCAACTCCTTTGGTACCATGATATCTCCTTTCATGAGCATCTGTGATGCTCCTTGTCATCTTCAATACTGTTAGGGAATAGAAGGTTTGAAGTACTGGGATGTTGTTCCACTAAAAGAATTCATATTTCATTGTCCCTTTGCCTAAAACTCCTGAGAGAGATTCTTTCAAGACAAAGACACAAGGGTACCAGTGGTTGGTTAATTGCAGGTTGGTTCCAAATGTCCACTGTAAGCTCTCAGCCAGGGTCAACTGGATGAAATCACTTAGATTCTAGTTGGTTTTACTGCTCCTCTTGCTGAAATCTTATCTCTTGTGGACCCTAGTCTCAAAGAGATGCCTGATGTTACTACAATGCGGCAAGCTAGCGGAAGTGAACAAGATTGCCAGCCTTGCTTGAATGGGAGAGAGGGAGAGAGAGAGAGAAGAAAGAAAGAAAAAAAGAAAAGGAAATAAAGAAAGAAAGAAAGAAAGAAAGAAAGAAAGAAAGAAAGAAAGAAAAAAGGGAGGAAGGAAAGGGAGGAGGAAGGAAAAGAGGACACATCCTCTCCACTTGTTCACTAAATTNGGACATGCATTAAGTCCCCAAAATGGTACTGCAGTTTATGAAATTCTATGTCCTTTTTTACTCTTTTGTATTTTTTTCTGTGTTTCATTTTCTTTTCTTTTCTTTTTTTTTTTTATTATTATTTGCCCCAGGGGTACAGGTCTGTGAATCATCAGGCTTACACCTTTCACAGCATCCACCAAAGCACAAACCTTCACCAATGTCCATAACCCACCCACCCTATCCCTACCCTAACACACCCCAGTAACCTTCAGTTTCTTTTGTGAGATTAGGAGTCTCTTATGGTATGTATCCTTCCCCATCCCATCTTGTTTAGTTTTTTTCCCTCCCTACCCACCACAACCCCTACCCTGCCCCTCAAGTTCCTCATATCAGAGAGATCATATGATAATTGTCTTTCTCTGATTGACTTATTTCGCTCAGCATAATACCCTCCAGTTCCATCCATGTCGTTGCGAATGGCAAGATTTCGTTTCTTTTGATAGCTGCATAATATTCCATTGTATATATATACCACATCTTCTTTATCCATTCATCTGTTGATGGACATCTAGGTTCTTTCCATAGTTTGGCTATTGTGGACATTGCTGCTATAAACATTCGGGTGCACGTGCCCCTGAGGATCACTACCTTTGTGTCTTTAGGATAAATACCCAGTAGTGCGATTGCTGGGTCGTAGGGTAGCTCCATTTTCAACTTTTTGAGGAATCTCCATACTGTTTTCCAGAGTGGCTGCACCAGTTTGCATTCCCACCAACAGTGTAGGAGGGTTCCCCTTTCTCCGCAACCTCGCCAACATCTGTCATTTCCTGACTTGTTGATTTTAGCCATTCTGACTGGTGTAAGGTGGTATCTCGCTGTGGTTTTGATTTGTATTTCTCTGATGCCGAGTGATGTTGAGCACTTTCTCATGTGTCTGTTGGCCATTTGGATGTCTTCTTTGGAGAAATGTCTGTTCATGTCTTCTGCCCATTTCTTGACTGGGTTATTTGTTTTACGGGTGTTGAGTTTGAGAAGCTCTTTATAGATTTTGGATACTAGCCCTTTATCTGATATGTCATTTGCAAATATCTTCTCCCATTCTGTCAGTTGTCTTTTGGTTTTGTTGACTGTTTCCTTTGCTGTGCAAAAGCTTTTAATCTTGAGGAAGTCCCAATAGTTCATTTTTGCACTTGTTTCCCTTGCCTTTGGTGATGTTCATAGGAAGAAGTTGCTGCAGTTGAGGTCGAAATGGTTGCTCCCTCTGTNCCTCAAGGATTTTGATGGATTCCTTTCTCACATTGAGGTCTTTTATCCATTTTGAGTCTATTTTTGTGTGTGGTGTAAGGAAAAGATCCAGTTTCATTTCTCTACATGTGGCTGTCCAGTTTTCCCAACACCAATTGTTGAAGACACTCTTTTTCCCACTGAACATTCTTTCCTGCTTTGTTGAAGATTAGTTGACCATAGAGTTGAGGGTCCATTTTTGGGTTCTCTATTCTGTTCCACTGGTCTATGTGTCTGTTTTTGTGCCAGTACCATACTGTCTTGATGATGACGGCTTTGTAATAGAGCTTGAAATCTGGAATTGTGATGCCGCCAACTTTGCTTTTTTTTTTCAACATTCCTTTGGCTATTCGGGGTCTTTTCTGGTTCCATATAAATTTTAGGATTATTTGTTCCATTTCTTTGAAGTAAATTGCTGGTATTTTGATGGGGATTGCATTAAATGTGTAGACTGCTCTAGGTAGCATAGACATTTTCACTATATTTGTTCTCCCCATNTTCTGCATGTGGCTGACCAGTTTTCCCAACACCATTTGTTGAAGAGACTGTCTTTTTCCCACTGGACATTCTTTCCTGCTTTGTCGAAGATTAGTTGACCATAGAGTTGAGGGTCCATTTTTGGGCTCTCTATTCTGTTCCACTGATCTATGTGTCTGTTTTTGTGCCAGTATCATACTGTCTTCATGATGACAGCTTTGTAATAGAGCTTGAAATCTGGAATTGTGATGCCGCCAACTTTGCTTTTTTTTTTCAACATTCCTTTGGCTATTCGGGGTCTTTTCTGGTTCCATATAAATTTTAGGATTATTTGTTCCATTTCTTTGAAATAAATTGCTGGTATTTTGATGGGGATTGCATTAAATGTGTAGATTGCTCTAGGTAGCATAGACATTTTCACAATATTTATTCTACCCATCCATGAGCATGGAATGTTTTTCCACTTCTTTGTGTCTTCCTCAATTTCTTTCATGAGTACTTTATAGTTTTCTGAATACAGACTCTTTGCCTCTTTGGATAGGTTTATTCCTAGGTATTTTATGGTTTGGGCTGCAATTGTAAATGGGATTGACTCTTTNTTTTCCCAACACCATTTGTTGAAGAGACTGTCTTTTTCCCACTGGACATTCTTTCCTGCTTTGTCGAAGATTAGTTGACCATAGAGTTGAGGGTCCATTTTTGGGTTCTCTATTCTGTTCCACTGGTCTATGTGTCTGTTTTTGTGCCAGTACCATACTGTCTTGATGATGACAGCTTTGTAATAGAGCTTGAAATCTGGAATTGTGATGCCACCAACTTTGCTTTTTTTTTTTTTCAACATTCCTTTGGCTATTCGGGTTCTTTTCTGGCTCCATATAAATTTAGGATTATTTGTTCCATTTCTTTGAAATAAGTATGCTGGTATTTTGATGGGGATTGCATTAAATGTGTAGATTGCTCTAGGTAGCATAGACATTTTCACAATATTTATTCTACCCATCCATGAGCATGGAATGTTTTTCCACTTCTTTGTGTCTTCCTCAATTTCTTTCATGAGTACTTTATAGTTTTCTGAATACAGATTCTTTGCCTCTTTGGTTAGGTTTATTCCTAGGTATCTTATGGTTTTGGGTGCAATTGTAAATGGGATTGACTCTTTAATTTCTCTTTCTTCTGTTTTGTTGTTGGTATATAGAAATGCAACTGATTTCTGTGCATTGATTTTATATCCTGACACTTGACTGAATTCCTGTATGAGTGCTAGCAGTTTTGGAGTGGAGTCCTTTGGGTTTTCCACATAAAGTATCATATCATCTGCAAAGAGTGAGAGTTTGACTTCTTCCTTGCCCATTTGTATGTCTTTTCTTTCTTTTCTTTCTTTCTTTCTTCCTTTCTTTCTTTTTTTGTCTGATTGTTGAGGCTAGGACTTCTAGTACTATGTTGAATACCTGTGGTGATAGTGGACAGCCCTGCCATGTTCGTGACGTTAGGGGAAAAGCTCTCAGTTTTTCTCCATTGAAAATGATATTCACTGAGGGTTTTTTGTGGGTTTAGATGATATTGAGGTATGTGCCCTCTATTATTCTTCTTACCCTGTGAAGAATTTTGAACATNGTTTTGATTAAGAAAGGGTGCTGTACTTTGTCAAATGCTTTTTCAGCATCTATTGAGAGGATCATATGGTTCTTGTTCTTTCTTTTATTAATGTCTTGTATCACATTGATTGATTTGTGAATGTTAAACCAACCTTGCATCCCAGGAATAAATCCTACTTGGTCGTGGTGAATATTCCTTTTAATGTGCTGTTGGATCCTATTGGCTAGTATTTTTTCAGGATTTTTGCTTCCGTGTTCATCAAGGATATTGATCTGTAATTCTCCTTTTTGATGTGGTCTTTGCCTGGTGNTGCCTGGTTTGGGGATCAAGGTAATGCTGGCCTCATAAAAGGAGTTTGGAAGTTTTCCTTCCAATTCTATTTTTTGGAACAGTTTCAGGAGAATAGGTATTAATTCTTCTTTAAATGTTTGGTAGAATTCCCCTGGGAAGCCGTCTGGCCCTGGGCTCTTGTTCGTTGGGAGATTTTTGAGGACTGCTTCAATCTCCTCACTGGTTATGGGTCCACTCAGGTCTTCAGTTTCTTCCTGGTTCAGTTTTGGTAGTTTATATTTCTCTAAGAATGCATCCATTTCTTCCAGATTGTCAAATTTGCTGGTGTAGAGTTGCTCATAATATGTTCTTAGAATTGTTTGTATTTCTTTGGTGTTGGTTGTGATCTCTCCTCTTTCATTCATGATTTTATTAATTTGAGTCCTTTCTCTTTTCTTTTGGATACGTCTGGGCAGGGGTTTATCAGTCTTATTAATTCTTTCAAAGAAACAGCTCCTAGTTTCATTGATTAGTTCCACTGTTCTTTTGGCTTCTATTTCATTGATTTCTGCTCTGATATTTATGATATCTCTTCTCCTGTTGGATGCAGGCTTTCTTTGCTGTTCTTTCCCTAGCTTTTGTAGGTGTAGAGTTAGGTTGTGTACTTGAGACCTTTCTTGTTTCTTGAGAAAGGCTTGTATTGCTATATACTTTCCTCTTAGGACTGCNAGGACTGCTTTTGCTGTGTCCCAAAGATTTTGAACAGTTGTGTTTTCATTTTCATTTGTTTCCATGAATTTTTTTAATTCTTCTTTAATTTCCTGGTTGACCCATTCATTCTTGAGTAGAATGTTCTTTAGCCTCCATGTATTTGAATTCTTTCCAACTTTCATCTTTTCTTTGAGTTTTAGTTTGAGAGCATTATGGTCTGAAAATATGCAGGGAATGATCCCAATCTTTTGATACCTGTTGAGATCTGATTTGTGACCTAGAGTATGGTCTATTCTGGAGAATGTTCCATGTGCACTAGAGAAGAATGTGTATTCTGTTGTTTAGGAATGGAATGTTCTGAGTATATTTGTGGTGTCCAACTGGTCTAGGGTGTCATTTAAAGGCTTTATTTCCTTGTTGATCTTTTGCTTGGATGACCTGTCCATTTCAGTAAGGGGGGTGTTAAAGTCCCCTACTATTATTGTATTCTTGTCAAAGTGTTTCTTTGATTTTGTTATTAATTGGTCTTTATAATTGGCTGCTCCCATGTTAGGGGCATAGATATTTATGATTGTTAGATCTTGCTGTTGGACAGATCCTCTTAGTATGATATAGTGTCCTTCCTCATCTCTTATGATATTCTTTGGCTTGAAATCTAATTTATCTGATATAAGGATTGTTGCTCCAGCTTCCTTTTGATGTCCATTGGCATGGTAAATTGTTTTCCACACCCTCACTTTAAATCTGGGGGCGTCTTTGCTTGCAAGATGAGTTTCTTGTAGATAGCATATCAATGAGTCATGGTTTTCTGTTTTTTGTTTTTTGTTTTTTATCCATTCTGATACACTGTGTCTTTTAGTTGGGGCATTTAGTTCATTTACATTCAGGGTAACTATTGAGAGATATGAATTTAGAGCAATGGCTATTGCCTGTAAGGTGACTGTTACTGTACATTGTGTCTCTTCCTTTCTGGACTATGTTTCTTTTAGGCTCTCTTTGCTTAGAGGACCCCTTTCAATCTTTCCTCTAGGGCTGGATTGGTGTTTGCGAATTCCTTTAGTTTTGGTTTGTTCTGGAAGCTTTTTATCTCCTTCTATTTTCCATGACAGCCTAGCTGAATACAGTATTCTTGGCTTCATATTTTTCTCGTTTAGTGCTCTGAATATATCATGCCAGTTCTTTCTGGCCTGCCAGGTCTGTGTGGATAGGTCTGCTGTCAGTCTAATATTTCTACCATTGTATGTTATAGACCTCTTGTCCTGATCTGCTTTCAGGATTTTCTCCTTGTCTCTAAGACTTATAATTTTTACTTTTGGATGACAGGGTGTGGACCTATTTTTATTGATTTTGAGGGGGCTTCTCTGTGCCTCCTGGATTTTGATGCTTGCTCATTTCGCTAAATTAGGGAAATTCTGTATTATAGTTTGCTTCGATATACCTTCCTCCCTCTCCCTCTCTCTTCCTCTTCTGGGATCCCAATTATTCTAATATTGTTTCATCTTATGGTATCACTTATCTCTCGAATTCTCCCCTCATGGTCCAGTAGTTGTTTGTCTCTCTTTTCCTCTTCTTTATTCTCTGACATTTTCTCTTCTAAATAACTAATTCTGTCTTCTGCCTCATTTATCCTAGCTGTAAGAGACTCCGTTTTTAATTGCACCTCATTAATAGCTTTTTTGATTTCAGCTTGGTTAGATTTTAGTTTTTTTATTTCTCCAGAAAGGATTTTTATTTCTCTAGAGGTTTCTCTATTATCTTCCATGTTTTTTTTCGAGCCCAGCCAGCACCTTAGGAATCATCATTCTGAACTCTAGTTCTGTAATGTTACTAATGTCCACATTGATTAGGTCCCTAGCCATCATTACTGCCTCTTGTTCTTTTTTTCGTGTTGATTTTTTTCTGCCTTGTCATTTTATGTAGATAGGAATAGATCTATGAAATAACAAAATACTAAAGGGTAGCAATGACCTCAGAGAAATATACACTAACCTACTTAGAAGAGTCCTGGAACTGGTGAGAAAAGAAAGAGGGAGAAAAATAAAAAGCAAACAAGCAAACAAACAAAAAAAAACACAAAATAATACAAACAAAAACAAAACAAAACAAAAATAAATAAAACAAAGTCTTATATCGATATTATCTATTTCTATTTCTATATTTATGTCTGTCTCTTACTCTATCTCTGTATCTATCTCTATCTCTATCTCTATATCTATTGGACTGGTGAATTGAACAGACCCTATATATATACAAAAATAAGGTTAAATACAATGAAGGGATAAAATATGATTACAACAATTAAAATTAAAAAAGATTAATAGTGTTGATAAGATATAATAGTTAAAAATGTTAAAATAGTAAAAAGGAAGAATTTAAAAGTAAAAAGTAAGAAAAATATTCAAAAAAATTAACTTTGAATGACTAAAGAATCTTGGGGAAAAAGCCATGAATTCTCTGGTTGCTTTCCCCTAGCTCCAGAGTTCCACAATTCTCAGCAGTCTGGAATTTGACTTTGGCTGGATGTTTTTTTCTGGTATTCTTGGGGAGGGGCCTGTTGCTGTGATTCTCAAGTGTCTCTGCCGGGGGCAGAATCACACCACCCTCACCAGGGGCCAGGCTAAGTAATCAGCTCAGGTTTGCTCTCCAGAGCTTTTGTTCCCTGAAGGCTTTCCATACGACTTTGGAGGATGGGACTGAAAATGGCGGCTCCCAGTCTCTGACCCAGAGAAGCTGAGAGCTCAGGGCCTCACTCTTCAGTTTGCCTCATAGAAGAGCAGTCCATCCCTCCCGTCTCCTGGTCTCCGGCCCCTCTCCAAGCTCACCTGGCCTGTGACAATGCATCTCTATTTCTGGCACACGGCCCCATTTAGAATCTCCAAACCGGGCAGATTCCTGCAGCCAATCCCATTCCAATGCTCCCAGAGGAGGAAGGATGGGGTCTCTGGGTCTGCCGCCCGTGGGGTCCCTGCTCACAGAGCAGTGGCCCAACCATGTTTTGGATCACACCCCAAGGTAACACCGAGCTGAGAGACACCTTCTCAGCTCAGTTCTGTCTCTCCTGCCAGCTTCTCTCTGATACCTGGGAGCTCAGTCGCACTCAGACACCCCTGGTCTTTTTGTGTCCCCATGGGTCCTGAGATCACACTGTCCCTGTGAGGGCTTCACCCCCCGCTTGCCCTCTGGGGAGACATCCCTCAGTGAAACCGACTTCTAACAGTTACGAGTTTGTGCTCTGCTGCTCTCTCACTTGCTGGGAGCCGGCCCCTCCCCCCAGGATCTATCTTCCAGTCGGTTCTGATTCACTTCTCCACATGTCCTACCTTCCGGAACATGGTCGATTTTCTGTTCCTAGAATCACTGCACTTCTTCTCTTCGATCTCCTGTAGAATTTGTAGGTGTTCAGAATAGTTTGATAGCTATCTGGGTGAATTTCTGGGACCTGATGTTAATTGGTCTCCACTCCTCCACCATCTTGCCACTTCTCTTTAATAGTATGTCTTTAAAAATTCTCCTGAGAGTAGAAAATTTGAGTGTAAGTGGTTGTCTATCAAAATTTTAGTGGTACAAAGGAAAGAAAGATAGAAAAGAGAAAGGAACATGAAGAACAAGAGGAGGGAGGAGGAAGGGAAAGGTAAGGCAAGAGAGGAGTAGGTGGTAGGAAGGGCAGGGGAAAGGAAGGGAGTGATGCGGGAGGTGGTGAGGAAGAGCTGCTGCCAGAGCCTGACAGACTGCTAGGTACTTGTGATGGAGGTGTATAGGAGGCATGCGCTTACTTGTTTATCGAAAATAATCATTGACACTGGCTGCTGACACTGTCAGTTTCCTGTTTGGTGTACTCTCTGTGTACATGTCTGTTAGCTGTCTCCTATTCTAGAACAGAGGATATATCTGTTATCCCTATGCCCATCAGAGTTCCTATAAGAGAGAAAAGGCTTATATGGGTAAGGGAAAGAATGGATGAAATTTTCTCAATATCTAAAGTGAAAGACTGACAACCACAGACCCATATTGGTTAAGCCTTCTCTGATGAAGGTCACTCATGTTCTCTGGTTGGTATTAAACTATAACATGTAAAGGTAGGACACAATGTCAGTAAGAGGTCATTTTATCCTGCTGAAGACCCTATCATTGATAACATTGGTGAGAAGAGTTGAGAGCTACCCCTGGAAAGCCACATTCAAAAGCTCCTTACCCCATTCAGATTCTTTGGCCAATGCAGATCAGATTAGACCAGCATGACATTACTGGGTCCAAGCTGGATTTTTCATGTTCAAAAAGGAAAAAGAATTAATTGGTTAATGTCAACCTCTTCTTGTCTTTTGAGGATTATGGTAGGTTTGGGGTTCAGGCTTCTGAAGTTTTCTTACTTCCTAAATCCCTTGGGGCACCAAGACTCCAGCCTCCCTCCTGGTCTTACAACTGAGCATCTTTGGATCATGTGCTTGCAGTGGTATTTGCAAGGTCTGCAGAGGTTCCTTATGCCTCTTGGCACTCATTGACAATCTAACTTACTGTGTAAGATCCAAACTCCTTTTCTGTTAATAAGCTTACAGTGACATCCTTGTAAGGAACAAGACAAAGAGTTGATTTAAAACGTGACTATTGGGCGCCTGAGTGGCTCAGTGGGTTAAAGCCTCTGCCTTCGGCTCAGGTCATGATCTCAGGGTCCTGGGATCGAGGCCCACATCGGGCTCTCTGCTCAGCGGGGAGCCTGCTTCCTCCTCTCTCTCTGCCTGCCTCTCTGCCTACTGGTGATCTCTATCTCTGTGTCAAATAAATAAATAAAATCTTTAAAAAAAATAAAAAAAATAAAACGTGACTATTTCTAATATATGGTAACCCAGTAAATGGCAAAACACATTTATTCCTTCTTTATTTTGTGGATCACTTTTACGGACCATCAAATTCTGTTGTCAATTGTGAGACTTTCTTCAAAGACAGTTGTCCTGTCCAATACAGCATGTATATGTGCTAGGCATGTGCACACTGACACTTACCAATTTGTTCAACCCTCATAAGAAGCATTAGGAGGGATGTATCATTCACCTCTTTTAGAGAAAAAACAAAAACAAAAACCTGAGACACAGAGAAGCCAACCAGCTCATAGCGTCTAAAAAGTGAGTGCCAGAGCTGGGATGAAGCAAAGCTTTGGTGCAGCTCTAGAGCCCATACTCTGCTTATGGGCCGTGTCCTCTGTGTCTTGTGTTACTGGCCAGTGTCTTTTCCATTTGCAGTCAGTGTGAGTCTGTGTTCTTATCTGCAGAGTTTTTGGAATGCCAGTCTCAGGATGGGCACAGTGATGCTGTTACTCAAATTATTTTTTTTATTCATATGGCATATATTTGGAAAAGAAATCTTTCAGAGTAAAACCTCAAAGTGTCCTTTTGAGGATTTCCAAGGAATTTCTACATCTCATTCCTTAGTTTCAAATCCTAAAAATGTCTATTAGGATTGCCTGTTAGCTACCCTACCAATTGTTTTTGTAACGATTCCCTTCCTATAAAACTGCATCCAAAATTGAAGAAAATTGGAGTGAGCATCCACATTGAATGAGAAAGATGTTCAAACCTGCAGTTTAAAGATAAAAAGCAGGGTGCGTAGATTCTGTAACATTCTCTTTGGCCTGCAGTGGTTATACACAGAATAAATAATCAGTGGAACAAAACCCATCCAGGGAATGTGGGTCATGTGGGAAAAGAAGAATGTTATTGATTCAGTGGCTGTAAAACCTCTAAACTACAGTGGTTTCCTCTGTTAGTTTCTCATTAATTGAGTAGTTCTAGTTTAATTAGTTCCCATTTTACACCCTTTCTGTGCACAAGATAATTACTGCAAGCTTGAAAAGCGGAGAATCTAAGAATATATTGAGTGTAAAGAGAGAGCTGACAAAATACAGGGAGAGTGGGCCTGGCAGGCCATGGGCAGCGACAAGCAACCTCTCCCTGACTTGGCATGTGCATTGCCTTCCAGGTTGCTGTTGAGGCTGTGCTGTACAGTCCATGCATGAAGAAATAAACATACAGTCGTGAAGCCAAGTGCCTCACTAGGAGTTGCTAGTGGAGTTCAGTGGGTACATACTGGTTATGAGTTAAACTGTCACTACAGAGAAACACAACCCAGAATACTTAGAATTTGTAGACTAGAAGGGATTTTCAGTAAGCACAGCAAAGCTAAAACAGGAAATGTTAAGGTTTGTCCAAATTCCCAAGGTGATTTTCGGTCTTTTGGTCAACATCTCCTCTTGCTCCTTCATGATGTGACCCCAACACCAACATTAGATGATCTTGCTGTCTTCAGTTTATAATGTCTGATGTGTGCAGAGAACTCTGATCTGATTTCGAGGAAGTAGTAACCCAGGGGCTACTTAGTGCCTCTTAGGAATTAGTGCCTAAGATGAGGCAAACTTTCCTCAGCGGATTTGGGTGGACTTAGATCTCCCTCCCTCAGCCCCATTCCATAAGCCTGATTACCTGAAACAGGCCCAATAGATTTCATACACCTAGATAAAATTAGGTCCTCTCTGCAGTAATTTCCAATGACCGTTAATCATTGCTAACATAGATTTATTATCAAAATATGTTAGAACAGCTTTAAATCACTTTAAATTCACCCCATGGAAGGAATCTGGATTAGGTTCCAGACTCTTGGGAAAGGTGGCTGCTGAAATCCCACTTAGAGACATTCCATTACATTTGTTACCTCTTGGGGTAAGATACTAGCTGACTGTAATTCGTCCGGTATAGGCCACCTGTTCACTTCCAATTCTCCTGCCTATTATATCCTCATTTCAAAGCAAAGAGAAGAGCAGGAAACATGAAGAAAGAAGTTTTGACCATAAACCCGGGAAAGCCTAGATGATGCTGTACTAAGGAACAAGATCCAGCTCCACATCAGACCGCACAACAAAAGTTTATGTCTTAGGCATGTAAAGTCCATTCTAGAATGGAGGTGGCTCTCTGGGGTTGCTTTTATTGCCTATGCCCAGAAGTGATACGTGGGACTAATGTTCACTTCCTATTGGCCACAACTAGTCCCTGGTTTCCCATAATGCAAGGTGCTGTAACTGTCACCCACCCCCGTGTGCCTGGTGAAGGCAAGTGGACTGGATATTGTGAGCACAGAAGTGCAGGTCTGCTGTTGCACTTAACTCTCAAGTTGTTCAAATTACCAGTTCTCAGCAAAGTTGTTAATGGTGACAGAAGATATTTTAGCAAAGACAGCAGCTGAAATATATGTATTTACCTATTGGCATCTTATTTTAACTCTTAGACTCACCAAACAGGGAATCTCTGCATTATCACTAGAAAGCATAGAAGTCTCCAGTCACATTTTCAGATCTCCAAAGAATATGTTCATGATATGAGGTAGATTTGGAAAAATGTTGATCAGTTAACAAAGTGCCACATGAAAGAATAAATCAATATGAATCTAAATGGGAGGGAATCCCTCACAATTCTGATAATGTCCACTGATGCCTAGCAGAACCAGCCTGGAGGTAAAGCTAGTCCAGTAGTGAGACACTGGCCTTTACCCCTTGCAGTGCAGAAATTGTATACACCAGAAGTCACACCCACAGGAGATTCAAGAACAAGAATGCCCCCCACCAGATTATCCTTCTCTGAGGGCCCTTCAGGCAAAGGAAAGGAATGCCCAGTAGAGGGCTCCCAATAGCTATTCCTCAAGACCCAAAAGCTCTCAGCTATAACAGTTTTTCTTTTAAATTAAGATATAATTAACACATAACATCATATTAGTTTCAATTGTATAACAACATGCCAGCTTGATATTTGTATATATCACATGATGATAACCATAGTCAGCCTAGTTAATACTCCTCAGCACAGAAAGTTACAATTTTTTTTCATATGAAAAGAACTTACAATATCTTTCTAATGCACATAGGATACTGAACATTTTATCTGAAGAATTAATGTTAGAATAACTTGATAGTCTTCCCTAAGAAATTGAAATAGGGACTAACACAATCCCTGACAGAACCTTATACTTAATTGAAAAAGAAAAGGGTAAACATATATGTGAGTGTGTGTGGGCATGCATAGCACCCTAATGTGGGAAAATATTCAACAGACATGACAAACCGATTATTGTCATTAATTTTTTCTTTTTTTCTCTTCTTTTTTTGAAATATTTTATTTATTTATTTGACACAGAAAGAGAGATCACAAGTAGGCGGAGAGGCAGGCAGAGAGAGGAGGAAGCAGGCCCTCTGGTGAGCAGGGAGAGCGATGCGGGACTCGATCCCAGGACCCTGAAATCATGACCTGAGCCGATTGACAATAGGCGCCCTATTGTCATTATTATATTAAAAGTTATTTCAGGGGTGCCTGGGTGCCTCAGTGGGTTAAAGCCTCTGCCATTGGCTCAGGTCATGATCTCAGGGTCCTGGGATCGAGGCCCGCATTGGGCTCCCTGCTCAGCTGGGAGCCTGCCTCCTCCTCTCTCTGTCTGCCTCTCCACCTACTTGTGATCTCTCTCTGTGTCAAATAAATAAATAAAATCTTAAAAAAAACTGATTGCAAATAACAAAGAAAATATAAACATCTCAAGAACAAAACAGGCAAAGGATATGCATAGATGGGTCATTCATGGAGTCATGCAAATGACTAACACATAAGTAAACAAAAAGGAGGATCATCTGAATCACTTGAGAAATAAGACAATAAAATCAGCAGGTTTATGGGATATGTGGGGTGAAGTACACAACCAGAATAAGAGCTAGAGAGGACTTGCTGTCTCCCACTCTTGAGTCTAAAACAAGGGAAGGCTCATCTGAGGTCAAGTCTAGACAGATCACATTTATCCAGGTCCACTGCCTCTCACTGGCCTAAGTGCAGAAGGTAAAGTAGAAAATGGTCAAGTCTTTGATCCATTGACTCTACCTAACAGAAATCTGAGCACAAAGATGTCACCTAACAAACAACTAACTACTTTCACTTCCAGGAGTGTAGTAAATGCTGGATAAGAACAAGTGTACATATAGACAAGTCTTCTTTAATAGAGATCAGAAGTGTGGGATAATGGAGTGGCCTTCAAAATATATTCAACTTTACTGAAATAAAAATGTATAACTTAATACAACTGCACAATTCCCTCCTCTCCATATTAATATCCTAAGGTTATGGCGATGATAATAAGGATGGCAATAATGGTAACAATAAATCTATGCCAACAGTGTTTACAAAAATAGGTAATCTCATATACGATTGAGAAGAGTATACACTAATGAGATCTTTCTGGAAGGTAATTTAACAGTACACATCAAAAATATCATTAATATGTATAACATTTGGCCAAGATTTTTACCCCTAGAAATTTACAACAGGGGAATTATTAAAGGGTTTCTTTTTAAGAAAGGTAAAATCATGACTCTCTTATAAATATAAAATGAATATATAACAAGATTTTATTCATCCCATTATTAATGAGGAAATAAGTAAGATGTTACAACTGGTTCAAAAGAGAATGCAAAAAACACACATATGCAAGGCATCAAAAAAGCTGAAATTAATTTACAAAGAGATGCAAAAATGGTCAGTTTCCACAGAACAATACTCAATCACATTCCACAAATTCATTTTCATTTCTGTAGAAAAAATATTCTCATTATTAACCCTTTTGTACAACTTACACAGTTATAAAATAACTCACAGACAACATAAGACAGAGAAGACTTTGAAAAGTGTTCTAGACACGATGCCCAGCAATCTTTATTGCCTATTCCTGACTTTCGGGAATAAGCAGGACAAAGATATATCAAGAAAGATTCTCATCAAATACTGAGAGTAATAGAAGGAAATAAGGAAACAATTTTACACACAATAATAAATCATTATTAAATTTAACTTTGATACAGCTATATAATGGAATTTCGTACAATCATTAAAAATTGCATAATTAGAAACATATAATTCAATGGACAAAGGGCCACAAAGAAAATACTTCTGTGTTAACAATGTTGCCAAGATATTAAGAAAAGCCTCAAGACACCAAGTTTTTGTTGTGTTTCACTCATTTGTTTATATGTGTGCATATGTGCACCTACTTGTTCGACATTATGTTCAGACCTGAGCCTTCTTTGGAGTTGGAGACAAAACAATACATGTCTCTTCATAATAAAGAACAAGAATACTCTTGTTGCTTCTTGCAGACAATAGGAAAAAAGGAGAAGGTTTTCGAGACAGAGATAAACCAAAGTGTGGCAGTGGCCTAAGCTTGGGTGTAAGCTGAGAGGGCACACCAGGAGACAGACACAAATTCCCTGTTGCTGACAAAATATGCTCACAATGATGCTCGCATGCTGCTGCCTATGCCAGCTGATTAAGGGATCCTTCTTCATGTCTCCAAGAAATCGGTTGCATATGACAGTCTTCGGATAATGTTGTTGTGGATAACCAAGGAATAACATAAGGCTCATGGTAAGGCAAACATGGAAAAATAGGACAGAAACCGTAGGGAGAGAATAGAATAGGATCAACAGTATGACAGAAGAAGGGACTTAGGGCAAAGGGCAAAGGTCACCCAAATTTCTATTTATTTAATACATTTATTTTAAAAAATATCTATTTAATAAAATGCTGGTTTCCCCATAACATGTGATCGGAGAGATTAAATCATCTTTGTCAAGGGTGAGAGGATTGTGGACACCTAAGGACACCTGAAGACAGACTCCTGGTGTATATATGCATAGAGAAAACTTTGAAAGCAAGGGCTGTGATGGACAGCTGTGTCTCTCCCAGAACCAGCCATAAGGCTTGCCACATGGTGGGAACTGAGCAAATGTCTGTGGAGTAAAAGACTATAGTACACCCTCCATGACAGAGAATGAGACTTTTGAGTACTAATAGTCTTCATCATGTTTGTGTACATGTGTGTAAATTGTTTATGTACAAGTACCTATGTATAGGGAGCCTGGGTGGCTCAGTGGGTTAAAGCCTCTGACTTCGGCTCACGTCATGATCTCAGGGTCCTGGGATCGAGGCCCGCATTGGGCTCTCTGCTCAGCAGGGATCCTGCTTCCTCCTCTCTCTCTGCCTGCCTCTGCCTACTTGTGATCTCTCTCTCTGTCAAATAAATAAATAAAAATCTTTAAAAATAAACAAGTACCTATGTATAATTAATATTCTTCTAAACTTTAATTTTATTTGTTTAAACTGTCTAAATTACTACGAGATGTCTGTTAAGAAAGCATCTCTAGTATGATGGTTATGGAATAAGGAAAGAGAATGCCTATCAAACCTTGTGCTTGCCCAGAAAGAGATTAGAAAAATACCCTGCAAGAGCCTGCTGGCCCGCTGCTGTTCCTGGGCAGTTGAAAACTGTTGGGGTTATTCATGAAAAACTATTATTGACTTGAGAATTGTTCCATTCCCTGCCTGGATTTTAGGTCTGTTTTCAGACCTAGAAAAGTCCCTACAGTGTGAAGGAGTTGGAAAACTTGATCTAGTCATAGATTTCCTGTAATTTCCCCTGGACTAAGGTGTGGCAAAGACAGGTGAAAAGACAACAGTGCTCTACTCAGGAGAGGAGTGAGAATATGAATGAACTGGAATCCTCTCCTTCCAGAAGCCTGGAGGAACTGGCTTGCTAAGCAGAAGCAGCCACAGCTCTGGTTGTTGTGTCTGTGTATCAAGCTTTCTGACATTGCCTCACTGGGTAATAGTACCAGTGAAGATTGCTATGCAACCATCTGACTGGCTGCACCATAGTGGTTGTCCCAAACCAAGTCAGAGCTCACACCTGCACAGATTACAGAAGACACATGCTCAGACTCTGTCTTAGAGCAGAAAGCTGAGCATCTCTCTTCCAGTGTGTGAGATCTCAGAATCATCTGACTTCCAGAACGCTAGTGTGGTCCTCTGCAAAATAAAAACAATCCATCAACCCCTCTTCTGCCCTATTCTCCCACCAAACTTGGAGAATTCTAAAATTGGTCCATTGAAAGTGTCTGAGAGTCTGCATTCTAGGCCTATAATTTTGTAGATAATGAATTAGAGACCCTGATGGGAGTCATCAAATCTGTGATGTGCCATTCTTACCGAGAAGGCACAGATCACCTGCTGCTGTCTCCAGGTGGAGAGATCCTAACTCTTTCTCCTACTTCCCATCTTCTGGGGCCAGGAGGACCTGCTCCAGCCAGTCTCTCTGACCATATTTCACCTCCTATCCCTCTGTCATTCTTTATTTTATTTTATTTTATTTTTTATTTAAATTTGGTTAGTCACCATATAACACATCATTCGTTTCAGATGTAGAGTTCTCTATAAGTCACTCCTTTTAAGTATGGCATTTCCTAGGAAAGGGACACTCCCTGTGCCTCCAGCTATAGTCTCAGGACTTTATTAGCCTTGTTCTCCCTCACTTCTCACTGGGCACTGAACCCTCACTTCAGACTCTCCTCCTGACTTCCGTCTGTTCTTCCCCTGCTCCTCCTCATGATGTACTGCTGCCACCTGCCCTATCTCTTACCTACAAGAAGCCCCTCTCCTCAGGTATGATTCATCTCTACCTCCTGAAGAGTAGTGTCAACATCCTGTCCTGAGTGGGCCAAGGGATCAGTTCAGTAGTGAGGGATCTGGGGAAAGTCTATATGGGTGGCTGGGGTCGTGGGGAACGGGCAACAGCCAGAGCTAAGAAGTGTGGGTGGGTTAGCTAGATGGTGGGTGGTGCAAGTTCATGCTGTGTGAGTGTTTCAGTGTACAAGAGTAGGTGGTGAGTAAGCAAGAGTGGATGCTAAGCATGTGAGCAAGGGGATGGAGGTATGGGTGCACTGCAGAGTGGCTGAGTGAGTGGTGGACAGTGGGCAGTATATGGAGGTTGAGGAGACAGTGAAATGGAGGAGAGAACAATGTCACAGGCTCCAGGCTGGAACTTGAGCCCTCCCCTCCTTGCTGGGTGGTCTTTCCAGTACCCCATGTTGCTCCAGCCCTTCTACTGAGCACTGACTTATGTCACTCTGCACCTCATTGTCCCTCAGTTTACTCCAGCATGTGCCACAGGCTCATGTGGAAGCAGGAGGTATCGACATGCAAACCTAATGGGGTGGTTTTAACCCTCTACAAATCTAAGGTTGGTGGGAGGAAGGCAGCTCCTTCTGGATCCCAGTGCTCAGCCTGGGCAAGGGAGAGGATCTAGGACTAGGGGCAGGCATCCTATGTCTGGAAAATGCCCTTCACACTCAGTTGTGGTACCAAAGGAGAGCTACGGAGAGCCGAGGTACACACATACCCAGGTTCAAGGACAACAGTGGACATGAATATTCTGAGACCAGAGGTGGCATGCAAGCCACTGGTGAATCTGTGGACCCAGCTCAGAGATGGCAGAGGGGGTAGTAGAGACCGTAAAATGTAGGTTGAAGGAAGCAGCCTGCCAAAGTCAGAAAATCCACTGGAGAAAGTAACTACCTCTCCTGATGTAATGCTCTCACCCACATGCTGAAAACCCTGCAGGGACGTAGCACTGTAATTACCTTCGGTTTTGGAAAATAAATTGTAACTGAAAAACTGAAGGTATTAAGAAGAGTTATAACAAGTTGGGTGATGTTTGGAGTCTCAGCTCATAATAAGATTGAATTCACAAACAGCATCAGTGGGCAAGAATGGCTATTTCCCCAAAGGTGGAGCCTTAAGTAAAACACATTTTGAAAGTTAATGAGTAGGGAAAGAGACAAAAAGAAACACAGTTTGTTAAAACAAACAAACAAACAAACAAAAACCACATATGGTGGAAAGAATTCTCAACAGCTTCCCATGCAGCATTAGTAATGCTGATTGTCTGACACTTTGGTGACAAGGACAGACCACTGACTGCTTAGGCTTGTCCTAAATTTATGAAATAACATTTATGGGCAGTTACAAATTTCATTGCTTTTATTAACTGCTTGAAATGTTATTTACTTGATTAAATTACAGTTCTGGCCATTAACACTTTGGAATAACTGCCCAGTTAATTAACATGGAATTACAGTGACAATGGCATGCCGATCCTTAAGAGGGCAACGTCAGCATGGATGAGCTCATGGTGATGGATATGCTCACAGTAAAGGAGATTGAGCAGTATTGGACCATCATTTAAATGGTTTACACATTTGAGTTCGTGGACTTCCATCTTCTATGTAAGGGAAGATACAGTGTCCTTCAGGGCTGCCCAGTACCCCTTCAGTGGACTACAGGTCTAAAGGAGGAAGGACTCAATGTTGGACACCTGATGTCAACAGGTGGCTTAAGTAAGATATCTCATTTAATCCAGTTACTGGATGATGAATTTTTCTAGTCCGTATGTACCACTGAGAAAACAGGAGAATGATTGGGCCTTGCTCACATCTCGCAGCCTGTAAATGGCAGAGTGCAGCTGGGCTCACGTCACTCTGGCCAATCAACCACTATGCCTATCATTACCTACCCTTTCCAGAGCTTTCTGAAGCATTAAAATGGGAAACTAAGAAATCTGAGATAGGGTGGTGTGTTTTTCATTTCCACAGTGTGGCGGTGTCTGTCTCCATCCCTCTGGCCTCTGCCCCTAGCCAAGTGCCATGGGGGACTATGGCCATGTTTTGGACCACATATCAAGCTATCAGACTCCTCACAAGGAAACTGCCCTCTGGTGTAGAGCCAAGCCCTGGGTTGCCTTCATGAGCTCTGCCTCTCTCCTGATGAAGAGCTTCTGCTACAGTCACTTCTAGATTTTTTTTTTCTTTTACAAGAAACACACACAATGTAATAACCATCTGGCCCTTTTATTTCTCAGTGGAGCTGTGTGTGTTCAGCACTGACCTCACTGGCCTTGCTCTTGGCTAGAAGCAATCCTCTTATTAAATCTTAAACCAAAGAGGACCCCTGCCCCTTACCCCTGACCTCAAGACAAGCCTGAGGCTGACCTCATCCTGACATCACCAGGCTGCCTGGCATTTAAATGCCAACATCTCCATAGAGCTGTGATGAAGGCAGTAGTCTGTGCACAACTTTTTATACTTCATTTCCCATTTATAGAAAGAAAAGAAATGGGAAACTGTCAAAATGCTGTTCTGACACACAGGGCAGATTTCTGGTTGGGCAGGGAGGGCAACTGTCAAAGGGAAGGGACTTCAGAAATCCCTGGAGAGGTTGCAGTGCCTCCCAAATCACCTCTATGTCCTCAGAATTCTGCCTACAATCTCAGCCATCAGAGTGTCTCATCTCGGCAGGGTAACTGCTGTGTGCGAAGTACTGTGCTTGACCTTTTGAATGCTCTGTCTCAATTTCTCAATTCTCACACCTATAAGTCTGAGAACCAGGTGGTATAGCAAACTAAGAAAGACAAGCTTGGTAAAGTGGAGAGAAGGCCTGCTGCCACCCAGACATGTGGCCTTGGCTTGGTGAATTCCCTACTGTCCAGAACCTGGTGATCAGCCTGCAAATTCAGAACTTGAATCCAATGAGTGGAACATTCATTCATTCAACAGATGTTTGTTGAGTACCCCTATGGCAAGTTACTATCTAAGT
Organism: Ailurus styani; assembly: GCA_002007465.1. Taxonomy (NCBI): domain Eukaryota; kingdom Metazoa; phylum Chordata; class Mammalia; order Carnivora; family Ailuridae; genus Ailurus; species Ailurus styani. The sequence continues at coordinate 248,529 of LNAC01001006.1, read as the reverse complement.
TCTGAGGAATCACTGGGGAATAATGGAGTGTTGCCTTCATGGTAGAGTTTCAGCAGTGAGTATGAAGATAAATTTAAAAAGGGTATTTCAGATAACACTTGTCATGGATACAATAGCATAGGTGAGAGAGAGAGAGAGAGAGAGAGAGAGAGAGAGAGAGAGAATGGGTGGAATGAGAAGGGTAGGGCTCATTAGTCAGCTAATGAAAGGACATCCAGAATATCAGTGATAAATCTACCATGACAATCAAGTGCAAATGGGCCTAGACCTTGCACTGTCAGCAGTGCTTTTTCTATCTTAGACCATGGACTGCAAAACAGGGGTGAGAATATCTTGGCCTGCTGGAGTTTATTCGGGCAAGTTCAAGACAGGAATAGTATACCCACAGTGGCCTGAGCTGAGTCATCGCAGAGACTGTGCTACCAACTTGAAATATTTGCCTTTCCCTGGGACCACACTGGCATGTGGACTCTCTGCATTGGTCTCCACTACTCAGGTTTTGTGATTCCTTGACATTCACGCCCTCTACTGACTCACCCAGCTTTTCTGGAAGTACAGTTGACCCTTTAACAACATGGGTTTGAACTCCATGAGTTTATTTCCATGTGGATTTTTTTCAATAATTAGAGTGTCGTATTATAAATGTATTTTCCATATCATTTTCTTAAAAACATATTTCTCTCTAGCTTACTTTATTGTAAGAATACACACTGTGTGATACATAAAACATAAAATGTGTGTTAATGCTGTGTTTGTGTTATCAGTAAGACTTCTCTGAGTTTTGGGGGAGTCAAAAGTTACAGGTGGATTTTCCACTATGTAGTGAACAGCATTCCTGACCCTCACTTTGTTCAAGGGTCAGCTGTCCTTTTGACTCCTGTTTCCCTAGCTTTGTTTCTCAGGAAGGCAGGGATATAAATACAGTCTTGCATGCAGGCAGGTTATTTTTTTTTAAAGATTTTATTTATTTATTTGACACAGAGAGAGATCAGATCACAAGTAGGCATAGAGGCAGGCAGAGAGAGAGGAGGAAGCAGGCTCCCTGCTGAGCAGGGATCCCGATGCGAGCCTCGATCCCCCAGGACCTTGAGATCATGACCTGAGCTGAAGGCAGAGGCTTTAACCCACTGAGCCACCCAGGTGCCCGCAGGCAGGTTATTGAGGACATGATCCTGGAGGTCAGGAATGGGAAAAGAGGAGGTAAGAGAGTGTCTCGAGGAAGAAAAGAAAGGCAAGACAAAGATGTATATGGTATTGATGATCACTAGTACAGGATCCCAGGGAAATATTTCTTTTTCAGCTCTTGACCCCTCTTGAGGAAGCGTGGCCCAAGGTGGCATCTCTGGTTTGTGCAAGCACCAAGGTTGAGATGCATGTATGCCCTCAGCTGGGAAGCTGTGACACCAGAAACTCCCAAGACAGGAAGGCAGAGGTCCAAAACAGAGGTTGTGGGTAAGGTGCTGTCAAGTAGCATCTGTGTGAAACTGCCCTAAGCTGCACACCCCTAGTCATTGCCGGAGTGGCTGGGGTAGCATAGGTGTACAAGGGTTGCTACACATGTTATTAAACCCTTCATTTTTTTTTTTAATTTTATTTTTATTATTTGCCCAAGGGGTACAGGTCTGTGAATCATCAGGCTTACATCTTTCACAGCATTCACCAAAGCACAAACCCTCCCCAATGAAACCCTTCATTTTTAAGTCAAGGTCTTAAACTGGGATTTGACAGATACCCTACATTAAGCAGGTACTCTTTAATTGAGTTGTATTTGCCTGGTGGCTGTTCTCTTTCTTATAGTTGATTTGTCCTACCTCTGCTCTTATGCATACAGACCCAGCAGTTTATTCCTACTAGGGAGCCAGAGTCTCCAATTAAGATATGCCCCATTGCAACAGATAAATACAATGGATCTCAGAAGCATTAAGGAGTTGGCCTCAACTCACTGAATCCATAGATTCTGAGTTTAAACCCAGAATTTATTATTTTTTCTACTATGTCACTCTGTTGGCCTATTAAACTCAATTTTACATGTTCTTCATTTAGATTATTTCAAAAAGATTTCTCTTTTCTTTTTTCTTGATTTATTCAAAATTGCCTTTTATTAGTCTTGGTAAGGTTTCTGGTGCCTCCCCATTGCCTGCAGAAGAGGCTACAAACACCTTACAAAAGCTTTCACAGTTTTCCGTGATGTTTTTGCCCAATCATCTGCTTCCCAGTGGACACTCCATCGAATGACATGAGACAATTGACTGCCCTTGGAAATCTTTAAGACCTTCACAGTCCCCTGCCTTTGCTATTTCTGCTACGGTGAGTGCTGTGAAAGGTGTAAGCCTGATGATTCACAGACCTGTATCCCTGGGGCAAATAATTAAAAATATTTTTAAAAATGGTAGAAGTGGTTTTGGAAACAGGCAGTGAGTAGAGGCTGGTTGAATTTTGAGAAACATGATTGAAAAATCCTAGGTTATTTTTTTTTAAGATTTTATTTATTTATTTGACAGAGAGAGGTCACAAGTAGGCTGAGAGGCAGGCAGAGAGAGGGGAGGAAGCAGGCTCCTTGCTGAGCAGGGAGCCCGATGCAGGCCTCGATCCCAGGACCCTGAGATCATGACCTGAGCTGAAGGCAGAGGCTTTAACCCACTGAGCCACCCAGGTGCCCTATCCTAGGTTATTTTGAATAGTGTTTTATATGGACACTGCTGAAGTAAATGAGGAGAATTTTTTTTAAAGTCCTGCTTCACTTTAGAAAAAGCCTAAATTGCTTCGAATGGACTATTAGTAGAGATCTGTACTTGGAGGATATTACAAGTGAGGGCCCAGAAGAAGATAAGAGACATGTTATTGGAAACTGGAATAAGGAAAATCCTTGTTATTTAGTGGCAGAAATCTTAGCAACATTGTATCTTGCACAGTCTCAGATTTAAAGAGTGAGGGGGAGGGGCTGAGCTGTTTGTTTGAAGATGTAGGGGAATTCATTTGGTTTTAAAGAGTTGAAAGAGAATCCCAGTTTTGTTTGTCTGTTTGACTGATTTTCAGTCTCATAGTGTTAAAATAAAAGCCAGTTACTATGTATCAAAAATTTAAAAGACCATTGATGATGTCATCTTTCCTGAGGTATCGTGCCCTGTATCCTCTGACAGGTGGTTAGAGTAGAGGGAGATCGTTTCAATCCAGTAGATGTTTGAGCATTCATGAGCCTGGCTTTCAGTCTATGTAAGGCCCGGTTTTCCAGTGTGCCCTCACTGCTAGGATAAATTCCACTGAGAGTTCCAACGGAGATTCTTCAATTTTTTGGCTCTTCAGCTTTTCAGAGATTTTCTGCTAACCTTCTTAGCTTCTTATATTACAGCTTAAGAATCAGTAAATTCCTTAAGTGCAAACTTCCATGCATTTTAGGGTCTTGGTTTCTTTGGCAAATCCTGGCTCTATTTTTTTTTTTTCCATTCTTAGAAGTCTCCAAAGGATCTTCTGAGTCACTGATTTTTCTTGACTTTCTCCTGGGCTACTCCTCCATTCACCCAGTGCCACTTAAAGAACATAATCTCCAGACTGTCAGACTTACCTTAAAGATCTTGCCTTCCCTTCAGGATGTTGGACCCTGAAGTCCAGATTCCTCTCGCTCTATTGCCATATCAGTTCTGTGGCAATACTAAGAATACTAAAATACTAAGGAATCTTTTATTCATATGAGAATTTAACGGGTCAAAACTAGAGGTACCCCAAATCACTTTTGTTCATAATCCATTGGCTAAACATTAGTCACATGATCCCCTCAACCACAAGAAAGGTATACAATATCATGGTCTAGATTTAATAAGCATTGGTGATTTTAATAACAATGGAAATGTGGAAGATAATCCAAATGATCTCTGAAGGTACCTTCAGGCCTAGTGATCTCTGTCCAGTTCCTGAATGTGGTTAATTTAAGAATTCCCTATAGTAGGCTGATACACAGAAAACATAAGGAGACAAAGGCATTCTGCTCATCTCTTTAGTAATTAAATGCTGCATTCACAATATCATTGAATTTTCTTGTCTGAAGTGCCAAGATAATCCTTATGACTTAGAATTTACAGTGGCTCTCTTAAAAATATCATTCCTACACAAATTAATTCAGTGAGTCCTCTTGATATTCAGCTTCAATGAGCTGGAATAAACATTCACTGGATATTGGATAACTCAAAAGTTTCATCCAGCATAAGGTTAAAATGCCTTTTTATCCAGAAAGAATATGAGCTTATTTCAAATTTTCATTATTGTTAAATTATGGCTTAGGTCTTAATGCAGTCAGCTCCACAGGACTTTTAATAGGTATTTGGGGGGTGCAAGGAAAGCAAAATCAACATATCTTTCCTTAAAGGTATCTTCCTATAGTTAATGAAACTTGAGCAAGAAAATAATGATAGGATAATACAGTGAGAAAATATCAACATTTCTATCTGAATGCAAGAATTATGAAATGAGGACTATTATTATTGATTTTTAAAAAAAGTAATAGACTTTATTTTTTAAGATCAATTTGAGGTTTACGCCAAAAACTGAGCAAGTCTTTAGCTAGTTTGTTTGTTTACTGAGCTCCCATATATCCTTCCTCCCCCCGTTTCCACCATTATTAATACCCTGTATTAGTAGAGTACATTTTTTACAATTGAATAGTGATACATTATTATTACCTAAAAATTCCATAGTTTTTTTTTCTTAAAGATTTTATTTATTTATTTCACAGAGGGAGAGAGATCACAAGGAGGCAGAGAGGCAGGCAGAGAGAGAGAGAGGGGGAAGCAGGCTCCCCGCTGAGCAGGGAGCCCGATGCAGGCCTCGATCCCAGGACCCTGAGATCATGACCTGAGCCGAAGGCAGAGGCTTTAACCCACTGAGCCACCCAGGCGCCCTAAAAATTCCATAGTTTACATTAAGTTTCTCTCTTTGTGTTCTACTTTTAACTTTTTATTTGAATTCCAGTCAGTTAACATACAGTGTTATATTAGTTTCAGGTACACCATATAATGATTCAACACTTCTATACAATACCTGGTGCTCATTGCAAGTGCACTCCTTAATCCCCAATACCTATTTGTGTTTTATAGTTATATATTTATAGATTTTCATGAATGTATAATGTCATGTATCCAGCATTTACAATCTTAAAATCTCTAAAAGTCCTAATCCCTAATCCATAAAATGTTCAAAAAGTCCAGGACCTGGGTAGCAGTCAGTTAGGCATCTGCCTTCAGGTCAGGTCATGATCCCTGGGTCCTTGGATCGAGTCCCACGTTGGGGTCCCTGCTCACTGAGGAGTCTGCTTATCCCTCTGCCTGCTGCTTCTCCTGTTTGTGCTCTGTATCTCTCTACCTCTCCCTGACAAATAAATAAAATCTTTTAAAAAGTATTCTAAAAATCCTCTGTGCTCTACCTATTTATCTTTCCCTCCTTCCCTCTGAAACCCTAGTAATCACTACTTTTTTTTTTTTCATATGTTTGCCTTTTCAGTAGTGTCATATAGTTGGAATTATACACTGTTTAAGATTTTGAGACTGGCTTTTTTCACTTACCAATATATATTAAAGTTTCTTTCTTGTCTTTTCATTTATTTTTTTATTGAATAATTTGCTGTAAGGATGTACCTCAATTTGCTTACCCATCTGCATGTTGAAGGACATTTTGGCTGCTACCAAGTTTTGGCAATTATGAATAAAACTCACATAAAAATTTATTTGCAGGTTTTCATGTGAATATAAGTTTTCTACTCTTTTGAGTAAATACCAAGGAGTGCACTTACTGAATGGTATGGTAAGACTATGTTCAGTTTTACAATGAATTTTCAAGCTGTCTTCCAAAGTAGCTCTATACATTTTCATCGCCACCAACACTGAATGAGAATTCTTGTTCCACATTTCACCGGCATTTGGTGCTATCAGTGTTTTGGATTTGGCCACTCTAATAGGTGGATAGCAGTAGTGTATTGTTTTCATTTGCATTTCACTAATACTTTCAAATGTTATTTCACATCTGTTTAGGTTCTTTGATGAGGCATCTGTTAAGGTCTTTGGCCCACTTTTTCATTGTGCTGTTTGTTTTCTCATTGTTGAGTTTTAAGAGCTCTTCATATATTTTGAGTAAAAGTCCTTTACCAGGTATGTGTTTTGCAAGTATTTTCTCCCAGGTTCTGTTTATATTTGCATTCGCTTAACCATGTCTTTTGCAGATATGAAGTTTTTATTTTTATTGAAGTTCAGATTTTTTTCTTTCAGGGATTGTGCTGCTTTTGATGTTGTATCTAAAACCTAAGGTCACCTAGATTTTCTCTTAAGTTATATTCTATGAGTTTTGCAGTTGCACAACTTACATTTAGGCCTATGGTCCATGTGTAGTTAATTTTGTGAAAAATGAAAAGATTTTGTCTCATTTTATTTTTGTTTTTGCTTGTGGATGTCCAGTCATTCTAGCACCTTTTGTTGAAAAGACTACCATTTCTCCATTAAATTGTTTTTGTTTCTCATTGATTGTATTCATGTGGGTGTATTTCTGGGCCTTCTCTTGTGTTCCATTTTTCTATCATTCTATTCTTTCACTAAGCAATGAAATGAGCCACACTGTCTTGATTACTCTATATAATAAGTCTTAAACTTAAGTAGTGTCAACAGCCCTCTAGTTATTATTCTTTGATTAGTGTTTTTCTTTTCTTTGTTTTTTCCTTTTCTTTCTTTCTTTCTTTCTTTCTTTCTTTCTTTCTTTCTTTCTTTCTTTCTTTCTTTCTTTCTTTCTTTCCATCCTTCCTTCCTTCCTTCCTTCCTTCCTTCCTTCCTTCCTTCCTTCCTTCCTTTTTTTTTTCGTAGACATCTTGGTGATTAGAGGTTAATCTTGACTTTAATTTTCAGAGCACAAGTAAAATTCTTTAGCAATATTCCATTCCTATAGGATGAAGTCCAGATGCTTAACTGGGCATTCAGATACATCTATAATCTAACTTCAGCTTATTGTTCTTCTAAAGCATTATCCCTCCAGCCATATCTTCCCACTCCCTGTTCCTCAAACTCTCATGCCTTTCTTCCTTGTGCACACTGTCTTGTCTGATAGGAATGTCCTTCTCTTTGTGTCCATCTGAATCAATTGTCTGGTCTCATTGAGCTTGTTTAGGCTATACCCTGTGAAGTTTCTTTGACCCTTCCCCATCTGGCTTGGCACTTTTCTTTCTTTATTTTTTCATTCTCAGAAACTTTGTTCTAGACACTGCACTTGGCCTTGGCATACAATGACCTAGTCCTCCTGGACTAAATATCTTAATGAAAGACCAACTAAAGAATATTAAATAACACAAACACAGATTATGATAAGCACTATAGACACAATTGTGAATGACTGAGATAAAAAAAAAAGATAAATGAAATCCTATTTTAGGGAAGGAGATCAAGAAAGACTTCTCTGAGAAGGTGGCATTTGTACTGAGACCTGAGCAGTGAAAAACCAGCCATGTTAGAAAAGCATCCCACCGAAGGGTCTCTGCAAAGGGCCACAAGGGAGAAAACAGCTCAGTGAGTGCAGAAACTTAGGACAAGAGTGACTGGTGGCAGTGAGCAATGGAAGGAAGGCATGAGATGAGGCTGGATATATAGTCAGGACTTAAATCAGGAGGAGCTTTAGACCCCCTGGGATAGAGGACCAATTTTATTTTAGGCACTATAGACTCCCTGAAAGGTTTAATGTAGGGTAGTGAAATGATCTGATTTATACTTAAAGAAGCTCTCATTTTCTGCTGTCTATAAAAAGGATTATATAGAAACAGTTATTAGGGTGACCATATAATTTACCACCCACTGGGGCACTTTCCAGTGTGAAAGGGGCATTATTAATGATTATTCTGGATCATTAGGCACATGTCAGGACATATGGTGACCCAAGCAACAGTAAACATAAGACAAAGCCAGTAGTAGATGTGTCTGAGATATTTGATGATGAGACAGGGATGGATGAAGATTTGGATGTGTCCACTCAGGAGCTTAGAGATGAAGACTGGGTGAGAGATACATGTTTGGGAATTATCCGCAAGAAACTGGATTTGAAGCTGCATTAGCAGAAGTGATCACATGGACCGTGAAGAAAAAGAATACAAAAGAGCATGAGATCAGGCCCAGAGAACATGACGTATAAGGGATAGACAGGAAAGTTGTCAGTGAGGCTGAGAAGGAGAGACCTTTGTGATCGACTGTGTAAACATGGTCTCCAAGAGAAAAGAATGTTTTCTGAAGGACTCAACTGCTGTATGCTGTTGAGTAAAGTGTGGGACAATGCAGTTAGGGAGGTGCTTGCTGTTTTCACCTTACAAGTCATCCATAGCCTTGAGAACAGCAGCTTTTTTTAAATGGAGGCAGAAGAAACCTGGTTGGAGAAGAATAAAGAGTGGATTGAAAACTTGGAGATAAAGATAGTTTGCTTAAATATATATAAATAAAAAAATACGCCATGAAGAGCAAGCAAGAAGCAGCAGCTGGATGAGGATGAGAGGCTTAGAAGTTTTTTGTCTTTTAAGATGGAAGTTAAAATAATTTTTGTTTTGTGAAGTCATGCACAGAACTATAAAACTTTCTTTTTTTTCCTTATACGTAGGTCCACAGCTCAATTACATTGTTATAAATTTTCTACTCAAGTGTTCTAAATACAGTTATGTTGAAATATGTATTAACCATGAATTTGAACATGTTTTTTGTTTTGTTTTATTATGTTCAGTTAGCCAACATATAGTACATCATTAGTTTTTGATGTAATGTTCAACAATTCATCAGTTGCATATAACACCCAGTGCTCATCATCACGTGTGCCCTCCTTAATACCCTTTACCTGGTTACCCTATCCCCCACCCCCCTCCCTTCTATAACCCTCAGTTTGTTTCCCAGAGACCAGAGTCTCTCATGGTTTGTTTCCCTCTCCGATTTCTTCCCATTCAGTTTTCCCTCCCTTCCCCTGTGATCCTCCGAGCTATTTATAGTTCTGTGTGTGACTTTACAAAGTGTATTTAAAAAGTAATGTGCTACTGCACAACATTTGTCACCCATGTACATTTTTGTATACTAAATTTGGGAGAAAGAAATAAGCTATGGAAGTGTATTCACGTCATTTGTGAACAATAAAATTATATTTTAAAAAATACATTGCTGTTTTCTTTTTTTATTTTCATTTTTATTTTTTTATTTGTTTCTTTGAAAGTTAAAAGCAGAGCCCATTTTATTTGAAGTTAAATGATGAAAATATTTTAAAAATGAATTACATGTATCTTTGACTTATTAAGAAAATACAGTAAGCAACTTGTAATCTTTATTTTCTGTCAAAAAAAAAAGAATTTTTGCTTTCTCACAGGTACCTTCTTTTCAAGCACCCACAGCAACCTATTTATTTGGCTGTCTTCCCCAGTTTCATTTAAAGGTGATTTATCACAAAGTTTCAAAGGTCTGCTAGAGCATCTAACACAAAACAGACTCTGTGAATGCCATTGGATAAGGAAGGACACCTGAGGGTCAGACCCCAGGGGCCGAGGTTGGGAGACCAGCAAATGCAGTGAGGGGACATTTTCAGGAAAAGGGTTGCAGGGGCTCATGATCATGCAAAGAAGTCAGGACCCTGGGTTGCTGCTTGATGGGCTCACTGAATGCTCAAGACATGGCTCTGAGAGGTAACTCAGAATGGTTGAATCCTCAGTCTTCAGAGGAAACTATGTGGCTGTGTCGCATCTGTTGGTTTCTTTCTAAAGGCAATGTTTACATTCTTGTTTATAGAACCCCAGTTTTTTTGAAGCACCATTATGTCTGGACTCAGGAATTTGCTAGATATGTTCACTCTTACCTCCTTGCAGCTAGTGCTGGGCCATATGACTGAGCTGTGCTGTGGCCAGTGATATATAAGAGGAAATCTACTCTGAGGCTTTGAGAATGTTATATTTTCTGATATATAAAAAAAAGGACTGTTGTGTCTTTATTTACATCCTTAATGCCTAAGATTCTGGTATGAAAATGTAATGCCTGGACCTTGAGATAGTAAAGTGACAAATATGAGGACAAAAAGCCAACATGCCTGAAAGAGATTGAGTAGTTGATTAAATTATTGAGTAAAGCCTGAAATTGCCCATCAGTAACACTATTAAGCAAACAATTAATATTCTTAAAGCTCAAGATGGTTGATTTTCTGGTTTTTTTTTTGCAGTTGAACATTTTATAATTGATCTAATGAAATGTCTTATCCTTGCTCTTATCTCAATATTACCTGTTTTTGTTTTCTCAGAAGGTTTGTAATTAACAAGAAGAAGGATATTGGAAGTTGAGAGTAAAAACTTGGATCCAACATTGCTAGCTGGGTAGCTTTGGCAATTTGATTCATTTCCTTAAAATTTTAATAGGAAATATAAAAGGAAAAAGTAAAATTCAGATGTTCCAGTAATTTGGGAAAATTGATTTTTCAATAGTAATTTCTTTTAGATTGCATTTGTGTATCTGTACTTATTTGTATGTGTATTTTTTATAAATATCTACATATAAATAAATATATTCAAAGAAATATATAAATATTTGCTATTGTTTTTCACTTGTAACTGAGGGATGCTAGCTGATAAGGTTAAGTTTATAAAATAAACTCCAGGTTTTTTCCTCAACATGTAGAGCAGGTCAATCAGGATAATTACGGACTTCAGATTAAACACAACCTAAACTTCCAAACTGAATCAGGATCAGAAATATGGACAGTCCTGCTAGCTAGGGGCAGGAACTGCTTTTATTCTGAAATAAGAAGAATCAGACGTATATCTTGGTCAAACTTGAATATGAGCTTATATCAAATTTTTTTTCAAAAAAACAGAAAGTCAATTAAGTGAGTTCTTTATTGAGCAAGCATAGGTTTTTCCTTCAGCTCTTTCTGATCAAGTTAAAATGAACTGTGTCCAGTCTAAGGAATTAATGAGCAGCTATTCTTAATTTGAGGTCTCAGCATATCTCAGGCTTGCCAAGCAGCCAGGTCCAGGCCTTTCTCCCCAGACCCATGGATGCCACAGATCCAAACTTAGGTCTTAAAAAGATTTTCCGTTCCTCCAAATAGCTCATGGCAGTTTCAGCTTTCTTTTGTGGATAAAAAGAAAGTACTGACTGAAATCATAATTTTAATATTTTATTTAAATTAAGTTTAGTTAACATATTGTATATTATTATTTTCAGGGGTAGAATTTAATGATTCATAATTTAATGGTTCATATAACACCCAATGCTCATTACATCAAGTGCCCTCCTTAATGGCCATTACCCAGCTATCCCATCCCCCCACCTCCCTCCAGCAATACTGTTTGTTTCCTAAATATATGAGTCTCTTATGGTTTGTTTCCCTCTCTGTTTTTATCTTATTTTATTTTTCCTTCCCTTGTCCTACATTCATCTGTTTTGTTTCTTAAATTCCACATATGAGTGAAATCATATGGTATTTGTCTTTCTCTGACTGACTTACTTCACTTAGCATAATACCTTCTACTTCTAACCACACTGTTGCAAATGGCAAGATTTCACTTTCGATGGCTGAGTAATATTCCTGTGTGTGTGTGTGTGTGTGTGTGTATCTTTTTTATACGTTCACATGTCAATGGACATCTGGGGTTCTTACCATAGTTTGGCTATTGTGGACACTGCTGTTATAAACATTGGGGTGTATGTGTCCCTTCAAATCACTATTTGGAGAGTGACCATTTGGATAAATACCTAGTAGTGTAATCACTAGGCTGTAGGGTAGTTCTATTTTTAACTTTGTGAGGAACCTCCATACTGTTTTCCAGAGTGAAGCTGTTGACTTTAATCTTAAGGTAAAAGAGATTTGTGGGGTGCCTGGGTGGCTCAATGAGTTAAAGCCTCTGCCTTCAGCTCAGGTCATGATCTCAGGGTCCTGGGATCAAGGCTCGAATCAGGCTCCATGCTTGGCAAGGAGCCTGGTTCCTCCTCTCTCCCTGCCTGCCTCTCAGCCTACTTATGATATTTCTCTCTCTGTCAAATAAATAAATAAAATCTTTTAAAAAAGAGAAATTTATGAAGTAGAACATAAACATGTTTTTACTTTTAAAATTTCCTTGTCTTATGGTTTGTGTCCTTCCCCATCCCATCTTGTTTCATTATTTTTCCCTCCCTACCCCATAAGAGACTCCTAATCTCATAAAACAAACTGAGGGTTACTGGGGGGTGGGAGGGTAGGGATAGGGTGGATGGGTAATGGACATTGGGGAGGGTTTGTGCTTTGGTGAATGCTGTGAAAGATGTAAGCCTGATGATTCACAGACCTGTACCCCTTGGGCAAAGAATAAAAATAAAATTAAAAAAAAATTCTTTGTCTTTATAAAATTTAAGGTTTGTCTCTTATAACTCACACATAATTAGATTTTGTTTTAATATATAATTTGAGACATTGTTTTAACTAGAAACCCTATTCAATTTATTTTGTAACTATGACATCATATTTGTTCTCACTTTGAGCTATTTTCCCTGAAATTTCTGTGATTCTTTCCCTGTCCCTCCTTTTCACCTATTAAATTAATGAAGGTTTTATGTTATTTTATAATTGTTTTTGTATTTATAAATGTCATTTTTGGGTTTTTTTTGGTGGTCACACTGAAACGTTGAAGATGCATATTTCAAGATGTATAAATTTGATCTGTAATTTCTACTTTCAATTAGAAAAATGCAAGAACTTTGAAACCTACCTTGAAGCTGCTTATTCACCTCTTCCATTTCTTCTTCTTACTTAATATTTTTCTATTGTACCTTGTTTTAATGGTTACATTTATATGTCCTATTTGGGTCACTTCCTTTTTTCTCTATTTCCTTATTTATCTGCTTTTTATTTCAGGATTTATTTATTTTTATTTTTATTTTTTTAAAGATTTTATTTATCCATTTGACAGAGAGAGAGAGATTACAAGTAGGCAGACAGGCAGGCAGAGAGAGAAGGAAGCAGGCTCTTTGCCAAGCAGAGATCCCTATGCTGGGCTCAATCCCAGGACCCTGAGATCATGACCTGAGCCGAAGGCAGAGGTTTTAACCCACTGAGCCACCCAGGTGCCCCAGGGTTTATTTATTTATTTTTATATGTTTTATTAGTTCTTTCAGTCTGTTGATGGTTAACTTTTTTTTTAAGAAAAAGTATTTAATTTCAACACTCATAATCACTTGTGGATACTATCTTCTCATTTCTGATATTGTAGAAGGAATTCTGTTAGTCAAGCAGTCATTTTGTTGTAGAAATTAAAAATATATTGATCAAAGGAAATGGTCTATAAGATACTTTAAAAACCAATTATCTAGTATTTTTAGGGACTTTGTGATAAGTGTATGGTTTAATGAAGTCAGAGTTTGCTAATAAAGGAGCTGCATTCTCACATTGTTGAGGTAGAATGGTTTAAAATTGTGTTTTTAAAAAATTCTATAATTTTGCTACTTCTTCTTCCATGAAGTAAGTCAATTACTGTGAGATTTAAGTTAGAATTTCTCACTATGATTTTGGATTTGTAATGTAAATTAATGAACACAAGGTCAGAATTGTTATATTTTTCTGAGTATTTTTTTTCTTTTACCATCTAGCAAGCTTCTTTATTGTTAATGGTGTTTTTCCCTTAAAGTATATTTATTTTGCTGATATTGGTATCACTATGCAATTTTCGTTGGTATTTTTTAATTTTTTTTAATTTAAATTCAATTTAATTAACATATAATGTGCTATTAGTTTCAGAGGTAGAATTTAGAGATTCATCAGTTGCATACAACAACCAGTGCTCATCACATCAAATGCTCTCCTTAAAGCCCATCACCCCATTACCCTACTCCGCCACCCTCCTCATCTTCAGTAGCCATCAGTTTGTTTCCTATTATTAAGGGTCTCTTATGGTTTGTCTCCTTCTCTGTTTCTGTCATATTTTATTTTTCCTGTCCAAAATAAATTATCTAGTAAACCAATTAAAAATAAAAAACTAAAGGATCCACCTGTTCAAATAAAAAAAGGAAAAAAAACCAACATAACTTCTTTTTTTTTTTTAAAGATTTTATTTATTTATTTGACACAGAGAGAGAGATTACAAGTAGGCAGAGAGGCAGGCAGAGAGACATGGAGAGGAGGAAGCAGGCTCCCTGCTGAGCAGAGAGCCCGATGCGGGCCTCGATCCCAGGACGCTGAGATCATGACCTGAGCCGAAAGCAGAGGCTTTAACCCACTGAGCCACCCAGGCGCCCACAACATAACTTCTTAATAAATCACAGGTCAAAGAAGAGGTGGTAGAAATGAGAAAATTTTAGAGCAGAATTCTTGCAAAACCACCTCCACACAGTTAAAGCCAGTGGTCAATTTCCAATTCTCTTTTTACTTGCTCTTGGCATCATCTGATGGACCACTCATATCACTGAAAAACTTTCTCTGCTTGTCCTTCAAATACTTTGTTCTCTCTCACCAGCTTCTCTTCAAGCTCCTGTGGTCCTTCATTCTCTTCTCTCTAACCTCTTACTGTGGGGCATCTCAAAAGTTGGCCATTGAACTGCTTCCCTTCCCTATCCCCAATTGGTCATCTCATGCTTTGCATGTCTTTAAATACCACCTCCAACCTGATAACTCCCACATTTTATCTCCAATTAGACACTCTCCAGCTCCCAGACTCCTATCCGCTCCATGTGGGTGTCTAAAATATCTCAAGCCTAACCTGCCACCAACTAAGCCTCTGATTATCCCTCCACCCCATCTACCTTTATATTTCCAATCTTAGTTCATGACAACCCTACCCTTCTAGACTATCAGGCCCTAAACCTGGAATCTTTATGGATTATTACCCTTCTCACATATTCTAAATCCAATCTTCAGAAAGTCTGTTGGTTATCCTATCAAAACACATTAGAATTTTATCATAGTGTTGACTAATATGATCCTGGTCTAAGCCACCAGTCACTATTTCTTGACTGACTACCTGTTCCTGGTCTTGCTACTTTCAATTTTCCACCCTTTATAGTCAATTTTTGTTGAAAAATAAACCTCATTACTCCTTTGCTCAAAATCTCCAGTAGCCCTTTATTTTGCTTTGAGTAAATACTGAAAGTTTTACAAGAAAGCCACAAGACTCTAAAGAATCTCCCCTTCCCCATTCTCTCTTTGGTCTCCTGGATGGTCCTCATATGTGGCAGACATTGTCCCATTTTTGCAGGCCTTCACACCCGTTGTTCCTTCTGGTTGGAATGCTCTTTGCTTATATTTGTCTCACCTTCATACTTCCTTCAAATATGTATCCAAATGTCACAACCTCATACTCTGATATCCTGAACTCAGAGTTTCCTTTACTCTTGCTCTGCTACATTGTTTCCCCATGATATTTATACATAACCAGGGGAATGGAAGTCCTTGGGTCAGTAGAACACAGGCTCTGGATGGCAGGAGTTTGTCTGTCTTTCCCTTCTGAATCCTTAGCCCCCAGAGCAAGAAATCCATCTCATAGTGGGTACTTAATTAACATTAATTAAATGAGTAAAATAATGAATAATAATTAAATAGCTTAAATAATGCTATATAAAGATTGTGGGATACCACATAATAGTACCTAGAAGAAAATTGTCTTAAATGTTATATTAGCAATGAAGCGTATTAATAAAATAAAGATCAAAACTCAAGAAGTGATAAAAACAACAGACTAAACTAAGAGAAAAAGGGAAAGGAATGAAATAAAAGTTAAAAGACAAGAGACGGATAGAATGAGCATATCAAGAAAAACAAAAGTTAAATCTTTGAAAAACACTATCCACTAGTATCTTCTGCTATGTGAAAATGTTCTGTGCTATCTCTTATGATAGCCACTAGCCACATGGGGCTATTGAGGACTTTACATGTGACTGTTAGTTTGACTGAGGATCTGGATTATTTGTTTTATTTGATTTTAATTAATTAAACTAGCCATATGAATCTTCTGATGCTGCGTTGGATAGCACAGTTCTGGAATAATCTTGTATTAATGTCTCCCAGTTGACATATATAAAAATTGTTATTAAAGCAGAATGGGAGATAATTAGGTATACCCTAACTGCAACAGCATTAAAATGTATAAATGGTATACCAATACATATATGAATATAATACAATATAAAGTTATTTAAAATTAATTAACTAGAGCTATTTGAGCTATAGGCAAATGTCAATATTCTGTTTTTAGCCTACAAAAATGGGAATTTTAAATTTTCAACCTAATATATCTATGAATGTATTTAAAATTATTATGTATTCAAAAATATCTAAGTATAAAAAGTAAATATAAATAATAGAGTATCACACTATATACTTAATTTTTTTTAACTGCAAACTATTACTTTATGCTTTCAGGATAGTAATACATATAGGAAAGTTGGTTTTTGCTATTTGACACAAACACTATATTCACAAAGGTTACTATATCTCAGGTAGGGGTACGCATGTCCTTGAGATCATTTCTTAAAAATCTGAAGATAATAAGCAACATAATGAAACTTACCAATGATGGTGGTGAATAAATAACGTTCATTATATAATTCTTTACAGTTTCTTGTATGATAGCAATATTTTTTAATAAAAATATAAAACAATGATGAGAAGGAATGTGAATACAAATAGTCTCTAATACTCTGTTTTCAAAACTTCTAAAGTAGAACCTTATGGAACACATGACTCCAGGTTTGAAGCTTCTGGTGAGCATGGCAGGCATGACCATGCCTTGTAGAAGCATCAGACACAACAGCTTGGGGAGCACATCTTAGTCCTTTTTTGAATGGAATCCTTTGGAGGGTCTGGAGGTGCAAGAGGAAGCAGGATAAGTATGGACTGGCTGAACACCTCCTGGATGTCAGTTCTTGGTGTTTGCTGGGAGACCACCGTGAGGATTTCACCTCATCTGGCTGAATTTCACATGGTAGTGAACAACCTGGCAAAGCCTGCTGCCAACATAGAGAAAACTGCCTCCATCATAATTGGCTTAGAATGATCAACTTATATAATATACTCACCATGCAGCAAAGCTCAACCCAAGTCCTGTTTGTTTTATGAAATCTTTTTTTTTTTTTGCCCTGCAAGCCTCTTCCTTCCCCATCTCCAAAGCCTCTGCTCCATCCCTACTTGTCAAAGGCAACTAGTTCTCCACCCACCTGCTGTAGAGACTGTGGCAAAACCAGTTCAGTGCCATACCCACACCTTATCATGACAGTGCTCACAACGCCATTCTATTTGGCCCTTTGCTAGAGTTCCTCAGTTTTGTTTTCTCTGGAAAGGGTGATGACTCATAATTAGAGGGAAGCCATGCACAGTGGTAGAGCTGCCAGTGAGAACCATCCTCCCACAGTACACCAGCTGGACCAACTCACTCAGCCACAGACAAGGAAGACTCCCTTCCTGCCCCAGAACCTATGCCTGGGAGCCCATAACATGAAGGGACAGAGCCAAATGAGGGTACTTGTGGGTGGACAGATCCCAGGAGATAAGAAGGAGACAGTAACTGAGGCACATGTGCCCATTTCTTGCTCCCAAATCTAATTCACTTCTTTCTTTGGAGAGAGGGAGTGTGGGGGTAGAGAGGAACTAACCTGTAACTCAGTGGAAGGAAGCAGTAGTAAGTGAATGGTGATGAGCACAATGTAAGGATTCAATTGTGATAGGAGTTGTTTTTATTGTTGCTGTTATCTAATAGGCCCAGGAAATGTGCTGGGAAACTTGCATTCACTCCTCCTTTCACCTTCTCTTCAGTGGCATAAGATAGGGTTTCCTTCCCCCAGTAGAGACAACAGCAACAGTTTGTGGCAGAGCTGTGACTGGAATCCAAGTTCACCTCAAAGCCAGCCCTGTTGTCAGTGAGCAGGCTGCTCCCTGGGACTGCAGGTGTGCAGTGAAAGTGACTGGGGTCATCCAACCCCAACATAGGTGAAGTAGCCATGAGTAGGCCTGCTCTGAGATGCCCGAACGCAGAGGCGAGGGGGAATAGAAAAGGGAGGCAGACTGGCCAGCAGAGCCCAGTGCGGGATCCTTGCCGCACTCCAACCTCCCTGGAGACAGGTCAACAATGGGGGTAATTCAGGATTGATCTAACGTGTTCTTGTTTTCACAGTCAATTACACTGAGGGTTGGTTGTTCTGGTGAAGTGACTGTGTGCCCAGAGCCTAAGATAAATTATCACACAATAAATCTGTTTAATGAGCACAGACATTTGGTTTAGAGCATAATGAAAATAAATCTCTGCAAAGCATTTTCAACTGATTTCCCCATTTAGGTTCTGTCATATTAACATGGCTTACTGGTTTACAAAATAAGCCTACATGAAGGCACAATTAGAACCTCCTGAAAAATCTTTTTTTCCTCCCTTGTTGATTTCAAAATATGGTTTTCCTTATTCTTCTTTGGCACCCTGGCATAGAATGCACATGTGTTCTATGTGCACCTCATATCTTTTACCCAGCTCATTAAGATTGTTTGGAAATGCCTAGGCACTGCCAGGTCCTGAAGAGGGCATAAGACATGATCCCAACTGTGCAGCCACTGGCTTCAAATGTTTGTGTGTGGATAAAGATGCCACTTGTTTGACTATGAAGCTAGATACACAGAAAGAAAATACATATCCCACTGCACAGATGAACACATACTTACAACATATAGAGGACTCAGAGATCTGACAGTTATGCATAAAGTGACTTCCCTTCTTAGAAATACTTTTTAAAGTGTTTATTTTCACAAATTATGCCACAGATAGGGGGAATAGAAACATGCTAGGGGTAGGTGGCTGGCTCAGGGTCTTGACTTTGACCTCGGGATTATGACTTTGAGCCCCATGTTGGGTATAGAGATTACTTAAAAATATATATTCCAAAAAAAAGAAACATGTCAAGATTATGCTCTCCCATCCCATTTTCCAATATTTTATTACAAAAATTTTAATATGGAAAAGTTGAAAGAAACTTACAGTGAATTCCTATGTGCCCATCTCCTAAATTCCACAATTAACATTTTGCTTTATTGATTTTAATCAATTTCTTTCCCACTATCCATTCATCAAGCCATCTTATTCTTTGATTCTTTGCAAAGTAAAGCCATCTTATTTTTTGACTCTTTACAAAGTAAGTTCAGATATCTTGATAGGTCCTCCCAAAAACTTCATTGTGTTTATCATTAGCAATGGCTCTATATTTGTTTATGGTTCTTTTTTCATAGTTGAAATTTACATAGAGTGGAATGCACGGACTTTTAAGGTACTGTTCCATAAGTGTTTCCAAATGCACACAGTCCTGTAATGCAAGTCCTCATCAGGATATAGAACATCACCCCATCCGTCTGTCCTTCACATCCCTCTCCAGCCCCTATCCACACAGAGGCAACCACTGCTCTGATTTTTGTCATAACAAAGAATGTTTTGCCTGTTCTAGAATTTCTATAAAAGGATTACACTGTATGTAGCCTTCTATATAAGAGATCTTTTATTTAGAACCCTGTTTTTGAGAATAATTCATATTGTTGCATTATCCGTAGCTTGTTCCTTTTTATTTCTAAGTAGTATTTCACTGTATGAATATACCAGTTGGTTTATCCACATTCGTGTTCATAGATATCAGTGCTATTTCCATTTTTGTACTATTTTGAATAAAGTTAACATGAAAAATTTTGTATGAGTCCTTTAGTGTGTGTGGGGGCATGTTTTTATTTTCCTTAGATAAAATTAGAGTTTCCAGATATAGCATATAAAAATACAAAACTATTATATTTGAATTCCAGATAAACAATAACACTTTTTAGTATAGGTTTTCCCCCATGCAACATTTTACTGGGACATACTTATTCACCATCCTGTGGGGTATAGTGGTGGTATGTCATCATATTCTCAGTGTGTCTCCCATTTTACTGAAGGGAACAATGCATTTAAGAGAGTCCTGAAGCATTCTGGAAGTTAGGAATAAAATTGAAAAATCTGTAGTCATTACTCTATCAATACTATAAATGGAAAAACAAGACATAGCAAAGTCATAAGGGTAAAGGGGAGCTGTGGATGTTGCTCACTCCAGGCAAGAAATGAGTGAAGACAAAATAAAATGAAACCATCTGTAGTCTTCCATGAGGCAGCAGAGGAGAGATTGTAACAGAGAGCCTGGGGGGATGCAGAAGGACCTTGTCTCTCTCAAGCACAACACTGGGGTAAGAGGTTTAAGGTTGATATGTGATGGGGATGCCAGAGATTGAATATGCTTTAAGTAAGTGGTTCTGAGTGTGGTTTCCAGATCAGCAGCAGCAGCAGCACTTTGGAGTATGTTAGAAATGCATATTCCAAGCCCCACCCCCAGACCCAGTGGAACTGTAGGGTGAAGCCAGTGGCTGTGTTTTCTTAAGCCCTCCAGGTGATTCAGATACAGGCTGAAGGTTGAGAGCTCCTGCTTCAAGCCTAAACCCTTCCCACCTTAGGTAATTTAATCTTGAATTAGACTATACCATCAAATCTAAGATGTTGTTAATTATAAAATTATTTTGTGTACCATTGAAAGAAAGGGTGATTAAAGAAGCTGTTAATTGGGCGCCTGGGTGGCTCAGTGGGTTAAAGCCTCTGCTTTCGGCTCAGGTCATGATCCCAGAGTCCTGGGATCGAGGCCCACATCGGGCTCTCTGCTCAGCAGGGATCCTGCTTCTTCCTCTCTCCTCTCTCTCTGCCTGCCTCTCTGCCTACTTGTAATCTCTCTCTGTGTGTCAAATAAATAAATAAAATCTTTAAAAAAAAAAAAAAAAAAGAAGCTGTTAATTGCAAGGTGCCTCTCCATTTCAGAGCTGTTAAATGTGGGGAAATGTGCCTCAATGAAATACAGAATAGGGCATCCCCCCTCCCCCAACACCCAACACCTTTCTGAATCCTTGGCAAACAGTACTGAGCAGGTTTTTTTTTTTTTTCCTGTGCCCCAGTGTGCGTGTGTGTGTGTGTGTGTGTGTGTGTGTGTGTGTGTGTGTGTGTGACAGAGACAGAGAAGAAGCAGAGAGGATGGGGGAGAGGGTGGGAATAAGGAAGAAGGAGGGGAAAGGGGATGGATTGAGGGAAAGGGAGGGGAGTGGAGCAGCCATGGGAAGAAAATTCACTGGGGAAAAGAAAACATGTTTTGAGTAGGTAACTTAATTTTTGGAATCCCAGTCTACTTACCTGTAGGGAAAAAAAAAAAAGACCTGGATGCCTACATATCGTGTACTTCCTGTGTGAATTAAATGAGTGGCTGGGGATTTGGTTTGGAAGTAGGAGTTATTGAAGTTATTTGCTAACAGCACTGCCCCTGAGAAGGGGCAGTGGAAACCCCATGACACATAGGTTTCCATAAAGGAAGCTGCTGGCTAAGGGACCCCAGTATAGAAACAGCTGGCATTTTTCATCCTCTGGGGAGAATCAGATTCAGTGAAAACATCCAAGGCTGAGCTGTCAGCCCCTCTGTCCATCTCTCAACTGAATAAATGCCTTTCTTCCCTTAATTATCTCCCTGGGGGCAGAGCATACCAGTTCTCAAGCTAGAAGACCAGAGAACTGAAAAATGGGAATTTTAATGAAGAACAACCTAGTCTTTGAGTTGTATTTTTTCATAATGCTAAGGACTTTATGCATGCCCTTAACCTGTTTATAACTCCCGTCCCTGCCCTACTCTCCTCACAGTATCTTTCAGGGGTTTTTGTTGAAAAACATTTTCTAGGGAAGCAGAACTGAGACAGCAGCAAGGAATTGATGAATCCATTCTTTTGTTGTTTTGTTATTTTGTTTTCCTAGTTGTGTAGGGGTTGCAGGAAGAGGACAGAAATGGACAGAAGCAAGTCTGCCAAGTTCCAGGCTTTTAATTAACATGGCTAAGAAAATGCCAGGCCCAGCTTGGTAGCCAGAGGAGGCAGGACCAGGCAGGATTCTTGCTTCCAGGGAGGCACCCAGCTGTGACCCCTTTACTCTCAAAACCTGCCTGGTGTGGACCCCAGTGAACAATGATGAAGATTTTTTCCTTGACCAAACTCTGCTCAGGTTCCCCTGAAATTTTCAGTGAGGCCTTGACTTTTGGACTTCCGTGTTCGTTTCTGCATTGTCAAATTGTTATTAGCTAGGCTTCTCCATCCCCCCATATCTGATTATCTTTGATGTCTAATCAGGTTCCTCATCCACCACCATCCTCTAGGTGAGTTCCTATCACAGTGACCAGTCTTCAGCAAGAGTCCTGTTAGGTCAATTTAGCCAGAACACCCCGCCCCCCGCTCTTGATATTTTCTTATAGAAATTTTCCATCCACTGAGCCCCACCATAATCCTAGGTTATAAACCCCCACTTGCCCAGGTTGTTTTTAGGGTTGAATCCAGTGTCTCTCCCCCACTGTAAGATCCCATTACAATTGTCCCTGCATGGGCACCTGGGTGGCTTAGTTGTTAAGCATCTGCCTTCTGCTCAGGTCATGATCCCAGAGTCCTGGGATTGAGCCCTGCATGGGACTCCCTGCTCTGCAGGAAAGCCTTCTTCTCTCTCTCCCACTCCCCCTGCTGGTGTTCCCTCTTTCACTGTATCTCTCTGTGTCAAATAAATAAATTAAAAAATCTTAAAAAAACAAACAAACAAACAATGGTCCTTGCAGCTACCCTTGAATAAAGTCTCCTTTATTGTGCTTTAACAAGTGTCATGAATAATTTATTTCTTTAACAATTGTAATATTATTTTTTCTTTAATGGAAGTGAAAGGACTCTTAGAAATGCTCTAACCATCAAATCCAATGGCCTTTGTTAACAAGAACAGAACCCGGGGTTTACAATAGGGGAAGGTGTACCCAAGATTTTTTGGCTGCTTAGATGAGGCCCTTGGTTTGGAAACCATCTCCAGACTCCAAATGTAAGAAAGATACTTGAAGACAATAAAAATAACTAATATTTTTAAAATATTCACTTTTGCCCATGTGTAGATGCTACAAAGTAAGAAGTCCAGGAATACTACCACTTTGTGCCAGAACTTGCATTTGTATCTCCTGTACTATAATGATACTCATAACAGCTACTATTGTTGATATCTTGAAGTACTGCAGGCTGTATACCAGAGTCCTATGTATGCCATTTTATTCAGTCTTTATATCATTCCTGTAACATTCATCTTTTACAAATAAGAAGAATGGAAACTCAAAATTTTAAATCCAGGAACTTCTTCCACTTACAACCATTGTGTGAAGACACAACGCCCTAGGATGGCAATGACACCTATCTGCATCACATTTTTTCATTTCTTCATGCTTTTCTTGTTTCTTTGTTCTCAGTTGTACATCCACAAACACTCCTTTGAGCTGTTTTCAGTCTCATGGGATCAAGGAAAATAAAGTTTTAAAAAAATATATCACGAACCATCTAATGTTTAGCTAGTTTAAGTTCTTTTTAGATTTGGCTCAGTATCAGGCAGAATAATCATAGCCTATTTGGAACATTAAGAGATGAGATAAAGTTACTGAACAGAGTAAGAAAAGAAATATCTCATTTTATAATAAAGAATTTTGCCTTTGTCTTCAGTTCCTGAGTTAACTTCTAAGTCCTTGGATTTACACGAATTAAAGGAGTTTGTGTTATTCTTGGTGGTCCCCTCAGACACTGGGCACCTGTGTTTATGCTAATGGAGTGGTTCTTGGTGGGCCCATAGGTAGTTTCAGGATGGGGTTGGCCACAGCGGAAAGACTAACCATGTGATTGAAGGAGTCACTGACATCAGCTCCACCTCGGAGAGGAGAGAGGCTAGAGATTGAGTATAGTCCTGTAGACAATGAATCAATTACTCATGCCTATGTAACAAAATCCCGATAAATATTCTGTACATCAAGACTCAGATGAGTGTCTCTGATTGATGAAATGCATTAGTGTTAGGAGGGTGACACGTCCTGAGGACATAGAAGCTTTGTGTTTTTGATCGTCTCAGACTTTGCACTGTGCATCTCTCCTTTTTGCAGGTACGGGTTGGTATCTTCTTATTGTAATGAAACCATAATTATAAGTAGAGCACTTTCCTGAGTTTTGTGAGTTGTTCTAGCATATCAAACCTGAGAAGGGGGTAAGAACCACACATTTGTAGCTAGTCAGTCAGAATTGGGAGCTTGAGGCTTGTGTCTATGGTGAGAGGAGTCTTATGGAGGAATGAGCTTTTAACCTGTGAAGTCTGGTCTAACTGTAGGTAGTTAGTGTCAAAATGCATAGCACCATCATTTACTCCCAAAGTAGAGGTGGGAAGAAGTCTCTCAGAATGAAGGGTGAAACCTGAAAGTTCACTTCCCTTGTGTCCTGGAGATACTATCTCAATAACAACGAGGCTGTGAAGAACTGCCTTGCAAACTGATAGGCGAATTAATGTAGATAATAAATGCTATATGCCTAACAGATTGTCTAGAACATAGTAGGTACTTAATAAAATATTAAAGTAATAAAACATTGCTCGACTCTCACGGCATAATGAACATAAATTCTAAAATTCTGCTTGTCAAAGACCTCTGTCTAAGTTTTTTTCTCACTCTGCAGCCCAGAAAAATCAGTTCATCAGAAAGAGAGAGAGAGGGAGAGAGAGAGAGAGAGAGGTCTAGTCTGTTAGGGAGAATGGGATATGGGAATCAGGAGGTCCTTCATTACACAATGGGATGCAGCAAGAGAGTTGAGGCTGTATATAAGAGTATGAGCAACTCCTTTCAACCTTTGACTGAAAAGAGAACACAAACTTAGGGTGGTGGCTTGAAATAGGAGGGAAATCACATCTTAGTTCAAATTATTTCCAAAACAAAAATACTGACTGGATCCCACTATACTATATTCAAGTGATTTCCACAAATGACCAGCTTAGATATTATCATTAAGTATTTAATGTATGTAATCATGAAGTGGGTGTGATTGACATGGTAGACTAGTTCAAAGGCCTTAATGTTGAGAGGAAGAGTTCTAACAATTTTACTGTTAATGTAATTTCTTTCTTTGTCACCCCTGAACATTGTCAATTATCTATCAGGTTTCAGATGTAGTCTCCATCCATCAATACATCCATCCCTCTATCCTTGCAGTCACTGTATTAATATTTTTGGGTTCTCCTTTTTACTTTCTTTAATATTTAATCTCAAAACATACCTCTTCACCCAAAGCCAGTTCTCACAAGTCCATTTAAATTTCCTAATGAGAATAAGCAGCCCTGCCCTTTTCTAACCTTTCTTGGACCTTATAGTCAGTTATTTTATCGCCCTTCTTCTTTTGTCACTTTCCAGATTGAATGAGGACCTTTCTGTCACCTTCTCAGAGACGTTTTCTCTCACAGTCTATTTCTCATTTAAAGAAATAACCCCTTGGAGCAAAGGTGTATAAGAGAAAAACTGATTTACAGAAATTGATGTTGTGTCCTGCCACATAACTGAATTGGTGTATGAGTTTTAGTAGTATGGGGGTAGAGTCTTTTGGGTTTTCCATATAAAGTAAGGGTCTATTCACCAAGAAGATCTAACAACTGTAAATATTTATGTCTCCAACATGGGAACAGCCAACTACATAAGCCAACTGTTAAACAAAATAAAGAGTCATATTGATATGAATTCATTAATTGTAGCAGATCTTAACATGCCACTCTCAGCAATAGACAGATCATCTAAGCAGAAAATCAACAAAGAAACAAGAGCTTTGAATTACACAATGTACCTGATGGACCTCATAGATATATACAGAACATTCCACCCTAAAACAACAGAATACTCATACTTCTCGAGTGCACATGGAACACTTTCCATAATGACCACATACTTGGTCACAAATCAGGGCTCAACCAATACCAAAAGATTGAGATTATCCCCTGCATATTCTCAGACCACAATGCTTTGAAACTGGAACTCAACCACAAGAAAAGGTGTGGAAGGAATTCAAACACTTGGAAGCTAAAGACCATCCTCCTCAAGAATGTTTGGATTAGGTGGCTCAGTGGGTTAAAGCCTCTGACGTCAGCTCAGGTCATGATCTCAGAGTCCTGGGATCGAGGCCCGCATCGGGCTTTCTGCTCGGCAGGGAGCCTGCTTCCTCCTCTCTCTCTGCCTGCCTCTCTGCCTACTTGTGATCTCTCTCTCTGTGTGTGTCAAATAAATAGAATCTTGAAAAAAAAAAGGTTTGGATTAACTAGGAAATCAAAGAAGAACTTAAACAATTCATGTAAACCAACGAGAATGAAAACACATCGGTCCAAAACCTATGGGATATGGCAAAGGCGGTCCTAAGGGGAGATACAGAGACATCCAAGCCTCACTGAAAAAAAATTGAAAGATCCCAAATGCACCAACTCTCTTAATACCTTAAGGAACTAGAAAATCAACAAGAAATTAAGCCAACCCCATGCACAAGAAGGAAAATAATTAAGATTAGAGCAGAGTTCAATGAGTTAGAAACTAGATATAGTTTCCTTGAAAGGATTAATAAGATCAGTAAACCACTGGCCAAACTAATCCAAAAGAAAAGAAAGAGGACTCAAATTAATAAAATTATGAATGAAAGGGGAGAGATCACGACTAACATAAAGCAAATAGAAACAATCATCAGGAACTGTTAACAACAGCTATATGCCAGTAAGTTAAGCAACCTAGAAGAAATGGATACATTCCTGGAAACCTATAAACTTCCAAGACTGAAACAGGAAGAAACTGACAGCCTGAATAGATCAATATCTAGCAACAAGATTGAAGTGGCAATCAAAAACCTCCCAAAATACAAGAGTCCAGGACCCGACGGATTCCCTGGGGAATTCTATGAAACATTCATAGAAGAAATAATACCTATTCTCCTGAAGCCGTTTCAAAAAATAGAAACAAAGGAAAAACTTCCAGACTCTTTCTATGAGGCCAGCATTACCTTGATCTCCAAACCAGGCAAAGACCCCATCAAAAGGGAGAATTTGAGACCAATATCCCTGATGAATATGGATACCAAGATTCTCAACAAGATGCTAGCTAATAGTATCCAACAGTACATTAAAAAGATTATCCACCATGACCAGGTGGGTTTTATCCTTGGGATGCAATTGTGGTTAAACATTCACAAATCAATCAATGTGGTAGAACAAATCAATAAGAGAAGAACCACATGGTACTCTCGATTGATGCAGAAAAACATTTGACAAAATATAGCATCCATTTCTGATTATAACTCTTCTAAGTATATGGATAGAGGGAACATCCCTCAACTTCATAAAATCTATCTATGAAAAACCAACAACAAATATCATTCTCAACAAGGGAAAGCTGACAGCCTCCCCATTGAGATCAGGAATACGACAAGGATGTCCAGTTTCCCCACTGTTGTTCAACATAGTATTAGAAGCCCTAGCAACAGCAATCAGACAACAAAAAGAAATAAAATGTATTCAAATTGGTAAATAAGTCAAACTCTCTCCCTTCACAGATGATATGATACTTTATATGGAAAACCCAAAAGACTCCACCCCCAAACTAATAGAACTCATACAGCAATTCAGTAATGTGGCAGGATGCAAAATCAATCCACAGAAATAAGTTGTTCTTTTATACACTAGCAATGAAAATATAGAAAGGGAAATTAGAGAATCAGTTCCATTTACTATAGCACCAAGAACCATAAGATACCTTGGAATAAACTTAACCAAAGAGGTAAGGATCTGTACTCGAAGAACTATAGAACACTCGTGAAAGAAATTGAAGAAGATACAAAAAGATGGAAAAGCATTCCATGCTCGTGGATAAGAAGAATAAATATAGTTAAAATATCTATACTGCCCAGAGCAATCTATCCTTTCTATTCCATCCCAATCAAAATTCCACCAGCATTTTTCAAAGTGCTGGAATAAACAATCCTAAAATTTGTATGGAACCAGAAAGGACCCCGAATCACTAAGGAAATGTTGAAAAAGAAAAACAAAGCTGGGGGCATCACGTTGCCTGATTTCAAACTTTACTACAAAGCTGTGCTCACCAAGACAGCATGGTACTGGCACAAAAACAGACAAAGACCAATGGAATACAGTGGAGAGTCCAGATATGGACCCTCAACTTTATGGTCAAATCATCTTTGACAAAGCAGGAAAAAATATCCAGTGGAAAAAAGACTGTCTCTTCAATAAATGGTGCTGGGAAAATTGGACAGCTATGTACAGAAGAAAGAAACTTGACCATTCTCTCACACCATACACAAGGATAAACTCGAAGTGGATAAAAGACCTCAATTTGAAGCAGGAATCTATAAAAATCCCAGAGGAGAACATAGGCAGCAACCTCTTTGACATCGGCCACAACTTCTTTCAAGACATGTCTCCAAGTTCCTCATATCAGAGAGATCATATGATAATTGTCTTTCTCTGGTTGACTTATTTCACTCAGCATAATACCCTCCAGTTCCATCCGTGTGAATGCTGTGAAAGATGTAAGCCTGATGATTCACAGACCTGTACCCCTTGGGCAAAGAATATAAAAAAAAAAAAGACATGTCTCCAAAGGCAAAGGAAACAAAAGCAAAAAGGAGCTTTGGGGACTTCACCGAGATAGAAAGCTTCTCCACAGCAAAGGAAACAGTCAACAAAACAAAGAGGCAACTCAGAGAATGGGAGAAGATATTCACAAATGACACTACAGACAAAGGGCTGATATCCAAGATCTATAAAGAACTTCTCAAACTCAACACCCAAAAATCACTTTATCAATTAAAAAAAAAAGGTCAGAACATATAAGCAGACACTTCTCCAAGAAGACATACAAATGGCCAACAGACACATGAAAAAATGTTCAACATCATTAGTCATTAGGGAAACTCATGTCAAACCACATTGAAATACCACCTTACACTGGTCTCAATGGCAAAAATCAGCAAGGCAAGAAACAACAAATGTTAGAAAAGGTATGGGAAAAGGGGAACCCTCTTACACTGTTGGTGGGAACACAAATTGTTACAACCACTTTGGAAAACAGTGTGGAGGTTCTGCAAATTTACAAATAGAGTTACACTACTACCCAGAAATTGCTCTAATGGGTATTTACCTCAAAGATATAGATGTAGTGAAAAGAAAGGGCACTTGCACCCCAATGTTCATAGCAGCAATGTCCACAATACCCAGCTATGGAAAAAGCTGAGATGCCCTTCAACAGATGATGGATAAGAAGATGTGGTGCATACGTACAATGGAATATTACTCAGCCACCAGAAAAGGTGAATACTCAGCATTTGTATTGACATGGGTGGAACTGGAGGGGATTGTCAAACAGAGAAAGACAATTATCATATGGTTTCACTTATATTTGGAGCACAAGGAATAGCATGAAGGGATTTAGAAGAAGGAAGGGAAAAATGAAGGGTTGGAATCAGGAGAGACAAACCATGAGAGATTATGGACTCTGGGAAACAAACTGAGAGTTTCAGAGGGGAGGGAGTTTGGGAGATGTTTTATTCTGGTGATGGGTATTAAGGAGCGCATGTATTGCATGCAGCACTCGGTGTTATACACAAACAATGAATCGTGGAACACTACATCAAAAACTGATGATGTACTGTATGGTGACTCACATAACATAATTAAAAATACATAAATAAAAATATTGTAAATGATTGTACAACAACAAATTGGATGATCTGGGGGAACTGATAAATTCCTAGTAATAATCAAGTTACTATAACTGACTTAGGAATAAATATGAAATTTGAACACACTTATAACAAGTTTGTCATTTGTAATAAAAAATTCCAGCAACACCCAAATTCTAGACTTGATGTGTATTTGGGTCAATTCTGTCAAACACTCAAAGGAAAATTAAAACCAGTCCTTCACAAACATTTCCAAAAGCCAAAAGAGGAAAAATCACTTCTTGATTATTCTTTAGTTCAGCATTATCCTGATATCGAAGCCAAACTGGCACTGTACTAAACAAACAAAACAAAAACAAAACAACAAAGACTACAGATTAATAGCCTATAATATATATAGATGTAAAAAATCTCTGACAAAATAGCAGCAAGTTGAATGTATTAAAATAATTTTATACCTTGAGTAAGTGGGATTTATCCCAGGAATACAAGGGTCATTTATCATAAGAAAATCAACCACTGTAATGTTAATAGAGTAAAGGAAAGGGGATTATCTCAACTGACACACAGAAGAAGCATTTGACAAGCTCTTTGATGCAACATTTAAAGATAAAAACATTTGGAAAACAAGGAATAGAAAAGAACACCCTAGGGCACCTGGGTGGCTCCATGGGTTAAAGCCTCTTCTTTCAGCTCAGGTCATGATCTCAGCGTCATGGGATCCAGGCCCGCATCAGGCTCTCTGCTCAGCAGGGATCCTGCTTCCTCCTCTCCCTGTCTCTCTGCCTGCCTCTCTGCCTACCTGTAATCTCTCTCTCTGTGTCAAATAAATAAATAAAATCTTTTTAAAAAAAAAAAGAAAGAAAAGAACACCCTCAACATGACTAAAGGTTCTTATAATTATGAGTCCATAGCTAATATCTTACTTAATCAAGTGAGGACTTAAGACTTCCCTCCTAAAATCAGAAACAAGATACAGATATCCACTTTCACCACATTCAACATTATTCTAGGACTTTTAGCCAGAGTAATTAGAAAAGAATAAATAAATAAAAGACATTCAAATGGCAAGGAACAAGTAAAATTTTCTCTATTCAGAGATAACATGATCCTATCTATATATCTATAATCCTAAAGAATTCACAATATATTAGGGCTAATAAACAATTCAGTAAAGTTGCAAGGTACAAGACAAGACTACTCACAATAACAGTGTGTCTGCACAACAGCAATGAACAACCTGAAAATGAGATAAAGGAAATAATTTCATTTGTGGTGTCATTCAAACAAATGAAATATCTAGGAATAAATTTAACCAAGGAGATTTGTACACTAAAACTCACAAAGTAGTGCTCAAAGAAATTAAAGAAGACTTAAATTAACAAAGAGTTTGATCATGGATTGAAAAACAGTGTTGTTAAGTGGAAGTCATGCCCAAAAAATCTATAGATTCTATTACAATCCTATCAAAATCCCAATGACCCTTTTTTAAAAAAAAAATGGAAAAGCTGACCTTCAAATTCATATGAAATTGCAAGGAAACCTAAATAGCTAAAAACAATCTTTAGGCGCCTGGGTGGCTCAGTTGGTTAAAGCCTCTGCCTTCAGCTCAGGTCATGATCCCAGAGTCCTGGGATCAAGGCCCACATCGGGCTCTCTGCTTGGCAGGGAGCCTGCTTCCTCCTCTCTTCTCTCTCTCTGCCTGCCTCTCTGCCTACTTGTAATCCCTCTCTCTCTGTCAAATAAATAAATAAAACATTTAAAAAAATAAAAATAAATAAAATAAAAACAATCTTTTAAAAAGAAGAAAACTGGGAACTCTCATCTCCCAATTTCAAAGCTTATTTCAAAGCTACAGTAATCAAAACAATGGAGTGTTGACAAATGATAGACACACATATAATGGAACAGAATTGAGAATCTAGTAATAAACTCATGTATCTATATCCAATTGATTTTTGACAAGAGCACCAAGACTATTCAGTGTGGGAAAGAACAGTCTTTTCAACAACGTATGCTGGGACAGCTGGATATCCACCTGCAGATGAAATGAAGTTGAACTCCTATTTTATACACAAATTTTAAGTCAAAATAGATCAACAACCTAACTATAAGAGCTATTACCATAAAGCTTTTAGAAGAAATCATACAGGCGCCTGGGTGGCTCAGTGGGTTTAAACCTCTGCCTTCAGCTCAGGTCATCATTTCAGGGTCCTGGGATCGAGCCCCGCATCAGGTTCTCTGTTCAGCAGGGAGGCTGCTTCTTCCTCTCTCTCTGACTGCCTGTCTGCCTACTTGTGATCTCTCTCTCTCTGTGTGTAAAATAAATAAAACTTAAAAAAAAGAAAAAGTAGGAACAAATCTTTGTTTTTTTAAAGATTTTATTTATTTATATGACAGAGAGAGAGAGAGATTACAAGTAGGCAGAGATGCAGGCAGAGTGAGAGGAGGAAGCAGGCTCCCCACTGAGCAGAGAGCCCAATGCCTGGATCCCAGGACCCTGAGTCATGACCTGAGTTGAAGGCAGAGTCTTTAACCCACTGAGCCACCCAGGCGCCCAGGAACAAATCTTTATAACCAGGATAATATGGTTATGAATATGTAGGAATGACAAAAAAGCATGAACACCGAAAGAACAAGTAGATAAATATGACATCATCAAAATTAACATTTTGTGCATTTAGGATACTATTGAGAAAGTAAAAAAGACAACTAGCAGAATGGGAGAAAACATTTGCAAATAATATATCTGGTAAGGGTCTAGCATCCACAATATATAATGGACTCTTAAAACTCAGCAACAAAGACAAATAGTACATTTGAAAATAAGCAAAAAACTTGAGTAGACAGTTCTCTGGAGAAAATACATAAATAGGCAAAGAGCACATAAAGACATGTCTAACATTATATACCATTAAGGAAATGCAAATTAAAAACACAGTGAGAAAAACAATCAATCCACAGTGAGATACACTTCACACCAGTAGGATGACAATTAAAAAAATAATAATAACCAGCATTGCAGAGGACAGAGAAAAATTGAAAGCCTTGTACATTGTTGGTGGAAATGTAAATTAGTTCAGCCACTGTGGAAACTGTTTCAGAGTTCCTCAAAAAGTTAAACATAGAATTACCATATGACACAGGGTAGATATGGACCCAAATGAATTGAAAACTGGTATTCAAACAAATACATGTACACACGCGTTCATAACAGCAATACAAAAGCCAAAAGGTGGAAATAGCTCAAATGTTCATTAACATGTGAATGGATAAATCAGATTGACGAATATGCATACAACAGAATATGATTTCACCTTAAAAAGAAATGAAATACTGATGCATGTTACAATGAACCTTGAAAACATTATGTTCAATGAAACAACCCAGATGCAAAAGGTCACCTATTGAATGATTCTGTTAATGTGGAATATCTAGAATTGGCAAATCCATAGAGATAGAACACATATTGTTTGTCAAGTCTTGTTGAAAGTAGCAAGTAGGGAGAGAAGTAGCAACTATTTAAGGGGTAAAGGGTATGTGATGATAAAAATATTTTGGAACTAGATAGAGGTGGTTGTTGCATAAGATTATGAATATATTAAATGTCACCGAATTTTTCGATTAAGTGCTTAATATAAAGGTATTTGAATTTCACCTCATAAAACATAAAATATGATAAAAGTTATCCAAGTTCCTATTTTATGGGTAGTAGAATTGGAAATCAGATACAAGCTTCGTTCACGTTAAGTCTATCTTTTTCCTATGCTAAGTTGTCTTCATTGCTTAACATAGACTACTTCTCAAAGTATGAAATGTGGTATAAAAAAGACCAGGACATCCATGTATTCTGGTAGGAAGTAAATAAAAGCAGTGAGACTTACACAAAAATAAACAAGATCAAAGTTCCTCTGGGGAAGATCTTTAAGAACTTGTCTTTGGCAAAAGTTTCAGGTTCATCTATAATAATTAGTCATCTTCGGCTGTAATTTCATATTAGAATACACGAGTGGCAAATTTTTTTCTCCCAATCTATGAGATGCCTTTTCATTTTGTTAATGGTTTCCTTTGCTGTAGAGATTTTTAGTTTGATGGAGTCCCACTTACTAATTTTTACTTTTGTTGTCTAAACTTTTGGTCAACTTTTTGCACACTTTAATGTTATCTACAGAAATCATTGCCAAAACCAATGTCAAGGATACTTTTCCTGTTTGCTTCTAGGAGTTTTATGATTTCAGGTCTTATGTTTAAATCTTTGAGTTTGGATTTACTCATCTTACAGTGTAAGATAAGGGTTTAGGTTCATTATCTTGCATGTGGATATCCAGTTTTCCTAACATTATTTATTGAAGAAACTAACCTTTCCCCATCATGTATTCTTGATGCCCATGTCATTCGGCCATATATGTTTGGTTTATTTCTTAACTATTTTGTTTCATTGGTCTATACATGTGTTTTTATGTCAACACTGTACTCTTCCAATTACTATAGCTTTGTAATATAATGTGAAATGAGGAAATGTGATGCTACCAACTCAGTTGTCTTTCTCAAGATTGCTTTAGCTATTGTTGGTCTTCTGTGGTTCCATTTGGATTTTAGAATTACTTTTTTCCTGTGTGTATGATAAATGCCTTTGGAATTTTGATAGGGATTGCATTGAATCTGTCCATAATTTTGGAAAGTATAGATATTTTAAAATATTAATTCTTCCAATCCATGAATATGGGGTATTCTTCTATTTATCTGTGTCTTCAAAGATTTCACCAATGCTTTACTTTTCAGTGTACAGAAATTTTATCTCCTTTGTTAAATTTGTTTCTAAGGCAAGTCATGAATTGGGAAAAAATAATTAGAAACCATATATTTACAAATGATAAGGATTGATATCCAAAATACATAAAGAACACAAACAACTCAATATTCTAAAACCAAACAATCTAAAAATAAAAATCAACAAAGTCCCATTTCAAAAGAAAACGTAAAAATGACTGACAGGTGTATGAAAAATGCTCAACATCAGTAATCATGAAGAAAATGCAACTCAAAACCACAATGGGATGTTGGCTAACTGAACATAAAAAAAATTTGATATGACCTTATATCTGTTAAGATGGGCTATTATGAGGCACCTGGGTCACTCAGTGGTTTAAGCGGCTGACTCTTGATTTCAGCTCAGGTCATTATCTCAGAGTTGTGAGACTGAATCCCGCATTGTACTCTGTGATGGGAGTGGAGCCTGCTTAATATTCTCTCCTCTCTCTCTCCCTATTCTTATGCCCCTCCCTGCAACTCACACACACAAGCTCACATTCTCTATTTCTCAAAAAATATTTTAAGAGGCAGCTAAGATAAAAAAATATTAAGATGTAACTGTTGTAGAGAGTATGGAGAATAAAGAATCCTTATACACTGCTTATGGAAATATAAATTGGTGCAGTCGCTATGGAAAACAGTATGGGAGTTCTTAAAAAAAAACCAAACAGTAATAGATCTATGGTATGACACAACAGTTCCTATTCTGGGTATGTACCCAAAGGAAATAAGAAAAGAGTTATCTGAACTTCCATGATCAACATTATTCACCATAAGATAAGGAAATAGCCTCAGTGTCTGTTGTAAATCAATGGATAACAAATTGTGAGATCTATCATGTCTATCTATTATCTATCATCTATCTATCTACTTATCTATCATCTATCTCTCTATCATCTCTCTATCATCTAATCTCACAATTTATTTACTAAATGTATATAGTATAAAATATAACTGAGTATTATTTAGACTTTTAAAAAAAGGTCTTGACACTTGCAACAACATGGATAAAACTGGAGGACATTTTGCTAAGTGAAATAAAACAAACTGAGGGTTACTAGGGGGTGGGAGGGTAGGGATAGGGTGGATGGGTTATGGACATTGTGGAGGGTTTGTGCTTTG
Organism: Ailurus styani; assembly: GCA_002007465.1. NCBI lineage: Eukaryota > Metazoa > Chordata > Mammalia > Carnivora > Ailuridae > Ailurus > Ailurus styani. The sequence goes on along the minus strand of LNAC01001006.1, from coordinate 213,042 downwards.
GTGAATGCTGTGAAAGATATAAGTCTGATGATTCACAGACCTGTACCCCTTGGGCAAAGAATAAAAATAAAATTAAAAAAAGTCAGATAAAAAAGAAAAAGAAAACTGAATGATCTCACATATACATGAATTATACAAATGTCAAATATACAGAAGGATAGAATAAAACAGTGGTTACCAGGAGCTGATAGATGGGGGAAATCCAGAGACATTGGTTAAAGTGCACTAAATTGAAATTATGTAGGAAGAATAAGTCCAGAGATGTAATGTACTGCATGATGACTAGAGCTAATACTACTGTATTGAATACAAGAAATTTGCTAAAAGATTTCAGTTGCTCTCAAACATAAACACACACAAGTAATTATGTGAGATGATATATTAATTAGCTTGACTGTAGTAATTATTTCACTATGTATATCAAATTATCATGTTGTATACCTTAAACACATACAGATTTATTAAAATTATATGAATGATTTTAATTATACCCTTTCATTGTCAAAATGCTCTTTCTGTTCTTAGTATGTTCATTCCATGTGTGAATATAATAACATTTTCCATATTATATATTTTTATTTTGAATATCATCATATCAGGAAACAATGACAAGCCAAAGGGCTTGGACGGTAAGTGTCCTTAGATAAATGTCTTTCTTTATCTTGCCCAACACGTGCTGTCATATGAAACCCATGAAGAAAGAGGAGGATTTGCCTTGGCATAACTTTGACAACCCAAAGACTGTCTTCCCTTAAACAGTCAGTTTTACTAGGGTAAATTTTTAAAAAGAGTCTAAGTACACATTTTATTATCTTTAAATGTAATTTACTTAAGTGTCACAAATATAAGGATCTAGAACTACTGGGGCACATTTGAAACCCAAACATTTAAAAAATATTTTGTCTCTACATTTCTAATTTTTAAAATTTGTAATAAGAAAATAAATTAGTGAGAACAGATATAGCCCATAATAAAGTACTGACTGATTCATTTATTTGATGAAATAGAATGCATTCATTACAATCCATGTTTTTGAAAGCATATTTAATGGGATGGGAAAATTATTAATGATGTAAATACTAAATAATAATGCAAATTTCAATTTTGCTACACACTTATGAAAGAGGGAGAAATTGAAAGAGAGGAAGGGAAGGAAAGGGATGCATTACTGTGCTTGCAGTACTTCAAGATTAGCTACAAACAGACACAGCAGGTAGGCAGGTGTGAGATATCTTTGAATAGGCCAAATAGAATACATGGACCTTAGAAAAATCTATAAGAAAGAGAAAAAAACTTACTTGAGAGTACCCTACCATGCTTGGCTTCCAATTTGTCAGAATTTTTCCATGTGCAGCTATGTAGTTAACTGGACATAAACCTGCTGAGGTCAGAAGTGGTGATATGAGTAGAGTTCTCTAGCCTCAGAGATGGAATGATATGGCTTACAACTACTCCTACATCACAGTGGAACAGACTGGGAGCAATCACCCTAGACTTGAGTGGGACATATAAGACAAGGAGGATATGAAAACTCTATGATACATCTCTAATGTATCAGTTCACCTCAGATATTGAAGTATTTTCTGCCCATTTTCGTACCACCCCTGGAAACCAGCTATGTGATCACATACTGAAATATTACAGAGAATGCTATTGATTAGAGAGGGTTGGCATCAAGTTGGTACCAAATCTGGAGATATCAAAATCTGTAATGACCAAAATAAAATGATACTGGCACAAAATAGACACATAGATCAATAGAACAGAAAAGAAAACCTAGAAGTGATCCTACAACCATAGGGTCAATTAATCTTTAACAAAGTAGGAAAGAATGTCCAGTGGGAAAAAAGACATTCTCTTCATCAAATGGCTTTGGAAAAACTGGATAGCAACATGCAAAGGAAAGAAATTGGACCACTTTCTTGCATCATACACAAAAATAAATTCAAAACGGATTAAGTACCTAAATGTGAGACCTGAAACCTTAAAAATCCAAAAGAAGTACTCAGGCAATAACCTCTTCGACATCAGCCTTAATAACTTCTTACTAAATATGTCTCCTGGGGAAAGGGAATCAAAAGCCAAAATGAACTATTGGGACTTCATCAAGATAAAAATCATCTGCATAATGGAGGAGACAATAAAAAAACTAAAAAGCAACCAGAAGGAGCAAAACGGCAGAGGAGTAGGAGACCTAAATTTTATCTGGTCCTAGGAATTCAGTTATATAGATATCAGACCATTCCGAACACCTACAAACTCAACAGGATATCAAAGAAGAGCAGCAATTCTATGAACAGAAAAGCGACCACTTTCTGGAAAGTAAGATGTATGATAAAGAGAATCTGAGGCTACACTTGAGAAGATAGACCACAGCGGGAGGGAGTCTCAATCAGCCAGTTACCACCAAATGATAGAGCAGAAGAGCACAAAATCGAAATGTTTAAAATTCTCCTCCACTGAGAGACATCACTCCAGTGGCTAAGGGAGGGGGCACTCTCTGGACTGCGTGGTCTCAGGACCCTCTGGGTCACAGAAAGACCCAGGGTGGTTGACTATGGCAGAGTCCAAAATATCATAATAGGGAAGCCAGTTGCAAGGATGGAGCTGAGAAGTGGGCTCTCAGCTCAGGGTTGTCATAAACCATGATCCATGGCACAGCTGGGCCACTACTCTTTGAGCGGGAACCCAACAAGCAGAAAATCCAGGGAGAATCCCCTTCCTCCCCTGAGAGGAGTGGCATTAGAGCAAACCACAGGAATATTCTAGGTTTGGAAACTCCAAAGAGGGTTGTGTGTCAGAGATTGAAACTCGGTCACAGGCCAGGTGAGGACGGAGCGTGGCCAGAGAGCAAGGAGAGAGAAATGATTGACTGCTTTTCTCTGAGGGCTCATTGAGGAGTGGGGCCCTGAATTCTTGGCTCCACCAGGGGCAGAGATTAGGAGGTTGCCATTTTCATTCTCATCCTCCAAAGCTGTACAGAAAGCTTTCAGAGAACAAAAGCTACTGAGAGCAAACTGTAGCAGATTACTTAGCCTGGCCCCCAGAAAGGGCGATGCCATTCCACCTTGGGTGAAGACATTTAAGAATCACTGCAACAGGCACCTCCCCCAGAAGATGAGCAAGAAAATCCAGCCAAGACCAAGTTTACCAATCAATGAGAAATGCAAATCTCCAATGCTAGGGGAATACAGCTCATAAAATTCATGTTATTTCCCCCAGGATTCCTTAGTCTTTCAAAGTTATGTTTTTTAATTTTCTTTATTTTCTCCTTTGTCTATTTTTAAATTTTTTCTTCTTTCCTTTTTCAAGCAATATCTTATCAATTCATTTTTTAAATCTTTTTAAATTTCATTTTTAAAATTATATTCTATCCCTTTACTGTATTTAACCTTATTTTGTGTGTGTATATATTATATACATATACACATACATATATACATGTATATATATACATGTGTATATATATTATATATATTATATACACACATACATATATACATGTATATATGTATGTGTATATATATACATATATGTATATATGTGTATATGTACATATATGTGTATATATATGTATATATGTAGATATATGTATATGTATATATATATGTATATATACAAAGTTTTTCTTTCTTTAAAATTTTGGGATACAGTTTCCTCTAAAAGACCAAATATACCCTAAATCTGGTGACTTGGTGTATGGCTTTGTTCTAGTCTCCTCCCTGATCACATTCTCTCCTTTTATTTTCTTATTTATTTCAACCAACTTCTTATCTTATCAATTCCTTTTTTACAACTTTCTTAATTTTTGGGGTGCCTGGGTGGCTCAGTCATTAAAAATGTCTATCTTCAGCTCAGGTCATGATCCCAAGTTTGTGGGATCAACCTCAACATTGGACTCCCTGCTCTGCAGGAAGCCTGCTGCTCCCTCTCCCACTCCCCCTGTTTGTGTTCCCTCTCTGGCTCTCTCACTCTCTGTCAATTAAAAAAAATTTCTTAATTTTCATCTTTACAGTCATATTCCATCCCTTCATTGTGTGCATTTGTGTGTGTGTATATATGGTTTTTTTTTAATTTACAACTTTGGGAGGCAGTTTCTTCTAACAGACCAAAATACACACAAAATCTAGTGTGGCTCTGTTCTATTAACCAGCCTGATCATATTGTTTTATTTTTTCCCGTTCCTATTCCCTCTGGTTTCAGGTCTCTTCTGATTTCTTTAGTGCATAATTTTCTGGGGTAGTTTGTTACCTTTTTAGTGTTTTGGTCTCTCATTCATTTATTCTTTTCTAGAAAAAATGACAAAATGGAAAAACTTACCTAAAAATAAAAAGAGCCAGTAACTGCCAGGGACCAAGTCAACATGGACATTGGTAAGAAGTCCGAACTAGAGTTCAGAATGATGATCATAAAAATACTAGGTGGGGTTGAAAAAAACGTATAGGATACTAGAGAAACAGTTTCTGGAGAAATAAAATAACTAAAATGTAACCAACCTGAAATCAAAAAAACTATTAATGAGGTGCAATAAAAAATGGAGGCTCTAACTGCTAGGATAAATGAGGCAGAAGAGAGAATTAGTGATATAGAAGACCAAATGATGAAGAATAAAGAAGCTGAGAAAAAGAGATAAACAATTAATGGATCACGAGAGGAGAGTTTGACAGATAAATGATACCATAAGATGAAACAATATTAGACTAATTGGGATCCCAGACGAAGAAGAAGAAAGACACAGAGGAACAGAAGGCATATTGGAGCAAATTATAGAGGAGAAATTCCCTAATTTGGAGAAAGAAACAGACATCAAAATCCAGGAGGCACAGAGAATGCCCTCAAAATCAATAAAAATATATCAACACGCCATCATCTAATAGTAAAACTTACAAGTCTCGAAGTAAAGAGTAAATCTTGAAAGCTGCTCAGAACAAGAGGCCTGTAACCTACAAAGGTAGAAATAGTCAATTGCTGGTAGACCTAGCCACAGAGTCCTAACAGGTCAGAAAGGACTGGCATGGTATATTCAGAGCACTAAAAGAGAAGAGAAAAAAAAAACAGTCAGGAATACGATATCCAGCTAGGCTGTCATTGAAAGTAGAAGGAGAAAAGAAAAGCTTCTAGGACAAACAAAAACTAAAAGAATTTGCAAACACCAAACCAGACCAGAAATATCGAAAGGGATCCTCTAAACAAAGATACAGCCTAAAAGTAACATAGACCAGAAAGTAACATAGACAAAATACAGTAAAAATCACCATACAGGCAATACAATATCACTCAATTCATAACTTTCATTAGTTACCCTGAATGGAAATGGGCTAAGCATCCCGATCAAAAGACACAAGGTATCAGAATGAATAATAATAATAATAAAAACCAATTGATATGCTATCTGCAAGAGACTCATTTTAGACCCAAAGCTACATGCATATTTAAAGTGAGGGGGTAGAGAAGAAGAGCAAGATGGCAGAGAGTAGGAGACCAATTATCATCAGGTCCCAGAAATTCACCCAGATAGATAGCAAACCATTCCAAACACCTAAAAATTCAACTGGAGATCGAAGAGAAGAAGAACAGCAATTCTAGGAACAGAAAATCAACCACTTTCTGGAAGGTAGGACATCCAGATAACTTAATCTGAAGCAACGGAAAGATAGACCCCAGGGGGAGGGGCTGGCTCCCGGCAAGTGAGAGAGCAACAGAGCACAAAATTGGAACTTTTATTAGTCTGCTCCACTGAGGGACGTCACCCCAGAGGCTAAGCAGAGGGAGAAGCCCTTGTGGGGACAGTGTGATCTCCAGAGCCATGGGGACACAAAAAGACCAGGGGTGTCTGAGTGTGACAGAGCTCGCAGGTAGCAGAGAGAAGCTGACTGGAGAGATGGAGCCAAGCTGAGAGGGTGTCTCTCAGCTCGGTGTTTCTTGGGCCATGATCCAAAGCACAATTAGGCCACTGCTCTTTGAGTAGGGACCCCACGGGTGGGAGATCAGGAGAGACCCCCTTCTTCCTCCTCCGAGAGGAGCAGCACAGGAGCAGCTGTGGGATTCTGCTGGGTTTGGAGATTCTAAACGGGGCCACACGCCAGAGATAGAAACCCTTGGTCACAGGCTGGGTGAACTCAGAGTGCAGCCAGAGAACAGGGAGACAGGAGGGACTGACTGCTTTTCTCTGAGGATGCACTGAGGAGTGAGGTCCCGAGCTCTCGGCACCTCCAGGTCGAAGATTAGGAGGCCACCATTTTCATTCCCATTCTCCAAAGCTGTACAGAAAGCATTCAGGGAACAAAAGCTCCCAAGAGTGGACCCAAGCTGATTACTTAGCCTTGCCCCTGGCGAGGATGGTGCAATTCTGACTTGGGCAAAGACACTTGAGAATCACAGCAACAGGCCCCTCCCCCAGAAGATCAGCAAGAACATCCAGCCAAGACCATGTTCACAGATCACTGAGAATTGTGGAACTCCAGAACTAGGGGTAAGCCACACAGAGAATTCATGGTGTTTTCCCCACCATCCTTTAGTCTTCAAAGTTAAATTCTTTGAATTTTCTTTTTTTTTCTTAACATTTTTTAAATATTTATTCCTCTTTCGATTTTTAACGTTTTTAACTATTGTATCTTATCAACATTTTTAAATCTTTTAAAATGTATATTGTTATAGTCATATTTTATCCCTTCATTGCATTTAACCTTATTTTTTGTATACATATAGTGTCTGTTCAATTCACCAGTCTAATAGATATAGATAGAAATAGAGATAGAGATGGAAGTAGAAATACATATAGATATAGGGATAGAGTCAGAGACAGAGATAGATATAGAAACATAAACAGATAATATAGATATAGGATTTGTTTTATTTTTATTTTTTTATTGCTGTTGCTTATCTTTGTTTGTTTGTTTTTGTTTGTTTGTTTTCTTTTGTTTTTCCATCTTTCTTCTCACCCCAGTTTCAGGGCTCTTCTGCTTAGGTTAGTGTATATTTTTCTGGGGTCATTGCTACCTCTTAGTATTTTGTTCTCTCATCCATCTACTCTTATCTGCATAAAATGACAAGGCAGAAAAAATCACCACCAAAAAAAGAACAAGAGTCTAACAATAGCTAGGGACCTAATCAATGTGGACATTAGTAATATGACAGAACTAGACTTCAGAACGATGGTTATCAAGGTGCTAGCTGGGCATGAAAAAAAGCATGGAAGATAATAGAGAAGCCCTATCTAGAGAAATAAAAACCCTTTCTGGAGAAATAAAAGAACTAAAATCCAACGAAGCTAAAATCAAGAAAGCTATTAATGCAGTGTAATAAAAAATGGAGGTGTTTATTGCTAGGATAGATGAGGCAGAAAGGAGAATTAGTGACATAAAAGACCAAATGACAGAGAATAAAAAGCAGAGGAAATGAGAGACAAACAGCTACTGGACCATGAGGAGGGAATTTGAGAGATAGGTGAAACCATAAGATGAAACAATGTTAGAATAATTGGGATCCGAAAAGAAGAAGAAACAGAGAGGGGCAGAAGGTATATTGCAGAAAATTATAGTACAGAAGTTCCCTAATTTGACGTAGGGAATAAGCATCAAAATCCAGGAGGTTTACAGAGAACGCCCCTCAAAATCAATAAAAATATGTCCACACCCTGTCGTCTAATAGTAAAACGTACAAGTCTTAGTGACAGAGAAAATCCTGAAAGCAACTCAGAACAAGAGGTCTATAACATACAATGGTAGAAATATGAGATTGACAGCAGACCTATCCACAGAGACCTGGCAGGCCAGAAAGAACTGGCATGATATATTCAGAGCACTAAACAAGAAAAATATGCAGCCAAGAATACTATATCTAGCTAGGCTGTCATTTAAAATAGAAGGAGAGATAAAAATCTTCCAGGACAAACAAAAACTAAAGGGATTTTCAAACACCAAGCCAGCCATACAGGAAATATTGAAAGGGGCCCTCTAAGCAAAGAGAGCCTAAAAGAAACATAGACCAGAAAGGAAGAGACACAAGGTTCAGTAACGGTCATCTTACAGGCAATGCAATGGCTCTTAATTCATATCTCTCAATAGTTACCCTGAATGTAAATGGACTAAATGCCCCCAACTAAAAGACACAGGGTATCAGATAAAAAAGCAAGGCCCATTGATATGGTGTCTACCAGAAACTCATCTTACACGCAATGACTCCTCCAGATTTAAAGTGAGGGGGTGGAAAACAATTTACCATGCCAATGGAGAGCAAAAGAAAGCTGGAGTGGCAATCCTTATATCAGATAAATTAGATTTTAAGCCAAAGAATATTATAAGAGATAAGGAAGGACACTATATCATACTTAAAGGATCTGTCCAACAGGAAGATCTAACAGTTATAAATATCTATGCCCCTAACATGGAAGCAGCCAATTATATAAACCAATTAATAACAAAATCAAAGAAACACATTGACAATAATACGATAATAGTAGGGGATTTTAACACCCCCCTCACTGAATTGGACAGATCATTGAAGCAAAAGATCAACAAGGAAATAATGGCTTTAAATGACACCCTGGAGCAGTTGGACATCACAGGTATACTCAGAACATTCCATCCCAAAACAACAGCATACACATTCTTCTCTAGTGTACATGGAACATTCTCCAGAACAGACCATATTCTGGTTCACAAATTAGGTCTCAACAAGTACCAAAAAATTAGGATCATTCCCTGCATATTTTCAGAATATAATGTGCTGAAACTAGAACGCAATCACAAGAGGAATGTTGGAAAGAACTCAAATACATGGAGATTAAAGAACATCCTACTCAAGAATTAATGGGTCAGCCAGGAAATTAAAGAAGAATTTATAAAAATGCATGGAAACAAATGAAAGTGAAAACAGAACTGTTCAAAATCTTTGGGACACAGCAAAAGAAGTCCTGAGAGGAAAGTATATAGCAATACAAGCCTTTCTCAAGATACAAAAAAGGTCTCAAGTATACAACCTAACCCTACACCTAAAGGAGCTGGAGAACGAAGAACAAAGAAACTTAAACCTAGCAGCAGAAGAGAAATCATAAAGATCAGAGCAGAAATCAATGAAATAGAAACCAAAAGAACAGTAGAACAAATGAACAAAACTAGGAGCTTGTTCTTTGAAAGAATTAGTATGATTGATAAACTCTTGGCCAGAGTTATCCAAAAGCAAAAAGACTCAAATCATGAATGAAAGAGGAGACATCACAACCAACATCAAAGAAATACAAACAATTGTAAGAACATATTATGAGCAACTCTACACCAGAAAATCTGACAATCTGGAAGAAATGGATGCATTCCTAGAGAAATATTAACTACCAAATCTAAACCAGGATGAAATTGAAAACCTGAATAGAATCTTAACGAGTAAGGAGATTGAAGCAGTCATCAAAAATCTCCCAACAATCATGAGCCCAGGGGCCAGGGGGCTTCCCAGGCTAACTCTACCAAACATTTAAAGAAGAATTAATACTTATTCTCCTGAAACTGTTTTGAAAAAATAAATTGAAAGAAAATTTCCAAACTCATTCTGTGAGGCCAGCATTACCTTAATCACAAATCCAGACAAAGACCCAATCAAAAAGAATTACAGACCAATATCCCTGGTGACCATGGATGCAAAAATTCTCACCAAAATACAAGCCAACAGGACCCAAGAGTCCATTAAAAGGATCATTCATCACGACCAAGTGGGATTTATTCCTGGGCTGCAAGGCTGGTTCAACATATTCAAGTCAATGAATTTGATACAATACATTAAAAATGAAAGAAGAACCATATGATAATCTCAGTAGATGTAGAAAAAGCATTTGACAAAGTACAGCATTCTTTCTTGATCAAAACTCTTCACAATGTAGGCATAGAGGGTACATACCTCAATATCATCAAAGCCATCTATGAAAAACCAACAGCGAATATCATTCTCAATGCAGAAAAACTGAGAGCTTTTCCCCTAAGGTCTGGAACATGACAGGGATGTCCACTATCACCACTGCTATTCAACATAGTATTAGAAGCCCTAGCCTCAGCAATCAGATTACAAGAAGAAATAAAAGGTATCCGAATCAGCAAAGAAGTCTAACTCTCACTCTTTGTAGATGACATGATACTTTATGTGGAGTGGAGTCCAAAACTGCTAGAACTCATACAGGAATTCAGCCAAGTGTCAGGATACAAAACCAATGCACAGAAATCAGTTGCATTTATATACACCAACAACAAAACAGAAGAAAGAGAAATTAAGGAGTCAATCCTATTTACAATTGCACCCAAAACCATAAGATACTAGGAATAAATATAACCAAAGAGGCAAAGGATCTGTACTCAGAAAACTATAGAATACTCTTCAAAAAATTGAAAGAAGACACAAAGAAATGGAAAAAATGTTCCATTCTCATGGAACAAAGGAAGAACAAATACTGTGAAAATGTCTATGCTACCTGGAACAATTTACACATTTAATGCAGTCCTTATCAAAATTCCATCAGCATTTTTCAAAAAAATGGAAAAAATAATCCTAAAATTTGTATGGAAACAGCAAAGACCCCAAATAGCCAAAGAAATGTTGAATAAGAAAACCAAAATTGGTGGCATCACAATTATGGACTTCAAGCACTATTACAAAGATGTAACTATTAAGACAGTATGGTATGGGCACAAATACAGACACATAGATCAATTGAACAGAATAGGGAGCCCAGAAATTAATCCTCAACTCTATGGTCAACTAATCTTCAAAAAGCAGGAAAGAATGTCCAATGGAAATAAAACAGTCTCTTCAACAAGTGGTTTTGGTAAAATTGGATAGCCACATACAGATGGATGAAAATGGACCATTGCCTTATACCACATACAAAATTAGACTCAAAATGGGTGAAAGACCTAAATGTGAGACAAGAATCTATCAAAATTCTTGAGAACACCGACATAATTCTCTTCAACCTCAGTGACAGCAACTCCTTCCTAGAACATCACCAAAGTCAAGGGAAGCAAGGGCAAAAATGAACTATCAGGACTTCATCAAGCTCAAAAGCTTTTGCACAGCAAAGGAAACAGTCAACAAAACTGAAAGACAACTGACAGGATGGGAGAAGATATTTGCAAATGACATATCTGATAATGGGCTAATATCCAAAATCTATAAGGAACTTCTCAAGGAAGTTCCAAGGAACAAATAATCCAATTAAGAAATGGGGAGAGACATGAACAAACATTTCTGCAAAGAAAACATCCAGATGGCCAACAGATACATGAAAAAGTGTTCAGTATCACTCAGCATCAGGGAAATAGAAATCAAAACCTCAATGAGATACCACCTCTCACCAGTCAGAATAGATAAAATTAACAAGTCACGAAATGACAGGTGTTGGCAAGGAAATAGAGAAAGAGGAACCCTCCCACAGTGTTGGTGGGAATGCAAGCTGGTGCAGCCACTCTGGAAAACAGTATGGAGGTTCCTCAAAAAGTTGAAAATAGAGGTACCCTATGACCCAGGAATTGTACTATTGGGTATTTATCCCAAAGTACAAATGTAGTGATCTGAAAGGGCACATGTACCCCAATGTTTATAGCAGCCATTTCCCCAATAGCCAAACTTTGGAGAGAACCTATATGACCATGAGTAGATGAATGGATAAAGAATATGTGGTATATATATGCAATGGACTATAATGCAGCCATCAAAAAATTCTTGCCATTTTCAAGGACATGGATAGAACTAGAGGGTATTATGCTAAGTGAAATAAGTCAATCAGAGAAGGACAATTATTATATGATATCACCAATATGAGGAATTTGAGAAACACGACAGAGGATCATAGGGGAAGGGAGGGAAAAATGAAATAAGATGAAACCAGAGAGGGAGACAAACCATAAGAGAATCTTAATCTCAGGAAACAAAATGAGGTTTGCTGGAGTGGAGGGGCATAGGAGACATGGTGTGGGTAGGTGATGGACATTGGAGAGGGTGTGTGTTATGGTGAGCGCTGTGAATTTTGTAAGACTGATGAATCACAGACCTGTACTCCTGAAACAAATAATGCATTATATGTTAATAAAAGAAAAACCTAACTAAAAGGCAACCTACAGAATGGGAGAAGATATTTTCAAGTAATATATATCATACAGGGTTGATATCCAAAATATATAAATAACTTAAAATGTAACACTCCAAAAAGGGATAATCTAATTAAGTGAGCTATTTAATGTTTTTTTATTATAATCAGAGTTTTGTAACCATCACTATAATTGGTTTTAGAATATTTTCATTACTGCTAGAGCAATATCAAACCCATTGGCATTTATTCTTCATTTGCCCCCATATTCCTCAACCCTAGGCAACTACTAACCTACTTTTGCTATGGATTTAACTATTTGGGACAGTTCATAGAAATGGAATCATATAATATGTGGTCTTCTGTGACTAGTGTCTTTTCATTTAGAAAATATTTTTTTAAATTCATCCATTTTATAGAATGTATCAATACATTATTCTTTTATTCAGTCATTCATGAGTTGATGGACATTTGAATTTATTTCATTTTTTGGTTATTCTGAAGAATGAAAAATGTTCGCCAGTTTGCTGTGGACATGTGCTTTCATTTCTTTTGAGTATGTATCTAGGAGTGAAATTGCTGGGACATAGGATGAATATATATTTAGCATCTAAAAACGGCTGCACCATTTTACAATCGCACCGGCAATATATGAAGTTTCAGATTTCTCCAACCTTTGTCAACAGTTGATCTCGTATTTCTTTCTCATTTTAGCCATTCTAGTGGATGTGAAGTAATATTTAATTGTGGTTTTGATTTTCAAGTCTTTAATTAATGATAGTAAACACCTTTTCATATGCTTATTGACCACTTATATATCTTCTATAGAGAAATATTGATTCATATAACTTGCCCATTATTATTGGGTTATTTGATTGAGTTTAAGTATTGTTTACATATTATGATTAAAAGTCCTTTAAGATACATTAGATTTTCAAGTAGTACTTTCATTATCTTCATTGTTTTTAATTTCTTTGAAGGTATAATTTTTTAAAATTTTGATGGAGCCCCCCCAAAAAAATGTTTTTTTGATGGAGCCCAAAACTTCAGGTACCCCCCCCCCGATAAGTTAGGGCAGATATATGCAATATTTGCAAAGAAGACCTGTGCTTTTCCATCTGGTTTGAAGAAGGGAGCTGGGAATTGATCTGCCAGATCAAGAGAATGAGGGAAGGCTGAGTAAAACATCACAAAACTATTGTATGGTTTTGGAGATAGCTTCTTCTTGATTGTGTGTTTTCTTGGTTGCTCTAAACTTTTTAGTGTTTTCCAAAAATCCTACTAAGTTGGTTCAGATGACTTATTTTTGTGGGAGAATTTTATACAGGAGAACTTCCTATGCTACCATTTGCTGAAGACTGAGTGCTCCATATTTTTGCTATTATAGTTTTTTTCCGTTTGCCTGTTTGTTTTTTGTTTGTTTGTTTTAATTTAATTTTATTATGTTATGATAGTCACCATACAGCCCATCATTAGTTTTTGATGTAGTGTTCCAAGATTCATTGTTTATGTATAATACCCAGCACTCTATGCTATACATGGCCTCCTTAATACCCACCACCAGGCTCACCAATCTCCCCCTTCCCCTCTAAGACCTTCAGTGTGTTTCTCTGAGTCCACAGACTCTCATGGTTCATCTCTCCTTTAAGCCACCCAGGTGCCCCTGGAATTTTGTTTTTAATCTATAGATCAACTGGGGGAAGGGTTGCTGTCTAAACAATTTCAAATCCTATAATCCATGAATATTACATAGGTTTTCATTTAATTTGTTCTGTAATTTCTTTCAGTAATATTTTATACTTTTAGTATGCAAGCTTTATACTTATTTTGGTAAGTTTATCACTAAATATTTTATTCCTTTTGGTAGCATCATAAATAGAATTGTTTTCTTAACTTCAATTTTAGATTGTTCATTGTTAATATAAAGAAGTATAATCAATTTTGTAATAATTGATGAATTGCTGAGCTTGTTTATTATTTCCTTCCTGAACTTATTATTTCTAATGCTAGCCTAGTGCATTGTTTAGGATTTTGTTTATACAAGAAATTTTCCTGAACTTATTCATTATTTCTAATAGTTTTATGTGGGTTATTTAGTATTTTCTATAATAATATTATGTCACATACGGATATAGTTTTATTTCTTTCTTTTCAATCTGGATGCATTTTATTGCTTTTTCTTGCATAGTTTCTCTGTCTAGATCTTCCAGTAAAATGTAGAAGTGGAAAAAGTGGGCATCCTTATCTTTTTCCTGATATTAAAAAGCATTCAGTGTTTCACTACCAAATATGGTGATAGTTCTGGACTTTTTATTGATCCTTCTTATAAGGTAGAAAAAGTTTATTTCTATATCTTGTTTGTTGAATTCTTTTTTTAAGGGTGCTTTATTCCTGTATCTATTGAGATAATAATTGAAATAATGATTTTACCCTTTATTCTATTGACAGAGGTTATTACTTTAATTGAATTTTATATTTTAAAGAAACTTTGCATTCCTGGGGTAAGTCTCATTTGGTAATAGTCTATGTTCCTGGAATTGCTATATGTTGCTATATACTGTTACATGTTGCAGGAATTGCTTTGCTAGTATTATGTTGAGAATGTTTGTGTCTATATTTATAAGAGTATTGGGCTGTAGTTACACATTTCTCTGTTTTTGATGTTGGCATTAGATTGGCTTCACAGAATTAAGTGGGAAGTGTTCCATCGTCTTTCATGCTTTGGAACATTTTGTGAAGTATTTCAGTAATTTTTGTTTAACTAATTGGTAGAAGTCACTAGTAAATCTATCTATGCCTTAAATTCTCTTTGTTGGGACTCAGAGAAAAAAAAATATTGTTAATCAGTTTCTTTCCTTGTTTAAGTTCATTCAAATTTTCTACTTCTTCTTGAGTTAGTTTGGTTGTTTGGGTCAATACTATTATTGTCAAACATATGACATTTCTGTGTTTTACAGACACAATAATCATTGCTTCTTAAATCAATAAGAAAATAAGGAAAGGAAATAACCAATTATACTGTCTTTTATATTTACCTTTACAAGTGTTCTTTTTTTTAGTGAGAGTTAAAATTAATCTCTGCGTTACTTATTTCTATTCTGAACAATACTTATTATTTCTATAAGGCACATCTGCTAATCATAAGTTGTCTCAGGTTTTGTTTATTTGGGAATGTATTTATTTTGCTTTTCTTTCACAAATAATTTTAATGAATATAAGTTTCTTGGCTGATAGGCTTTTCCTTGGCACTTTAAATATTTCATCCCATTGCCTTCTGTCCTCCATTGTTTATGATGAAAAGTCATACTACTAAGTTTCTCTTGTGCATGGCAATTAAATTTTCTTTTTCTACTTTCAAGATTTTCTCTTTGATTTTTTTGTTTCAATATTATTGCTACGATGTTTCTGGATGTGAATTTCTTTAGTTCATCTTACTTCATATTAGTTGAATTTTCCAAATATTATTTCTTTGCTTTTTTTTTCTTTCCTGTCTCTCCAATTTTTCTGGTACTTCTGTCATATCAATGCATTAATCACATCCCATATTTCTTTGAGGCTCTGTTCATTTTTCTTTAATTCCCTTGTCCCTATTATTCCAATTGCAAAATCTCTATTGATATATGTTGAAGTTTGATGATTCTTTAAAAAATGTTTGAGTATAGTTGATACAGAATGTTTTAGGGGTAAAACATAGTAATTTGAAAATTTTATACATTATGCTATGCTCACCACAAGTTCAGCTACCATCTGTCACCATATGATACTATTACAAAACCATCAATTATATTCCCTATGTTGTGTCTTTCATCCCCATGAGTTATTCATTTCATAACTGGAAACCTGTGTTTCCCACTCCTCTTCACCCATTTCTCCCATACCCCATCCACTTCCCCTCTGGCAACCATGGGCTTGTTCTCAATAATTATAGATTTGATTTCAATTTTTTTGTTTATTAATTTTTTAAGTTCCACATGTAAGTGAAATAATAGGTATTTGTCTTTCTCTGCTTGACTTCTTTCTTTGTTTTTAAAGATGTGGTCCATATATAAAATGGAATATTACTCAGCCATCAGAAAGGATGAATGTCCAACTTTTGTATCAACATGGACAGGTCTGGAGGAGATTATGCTGAGTGAAATAAGTCATGCAGAGAAAGTCAATTATCATATGGTTTCACTTATGTGTTGAACATAAGGAATAAAATGGAGGACTCTAGGAGAAGGAAGGAAAAGTGAATTGGGGTAAATCAGAAGGGGAGATGAACCATGAAAGACTGTGGATTCTAAGAAAGAAACTGAGGGTTATGGAGGGAAAGGGGGATAGGGGATGGGTGAGCCTGGTGGTAGTTATTAAAGAGAGCACATATTGCATGGAGCACTGGGTGTGGTGCATAAACAATGAATCTTTGGATCACTGAAAAAATAAAATTAACAGGAAAGATTTAAAAATATTTTATTTATTTATATATTTGACAGAGAGAGCGAGGGCAAGACAAAGAGAGAAGGAGTGGGTGTATAAGCAGGGGGAGCAGTAGAGGGCGAAGGAGAAGCAGGCTCTCTACTGAGCAGGGAGCCTGATACAGGCTTGATCCCAGGACCTGGGATCATGACCTTAGCTGAAGGCAGATGTTTTACTGACTGAGCCACCCAGGTGCCCCTGTATAACTTATTTCAGTTAACATAATAATCTCATAGGCCCATCTATGTTGTCCCAAATGGCAAAAGTTCATCCCTTTTTATGGATGCATAGTATTCTTGTGTGTGCGTGTGTACGTGTGTGTGTACCACATCTTTCTTAACCATTTGTCTGTTGATGGATCCTTAGGTAGCTTCCATATTTTGACTATTATAAATAATGTTGCAATAAGCATAAGGATGTATGTATCTTTCCAAATTAGTGTTTTGTTTTCTTTGGTTTGTAAATACCCAGCAGTGGAATTAGTGGATCATATGCTATTTTTATTTCTCATTTTTTGAGGAATTTTCATACTGTTTTCCAAGGTGGCTGTACCAATTTACATTCCCAGCAGCAGTGAGTCTCCAAGGTTTTTTTTTTGTTTGTTTTTGTTTTTGTTTTGTTTTGTTTTTTGTTTTTCCTCCACATCCTTGCCCACACTCATTATTTCTTGTCTTTTCAACTTTAGCCATTCTGGCAGTTATAGTATGATATCTCACTGTGGTTTTGATATGTTTCTCTGATAATTCATGTGTGCATTGGACATCTGCATGTCTTTTTTTGAAAAATGTCTATTCAGTACTCTGCCCTTTTTTAATCAGTTTATTGGTTTTTTTGGTGTTAGATTGCATAGTTCACATATTTTGGATATTAACCCCTTATCAAATATATCATTTGCAAATATCTTCTTCTATTCAGTAGGTGGCCTTATCATTTTGTTGATGATTTCCCTCACAGTGAAAAGCTTTTTATTTTCATGTAATCTCAATAGTTTATTTTTGCTTTTATTTTCCTTGCCTCTGGAGATATATCTAGAAAAATGTTGCTATAACCAATGTCAGAAAAATTACTGCCTATGTTCTCTTCCAGGATTTTTATAGTTTCAGGTCTCACATTTAGGTCTTTAGTCTATTTTGAGTTTATTTTTGTATAAGGTTTTAGAAAATGGTCTAAATTTATTCTTTTTATATGTATCTTTCCAGTTTTCTTTCTTTTTAAAATATCTATATATCATCTATCTATCTATCAGCTATCTATCTATCTATTTATATCTATCTATCATCTATCAGTATTATCATCTATCTATCCATCGTCTATCATCTATCATCATCTATGTATCCATCATCTATCTATCATCTATTATTTATCTATCATCATCTACATCATCTATCATCATCTATACCATCTATCATCTATTAACTATCTATCATCTTAAGTTTTTATTCAAATTCTTGTTAGTTAACATACAGTGAAATATTAATTTCAGATGTACAATATAGTGATTCAACACTTCCATACAACACCCAGTTGTGCAAGACCCAGTGGAGTTGCTCACCACAAGTGCACTCCTTCATCCCCAATACCTGTTTAATCATCTCCCTACCCACCTCCCCTCTGGTAACCATCAGTTTTTTCTCTATAGTTAAGAGTCTGTTTCTTGGTTTGCCTCTCTCTCTCTCTCTCTCTCTCTCTTTTTATTTCCCTCTCATTTGTTTTGTTTCTTTCTTAATGCCAGATCATGTCTACTCTTGTGCTCCCCCAGTGCATTTTTTTATTAGATTATTATGTGTTGCAACTCTCAAATTTTTATTTTTGAATATTTTCTATTTTAGTATTTATATTATGTATATGATAAGACATTGTCATCATACCTTATTCATATTTGAATCTTGTTTTATTTGGTTCTTTGAATATATTTTTCACAGCTTATTTAACTCTTTCTTCCCTAAGCCCACTACATGGACCCTCTCACAGGCAATTTCTGTTGCCTTACTTCAGTTCCTTGTTTTGGGTCACACATTCCTATTTCCTTCAATATCTCATAGGTTTTAGTGGAAAACTGGATATTTAAGATAATATATTATAGCCAGTACAGATACTGATCTCTTCTCTCCATTATACAAGTTGTTACTTACTTTTTATTTGCTTAGTGTTTTCACTGGAATATTTCAGTAAAATCTATTTCCTGCACAGTTTGTGGTCTCTAATGTCCATCTTCAGAGTATTTAGCCTTGGGCTATGTACATTCACCCTACATAATGTTTTTTTAATGTTTATTTATTTATTTGAGTGAGAGAGAGAGAGAGATTGAGAGTGGGGGCACAGAGGGAGAGAGAGAAGGTTTCAAGCTGAGAACAGATTCTGATGCAGGGTTTGATTTCATGACCCTAAGATCATGACCTGAGCCAAAACCAAGAGTTACATGCTTAAACAACTGTGCCACCCAGGTACCCCAACAATGGTTGTAGGTCTTTCTTTTACTGTGTCTTTATCGTCACCTTTTTTAAACTACCTCTGATTGTATCAACGCACAGCTTTTTGTCTACACTAATTATTGGCTGATTGTTGTATTATTTTTGAAAATGACATGGGACATATATTGCTCTACAGTATAATCCAACTAAATTTTAACCCCTTTGTTGGAGTCATATCTGAGTTTAGTTTGGGGGGCTAATTTTTAATAAATTTAGTCTTTGAGGCTTAACCCTGGAAGGATCTACTTAGCTGTCCTTTCCCTGGTTCTTGCTGTAAAACTTTTATATGGAATATGATTTAGCTTGTTGCAGACTCCTCTACCAAAATATTTTTTTTGACACTGCCTTTAGTTTTGAAATTCTGCAAGTTCTGTTTCAAGTAAAGTCACTTTTTATGGGCTACTAAGCTTCCTCTTATTGCCTCCCTGTCCCCTCACACACACACACACACACACACACACACACACACACACACATTTTCCGTGCCACTGTTCCTGAGCTGAGAGTGTGAACAATGTCCCACTTCTATAAAAGTAACAGCCCTTGCTTACCAGCAGGGATCTGGAGAGAAGCAGTAACCTCTTGTCTTCTCAGCTTGCCATTGCTCATATAGAAACTCTGCCCTATAGGGAACTGGGACAAGATATAGTGATGCCCTGGATTCTCAGGTATCCTTTTTGGAGGTAGAGTTTTCACCCTCCCTTTTGGACCTAGGTAGATTAATTAAGAGATTGATACAAGCTCAATGTCATTTCCTTCAAGATTTAATTCATCTTTCTGGGCTTGAAGTTCTGAACAAAATACACTTGACTTTGTTCAAACACTAAAAATATATTTTACATACAAGAAATTTTGGATTTCAATAAAAGACCTACTCTGCTGAAAAAGGATGTAGACGCAGCAGTGACCAAGTACAGCATCACCCCCAGGTCATATTGGCAAATAGTACAGCCATCTCTTTTCTGTTTCCCCACAGTTTGTTGAACTAAAGTTTTTTTTTTTTCCTTTTCAAAGAGGCTGAACTCTACACTGATGTGATGGAAGGCCTGCCCCAGGGTTCTTCTGGGGCCCTTCACAATGACTGAGTGCCAATTCAGATTGATGTTGATATGCTCTGGGGTGGCTTCTTTTTTTTTTTTTCTGGGGTGACTTCTAAAATGATTTTTATTTCCACAGTATATACAGCAAAGAGCCCAATGTTATTTTGATTTTTAAGTTTCTCTCCATTCTACCTCATCATATGCCATCACTGTGGTTACATGTTTTTCTCTTCTTTTCTTGGATCTAACCCCTCTGGAAAAGGAACTATGAATAGAGGAAAACAATTCTTGCTATGTAATTTGCTGCTGGTATCGGTGGAAAGCCATTTTGGTCTTCTTTGAGTCATCTGGTTTGGTGTCATATTGACCATTCCCTATATAAATGTTGTGTAGCATTATTCTGGGCTGTATGATATTTCAGCCTCCTCTGCCACTGAAGCACAACTTTAGTCTAAGAAAAGCCTGGGGAATTACCAGTTTCCAATTTAGATCATGAGTACTTAGTATTTCTCTGTTCTCTACTGTGGGTTTTGATCACCAAATGCAGAGGAAACACCCACTCAGCACCCTTACACAGATGTATACATTATGATAGAGGGTTTATTTTTTATCATAACTTCTGTAGAATCTCAGAGAAAAGAAAGCTGCATGGGTTGTAATGCTCAGTCAAAGTTTCTTAGAAGGGTTAAAAAGACTACAGAGTTAGAAGCTGATTTCATAATGCTGGAATAACCACACGAGTAAGAAACTTAATCAAATATCTAGATGTATCACATACATTAGTGCTTGTAGACTGTTAGCAAGTGTTGAATTTGCAACTTAAAATAGTTTTGTACCATGCTTACAGTATGTCAGTCTTTATTCCTCTGACCCATAAGTTTGATGAATTAATAGATAATGAATATGTCATAAACACTTTGTTTATGAAGAAACACTTCCAGAATTGTGCAGTTAAGATTAGTGAAAATCTGTTTCTCCATAAAAGCCATGAGAACACTGGCAAAAAATTTCAAAAGTAACTTATTCAGAACTCTGGAAATTAACCAGGACTTTTCAAATCTGGGGAAAATGGCTGGATATAAATAATGACAGAGAGCTTTGTGGGATTTAAATTTACCATATTTCCATTCTACTCTCCCCAGTTTTGTGGTAATCTTGGAAACTGATAGATTCACAGTCACAGTAGCCTTGGAAAACATCAGCCTTGTAGCCACTAAACAGGATAGATGTGGAGTTCCAGAAAAAGCCCCATTTACCTAGAATTAACATTACTTTAAAAATCTGGCAGTTACCTGGAATACTCCAATCACAGGTTTTGTTTTTAACTTGACATACCCAGAGTCTCCACTGCAAACACCTTTTCCCAAGGTCATCTATCAAAAGAATCAGTGAAAATTGTTTAACATTGCAGCTACTTGATGTGGTAGTAACAGTTGGAACGAATACAAAGCCACCAAAAAAATGAAAAGGAAAATCTGGGAAATGAGATGTTCATAAGGGCTCTGGAAAACTCTAACAGATTTGTGGGGATCTAGAAGTTATGCATTTGCAGGTCTGCATGCCCAGGAAAATTCTAGAACAGCCCTAGTCTCTCCTTGGGCTGACACTGAGGTTCTGTGTAAGCAGAAATTGAAGGGATAGATAGAATTGTCAACTGCCTCACTGGATATTAACCTGCAGACAAAGTCCCTTGGTATAGCCTCATATACTCATCAGATCAAAGTATTCAAGGAGTTACTCGTACAATCTTTAGCTGACCACTAAGATAAACCAGCACAAAGACTAGTGGTTCAACAAGCAACAACAACAACAACAACAAAAAAAAAAACAAAACAAAAAAACAGACTACAGAATTAGTTCAGGAAATTCACTAAACAAACAACTAATGAAAATGGCGAGGTACTAGCATAAAGATAGAAATATTGGTCAACTGGTTGTTATCAAAAGTCCATAAATAAACTCTTAAATTTATGTTCAATTAATTTTTAATAAGGGTGCCAAAATAATTAAATGGGAAAATAGTGTTTCAACAAATTTTGTTAGGACAACTAGACATATACAGGCAAGAGAATGAACTTGAATTCCTACTTCTACCCATACAAAATAAGACCTACTCTTATTTTGTCTAAATATTGCTTTTTTCACCACATTATTCTGGAAAAAATTTTCATTTATTATTATTTCATCCAGACTTTTGTTTTAAAACATCACCACAGTACAATTAGTATACTTTTTATTTTAAAAAGTCTTTAAAATATTTGTATTTCTCTGATGCCGAGTGATGTTGAGCACTTTCTCATGTGTCTGTTGGCCATTTGGATGTCTTCTTTGGAGAAATGTCTGTTCATGTCTACTGCCCATTTCTTGACTGGGTTATTTGTTTTATGGGTGTTGAGTTTGAGAAGCTCTTTATAGATTTTGGATACTAGCCCTTTATCTGATATGTCATTTGCAAATATCTTCTCCCATTCTGTCAGTTGTCTTTTGGTTTTGTTGACTGTTTCCTTTGCTGTGCAAAAGCTTTTAATCTTGATGAAGTCCCAATAGTTCATTTTTGCCCTTGCTTCCCTTGCCTTTGGTGAGGTTCCTAGGAAGAAGTTGCTGCGGTTGAGGTCGAAGAGGTTGCTGCCTGTGTTCTCCTCGAGGATTTTGATGGATTCCTTTCTCACATTGAGGTCTTTTATCCATTTTGAGTCTATTTTTGTGTGTGGTGTCAGGAAATGATCCAGTTTCATTTTTCTGCATGTGGCTGACCAGTTTTCCCAACACCATTTGTTGAAGAGACTGTCTTTTTCCCACTGGACATTCTTTCCTGCTTTGTCGAAGATTAGTTGACCATAGAGTTGAGGGTCCATTTTTGGGTTCTCTATTCTGTTCCACTGGTCTATGTGTCTGTTTTTGTGCCAGTACCATACTGTCTTGATGATGACGGCTTTGTAATAGAGCTTGAAATCTGGAATTGTGATGCCGCCAACTTTGCTTTTTTTTTTCAACATTCCTTTGGCTATTCGGGGTCTTTTCTGGTTCCATATAAATTTTAGGATTATTTGTTCCATTTCTTTGAAGTAAATTGCTGGTATTTTGATGGCGATTACATTAAATGTGTAGATTGCTCTAGGTAGCATAGATATTTTCACGATATTTATTCTACCCATCCATGAGCATGGAATGTTTTCCCACTTCTTTGTGTCTTCCTCAATTTCTTTCATGAGTATTCTATAGTTTTCTGAATAGAGATTCTTTGCCTCTTTGGATAGGTTTATTCGTAGGTATCAAATGGTTTTGGGTGCAGTTGGAAATGGGACTGACTCTTTAACTTCCNTCTCTTTCTTCTGTTTTGTTGTTGGTATATAGAAATGCAACTGATTTCTGTGCATTGATTTTATATCCTGACACTTGACTGAATTCCTGTATGAGTGCTAGCAGTTTTGGAGTGGAGTCCTTTGGGTTTCCCACATAAAGTATCATATCATCTGCAAAGAGTGAGTGTTTGACTTCTTCCTTGCCAATTTGGATGCATTTTTTTGTTTTTTGTTTTTTTTGTCGGAATGTTGAGGCTAGAACTTCCAGTACTATGTTGAATGGTGATAGTGGACAGCCTTGCCGTGTTCCTGACTTTAGGGGAAAAGCTCTCAGTTTTTCTCCATTGAGAATGATATTCGCTGTGGGTTTTTCGTAGATGGCTTTGATGATATTGAGGTATGTACCCTCTATGCCTACACTATGAAGAGTTTTGATTAAGAAAGGGTGCTGTACTTTGTCAAATGCTTTTTCAGCATCTATTGAGAGGATCATATGGTTCTTGTTCTTTCTTTTATTAATGTCTTCTATCACATTGGTTTTTTTGCGAATGTTAAACCAACCTTGCAGCCCAAAGGTAAATCCCACTTGGTCGTGTTGAATAATCCTTTCAATGGGCTGTTGGATGCTATTGGCTAGTATTTTGTTGAGGATATTTACATCTGTGTTCATCAAGGATATTGGTCTGTAATTCTCCTCCTTGTTGGGGTCTTTGCCTGGTTTTGGGATCAAGGTAATGCTGGCCTCATAAAATGAGTTTGGAAGTTTTCCTTCCATTTCTATTTTTTTGAACAGTTTCAGGAGAATAGGTATTCATTCTTCTTTAAATGCTTAGTAGAACTCCTCTGGGAAGCGGTCCGGCATTGGGCTCTTGTTTTTTGGGAGATTTTTGAGGACTGCTTCAATCTCCTTACTGGTTATGGGTCTATTCAGGTCTTCCATTTCTTCCTGGTTTAGTTTTGGTACTTAATATGTCTCTAGGAATGCATCTAATTCTTCAAGATTGTAAAATTTGCTGGTGTAGAGTTCCTCATAATATGTTCTTATAATTGTTTGTATTTCTTTGGTGCTGGTTGTGATCTCTCCTCTTTCATTCAACATTTTATTAATTTGAGTCCTTTCTCTTTTCTTTTGGATAAGTCTGGCCAGGGGTTTATCAATCTTATTAATTCTTTCAAAGAACCAGCTCCTAGTTTCATTGATTTGTTCCACTGTTCTTTTGGTTTCTATTTCATTGATTTCTGCTCTGACCTTTATTATTTCTCTTCTCCTGCTGGGTGTAGGCTTTCTTTGCTCTTCTTTCTCCAGCTCCTTTAGCTGTAGGGTTAGGTTGTGTTCTTGAGACCTTCCTTGTTTCTTGAGAAAGGCTTGTATTGCCATACATTTTCCTCTCAGGACTGCTTTTGCTGTGTCCCAAAGATTTTGAACAGTTGTGTTTTCATTTTCATTTCTTTCCATGAATTTTTAAATTATTCTTTAATTTCCTGGTTGACCCATTTCATTCTTAAGTAGGATGTTCTTTAGCCTCCATGTACTGGAGGTT
Source organism: Ailurus styani (assembly GCA_002007465.1). NCBI lineage: Eukaryota > Metazoa > Chordata > Mammalia > Carnivora > Ailuridae > Ailurus > Ailurus styani. The sequence goes on along the minus strand of LNAC01001006.1, from coordinate 188,163 downwards.
TTTCCAACTTTCCTCTTGTGGTTGAGTTTTTGTTTTATGGTCTGAAAATATGCAGGGAATGACCCCAGTGTTTTGGTACCTGTTGAGACCAGATTTGTGACCCAGAATATGATCTACTCCGGAGAATGTTCCATGTGCTTTAGAGAAGAATGTGTACTCTGTTGTTTTGCGATGGAATGTTCTGAATATATCTGTGATGTCCAACTGGTCCAGGGTGTCATTTAATGCCTTCATTTCCTTGTTGATCTTTTGCTTTGATGATCTGTCCATTTCAGTAAGGGGGGGTGTTAAACTCCCCTACTAATATTGTATTATTGTCAATCTGTTTCTTTGATTTTATTATTAATTGGTTTATATAATTGGCTGCTCCCATGTTAGGGGCATAGATATTTAAGATTGTTAGATGTTGTTGTTGGACAGATCCTTTTAGTATGATATAGTGTCCTTCTTCATCTCTTATGATATTCTTTGCCTTAAAGTCTAATTTATCTGATATAAGGATTGCCACTCCAGCTTTCTTTTGCTGTCCATTGGCATGGTAAATTGTTTTCCACCCCCTCACTTTAAATCTGGAGGTGTCTTTGCGTGTAAGATGAGTTTCTTGTAGACAGCATATCGATGGGTCTTGTTTTTTCATCCATTCTGATACCCTGTGTCTTTTAGTTGGGGGCATTTAGTCCATTTACATTCAGGGTAACTATTGATAGATATGAATTTAGAGCCATTACATTGCCTGTAAGGTGACTGTTATTGTACATTGTGTCTCTTCCTTCGTGGTCTATGTTTATTTAGGCTCTCTTTAGTTTGAGGACCCCTTTCAATATTTCCTGTAGGGCCGGCTTGGTGTTCGGAAATTCCTTTAGTTTTTGTTTGTCCTGGAAGCTTTTTTTTTTTTTAATCTCTCCTTCTATTTTCAATGACAGCCTAGCTGGAGATAGTATTCTCGGCTGCATGTTTTTCTCATGTAGTGCTCTGAATATATCATGCCATTTCTTTCTGGCCTGCCAGGTCTCTGTGGATAGGTCTGCTATCAGTCTCATATGTCTACTCTTGTATGTTATAGACCTCTTGTCCTGAGCTGCTTTCAGGATTTTCTCTTTATCACTAAGACTTGTACGTTTTACTATTAGATGACTGGGTGTGGACCAATTTTTATTGATTTTGAGGGGGCTTCTCTGTACCCCCTGGATTCTGATGCGTGTTCCCTTCGCCAAATTAGGGACTGTATGTACTATAATTTGCTCCAATATACCTTCTGCCCCCCCTTCCTCTTCTGGGATCCCAATTTTTCTAATATTGTTTCATCTTATGGTGTCACTTATCTCTCAAATTCTCCCCTCATGGTCCGGTAGTTGTTTGTCTCTCTTTTCCTCCTCTTCTTTATTCTCTGACATTTTGTCTTCTAAGTCACCAATTCTGTCTTCTGCCTCATTTATCCTAGCAGTAAGAGCCTCCATTTTTGATTGCACCTCATTAATAGCTTTCTTGATTTCAGCCTGGTTAGATTTTAATTCTTTTATTTCTCCAGAAAGAGTTTTTATTTCTCTACAAAGGGATTCTCTATTATCTTCCATGCTTTTTTCAAGCCTAGTCAGCACCTTAATAATCGTCATTCTGAACTCTAGTTCTGTCATATTACTAATGTCCACATTGATTAGGTCCCTAGCCATCGTTACTGCCTCTTGTTCTTTGTGTGTGTGTGTGTGTGTGTGTGTGTGTGTGTGGTGATTTTTTCTGCCTTGTCATTTTATACAGATAAGAATAAATGGATAAGAGAACACAATACTAAAGGGTAGTATTGACCCCAGAGAAATATACACTAACCTAATCAGAAGAGAACTGGAACTGGGGGGAAAAGAAAGGGGGGGGAACCAAAAAACAAACAAACAAAAAAACAAAACCAAAATCAAACAACCAAAACCAAAACAAAACAAAAAAAAATAAAACAAAATCCTATATCTATACCTATATTATCTATTTCTGTTTCTATATCTATTTCTGTCTCTGACTCTATGTCTATACCTACCTATAACTATATCTATATCTATCTATATCTATATCTATTAGACTGGTGAATTGAACAGACCCTATATGAATACTGAAAATAAGTTTAAATGCAATGAAGGGATAAAATATGATTATAACAATGAAAATTTAAAAAGATTAAAAAGTGTTGATAAGATATAATAGTTTAAAAATGTTAAAATAGGGCGCCTGGGTGGCTCAGTGGGTTAAAGCCTCTGCCTTCGGCTCAGGTCATGATCTCAGGGTCCTGGGATCGAGGCCCGCATCGGGCTCCCTGCTCGGCAGGGAGCCTGCTTCCCCCTCTCTCTCTGCCTGCCTCTCTGCCTCCTTGTGATCTCTCTCCCTCTGTGAAATAAATAAATAAAATCTTTAAAAAAATGTTAAAATAGGAAAAATGAAAACATTTAAAAGAAAAGAGTAAGAAAAAATAAAATTCAAAGAATTTAACTTTGAACGACTAAAGAATCAGGGGTAAAAAGCCACTAATTCTCTGCATTGCTTTCCCCTAGCTCTGGAGTTCCACAATTCTCAGCCATCTTGAACTTGGCTTTGGCTGGATGTTTTTTTCTTGTCTTCTGGGCGAGGGGCCTGTTGCTGTGATTATCAAGTGTCTTTGCCTGAGGCGGAATTGCACTGCCCTCGCCCTGGGCCAGGCTAAGTAATCAGCTCGGGTTTGCTTTCAGGAGCTTTTGTCCCCTTAAGGCGTTCCATACAGCTTTGGGGGACGGGAATGAAAATGGCAGCCTCCCAGTCTCTGACCCAGAGGAGCATGGAGCTTGTGGCCTCGCTCCTCAGTGTGCCCTCAGAGAAAAGCAGTCAGTCCCTCCTGTCTCCCTGGTCTCCAGCCGCACTCCGAGTTCTCCTGGCCTGTGACCGAGCCTTTCCGTCTCTGGTGCACAGACCCATTTAGAATCCCCAATCCTGGCAGATGCCTGAAGCTGCTTCCGTGCCACCCCTCCCGGAAGAGGAAGGAGGGGGTCTCTCCGGGTCTGCCGCCCATGGGGTCCCCGCTCAAAGAGCAGTGGCTGAACTGTGCTTTGGATCATGGCCCAAGGTAACACCGAGCTGAGAAACATCTTCTCAGCTTGGCTCCATCTCTTCAGTTGGCTTCACCCCTCTGATACATGGGAGCTCTGTCGTGCTCAGACACCCCTGTTCTTTTTGTGTCCACATGGGTCCTGAGACCACACTGTCCCCATGAAGGCTTAGTCCCCGCTTAGCCTCTGGGGCGACATCCCTCAGTGGAGCAGATTTCTAAAAGTTCTTATTTTGTGCTCCCCTGCTCTCTCACTTGCCGGGAGCCAGCCCCTCCCCCTGGGGCCTATCTTCCCATCGCTTCAGATTCACTTCTCTGCATTTCCTACCTTCTGGAAAGTGGTTGATTTTCTGTTCCTAGAATTGCTGCTCTTCTTCTCTTCGATCTCCTTAGAATTTATAGGTGTTCAGAATAGTTTGCTAGCTATCTGGATGAAATTCTGGGACCTGATGATAATCGGTCTCCTACTCCTCTGCCCTCTTGCTCTTCCTCCAATTTGGGCCTTCTTTTTCCCTGGGATTGTTTCTTCATTTTGAAGAAATGGCTTGTAGAAGTTATTTTTATAGTCATCCAATATAAAGCCATTATAAACCTTATCCAGTTTGTGCTGGAACACCAATGAAATGCCCCCTAGCAATGAAGATGAACTAGAAGCAAGTTGGGGTTTTTAAGCTCAGATTTAGCAATCTCAGAACCCAAAATTTGACTGAGGTGTACCCATATTATTTGGTATATAAAAAATACAAATCTTGGGTGGGCACGTGGGTGTCTCAGTGGGTTTTAACCCACTGCCTCTGCCTTTAGCTCAGGTCATGATCTCAGGGTCCTGGGATCGAGGCCCGCATCAGGCTCCCTGCTCAGCTGGGAGCCTGCTTCCTCCTCCTCTGCCTGACTCTCAGCCTACTTGTGATCTCTTTCTCTCTCCTCAAATACATAAATAAAATCTTTAAAAAATTAAAAAAATACAAATACAAATCTTCTTCCATAATAATATAACACCATCCCAGGGCTCAAATTATTTTTAGAAATGAACTAATAAAATACACATCACATAAGTAAGGAGACAAGCAATATGAATAAATTAAATGGTAACTTTAAAATATACTTTATTTTTCAAATAAGTAAAAATAGCAATGCTTGAAAATTTAAGCACAGAATTAGAAACTACAAAAAAGGACTAAATAGATTTTGAGAAACAAAAAATTGGAATAACTGAAATAAAGAACTCAGTGGATTGATTTAATAAATATTTAGACACGACTGAAGAACAAAATAAAAATTATCTAGAATGAAGCACCAAGAGGAAAACAGCAAAGAAAAATAGAGACGAAATGATCAACAGCAGAAGATACAGGGGAAAAAAATCTAAAATATATATGTTGTTGGTTTCTCATAAGACAAATGAATGAGGTGAAAGCAAAAATGAAGGCATTCTGTGTAAGAATATTCCAAAACTGATTAATGACATAAACACATATTTACCAAGCCTTATGTTCTAAACATTAGACTAAGTGGAAAGAAATATATTATAGAAATATTGCTGAAAACCAATAGCAAAGAGAATATTTCAATAGCAACTAGAAATTTTCCAGGTTTGCTGTTATAGTATAAACATACTACACCTATCTTTGTTGCTTATTAGACTAAACTTTCAAGACAAATCACATAAAGGAACTACCTAAGAACTAATAAAAGTAAACTAAAGCAAGACAAACATGGAAGGGAGTCAAAACTTAGAGAAGTGACCTTCATGAAGATGAGGATGACATTTTTTCTTACAACTGGTTCAAGGACAGGCCAGTCTTGAGGCAGTCAAACAGTGTGAGTGATTAAAATTCAAATAGAGGGGCGCCTGGGTGGCTCAGTGTTTTAAAGCCTCTGCCTTCGGCTCAGTTCATGGGATCGAGCCCCACATCGGGTTCCCTGCCAAGCAGGGAGCCTACTTCCTCCTCTCTCTATGCCTGCCTCTGTGCCTACTTGGGATCTCACTCTCTGTGTGTCAAATAAATAAAATCTTGAAAAAAAAAAAGAATGTACTTTTTTAAAAAAAATAATAAATAAATAAATAAAATTCAAATAGATTGGGAAGGAGACAAACTATAAGAGACTCTTAATCTCACAAAACAAACTGAGGGTTACTTGGGGGTGGGAGAGTAGGGATAGAGTGGATGGGTTATGGACATTGGGGAAGGTTTGTGCTATGTTGAGTGCTATGATGGTGTAAGCCTGATGATTCACAGAACTGTACTCCTCGGGCAAATAATAAAAAAAATTTAAAAAATTAAAAAATAAAAAATAAAAGTGAATACCAGGGAAAAAAAATCTCAAATAGAAAACCCCATAGTCTGGAGAGGGTTGGTAGTATTATCACAGCCAGGAAAATATTGATAAAGGAGTCTAACAGTGTCTGTACTCTATAGAGATCCACACAAGTCTCAGTGTCGTTCCTGAACTACACAGGCATGGTACAGACCAAACCACAACACACAGTACTAACCGCTCTATGATCACGGCATGCCACCAGCCAGGCGACAGGTACAGACCAAACCAGAATAACAAAGGTTTTAAGAACTTTTTATGCTTTTAAACCATAGTGCAAGTCAGAATATACTGTTAGTGGTATGGTTATGGGACAGACTAACAGTAGCAAAGTAAAAGCTTTGAAAACTAAACACAGATCAGATAAAACATCTGTGGTCCAAATCTAACTTCTAAAAGAGAAAAAATAAACAAATATATCTCATTGTTGGAGTGACATCTCCAAGATGCCCCAGGCTCCAACTCCCCGCAAAAGTCAATGATCAGACAGCAATCTACAAACAAATGCACCTCTGGAAGAACTTAGCAGTTCACTTAAGAAATTTCAGCAACACAGTGGAATAGCAACATCAAGAGAAAGCAACTTCTCAAAAAAAGAAGAAAGACAGGTGCTTTTTTTCCTGCACTATCCCAATTCCAAGCTGGTTTTGCTTGGTGCCAAAGGGAACTCCTCAGTTAGAAAGAAGTCCCATTGCTAGAAAAGGATGGGTGGAGCGAGCAAGTAACTAGCTTCCCCAGCAGTTCAAGGCACTGTGTGAATGTTCCATTTCAATTTCATCCCACCAGAAGCAACAAAGCTGAGATGTACAGAGATGGCTGAAAACAAGGAAGAAAAGCAGGGGTACAAATAGCAGCCACACAGCAGGAGCAATCATAGATCACAGCGACATGATCCATACAAAGCCAACAGATTTCACCACTGAAGAAGGAGCCAATAGCCAGCATGGCTACTGCAGATCCTCTGCAGATTTCACTGGTTATCACTTCATAGGTATTTATGTTCACTGATGTCAGTCACCTGAGTCTTTCCTTCTCCTCTTTTACCCCACCCCTTATCAGAGCCTGGAACTGTACCAGATGCCAGCCTAGGCCTGTGTGGCTGTGCAAGTGGAAAACATCAGCTTGGAGCTCCACAGCTGACCTCTACTGCTGTATGCACACTTGAAACTAATCCCTCCAGCTGCTGGTCTGGTACACTTCAACAGCCTCTGCTATGAGCACACACCCAGGAAGAGACTGCAGCTTCAGGAGAGCACACCAATAGCCAAGACACTCACAGCTACTTGTGGGCCCAGATCAGACCATCTTCTGCCACTGCCCTACATTACTATACTCATCTATAGCTAGCTCCTCCAGCTGTGCACCTCTAGTCCAAACCCCAACACCGCCCATCACTGTCATATTCTGATGGTAAGACTCAGTAGCCACAGGAGTATATGCTGACAGACAGGGATTTGTGCTTGCAGTTGGTCCTAGACCTTGTTGCCTGTCCTGGTCCACACCACTACATGTGTGTCAAGACCTGGCGCTTGTCAATACACAAACATCCGTAGCCAGCCCATGTAGCTGACTGTGTACACCATTAGTTCTGGCCTCTTCCCACTGGATCTGGAGGTATGGGTGAGGAATCCCAGTAACATTTGAAGTCACTGTAAATTCCCTACAGTGCTCAATAAGGACCACAGAGTTGTTGATGCTATTGACACAGGTAGCCCAAGTGAAAGGAGACAGTATGCACTTCTGGACCCAGTGCTGCCATACAACCTTGAACTTGGCACATGGCACCACTAGACTTGTGGTCCAGCAGGCCTCCACCTGTATGTGGAAGGTTTTTTTGTTTTGTTTTGTTTTGTTTTGTTTTGTTTGTTTGTCTGTTTGTTTGCAGAAACCAGTCTATAAAGAGTTGATTGCTTCATGAAATACCCAGAAACCTACACAAAGCTACAGGGATCATAAAGAATTGGGAACCATGACTCCATCATAGGAATACAGTAAATCTCCACCAACTGACCTGAAAGAAATAAGCTGTAGGAATTTTGTGACAAAGAATTCTAAATAATTGTTCTAAATATGTCCAGAGAGATACAAGAGAATGCACAAAAGATTTAGATATCATAAAGACAATATAAGAACAACGAAACTATAATTTCAACAAAGAAATAAAAAATCATATAAAACAAGCAAATTTTGGAGCTAAAAAATACAATGACTGAACTGAAGGGTTTTATACCTTCTTACAAGAACTTCAAGATCAGACTTGATCAAGCAGGAAAAAGAATACTTAGCTTAAAGATGGATGAACTAAAATTATCAAATCAGATGAACAAAAAAAGTAGAGGAATGAAAAGCCTACATGATCTATGGGATACTGTAAAATGACATAATTTGTGAATTATTAGAATTCAATAAGGGGAAGAGAGAAAGAAGGGGACAGAAAGCTCATTTAACTAAATAACGACTGACAACTCCCCAAATCTGGAGAGAGATTTGGATATTCAAGTTCATGAGACGTATAGATCACCAAAAAAAAAAAAATAAATAACCTTAAAGAGACTTTCTCCAAGGCACATTAGTATAAAACTGTCAAAAATTAAAGATAAAGAATCTTAAATGCAACAAGGAAAAAAAAATGTAATGCACAAGGGAACTCCCATATGATGTCAGTGGTTTTCCCAGGAGAAACCTTACAGGGCAGGAAAGATTGGAATAATATAGTCAAAGTCCTGAAAGAAAAAAATGCAAACAAAGTAACGGAAACATTACTCAACAAAGTTTTCTTCAAGTATGAGAGACAAAGGCTTTGAAACAAAGTAAAGCTAAGGTAGTTCACCACAACTAGACCTTCCTTACAAGGAATGCTGAAAGTAGTGCTTCAAGATGAAATGAAAAGACATTAATTAGTAATGTAAAAACATATAGAAATACATACCACATCAGTAAAGTAAGTAAGTAGAAACACTATTATTGCAGTATTTTGAACTGCTAACCACTTAACTCTAGTATAAAAATTAAAGGACATGGATATTAAAAATAACTAGCAAACAATAGTTTGTTAATAGACAACATAAAAAGAAATACATTGTGACATCAAAAACGTAAAAGAAGGGGAGTAAAAAGTTAACGTTTTTATGTGAGCTTAAAATTATCAGTGTAAAGTAGCAATTACATCTATAAGATGTTTTATGTAAACCTCATGGTAACGACAAAGCAAAAAGGTATAGTAGATTCCTAAAAGATAAAAAGAAGAGAATCAAAACATAACACTACAAATAATTAACAATGTACAGGAAGACATCTAAAGAGAAAAAGGAATAGAGAGAACTAAAAACCAGCCAAACCCAATGGCATTAGTTAGTCTTTACTTGTCAATAATTATTCTAAATGTAAGTGGGTCCAACTCTCCAATCAAAAGACATAGAGTGGCTTGGTGGATTGAAAACAAACAGGCAAACAAACAAACAAAAAACCCAAAATCAAACAAACAAACAAACAAGCAAACAAATGAAAAACACCAAGATCCAACTCTTTGCTACTTACAAAAGACAGTTTTAGAGAAACGCATAGGCACAAAGCGGAGGTTAGAAAAATATATTCAATGCAAGTGAAAACCAAAAGAAAGCTGTACATATATAAGACAAAATAGGCTTTAAGTCAAAATACAACAGCAAGAAATAAAAAAAATATCATTATATAATGATAACATAACAAATACATATACACCAACATCAGAGCACATAAATATATTAAGCAAATATGAAGAAATATAAAAGGAGAAAGACATGGCAATACAATAATAGTGGGGTACTTTAATACCACTTTTAACAATGGATAGATCATCCAGATGGAAAATCAATAAGGAAATGCTGGACTTGTATTGTACTTTAGACCAAATGGACCTAAGAGACACATACAGAACATTTAACCAAACAATAGCAGAATACGTATTCTTCTCAAGGTCACTCAGAACATTCTTCAGGATAGATCAGATATTAGGTTACAGAACAAGTCTTATCAAATTCCAGAAGATTGGAATTATACCTATTATCTTTTCCAAACACAAAGATATGAAACCAGAAATTAATAATCGAAGGAAAGCTGGAAATTTCACAATAAAAAACTAAATTTAATCTATTAATTAAAATGTAATTAAGGGGCGCCTGGGTGGCTCAGTGGGTTAAAGCCACTGCCTTCGGCTCAGGTCATGATCCCAGGGTTTTGGGATCAAGGCCCACATCGGGCTCTCTGCTCAGCAGGGAGCCTGCTTCCTCCTCTCTCTGCCTGCCTCTCTGCCTACTTGTAATCTCTCTCTCTGTGTGTCAAATGAATAAATAAAATCTTTAAAAAAAATAAATAAATAAAATAAAATGTAATTAAGTTAATTAAATTAAAAATTTAAACACTCCTAAACAACAAGAAGGTGAATAAGTTGAAATACAAATAAAACCTATGGGACACTACTAAGAGCAGTTCTAAGAGGAGGTTTATAGTAATAAAACCACACATCAAGGAAAAAGAAAGATCTCAAGTAAGCAATGTAACTCTGTATCTTAAGAAACTATGAAAAGAACAAATTAAGCCCAAATTAGCAAAGAAAGAAAATAACAAAAATCAGAGCATAAATAAATAAAATAAAAACAACAACAGAAAGGCTTAATAAAACAGATTATTTTTTTAAAAAGATAAACAAAACCTAGAAATCTTTAATTAGACTAAATGAGAAAAAGAGGACTCAAATAAAACCAGAAGTGAAAGATGAGACTTTACAGCTGATACTACAGAAGCACGATGGATCAAAAGTGACTACCATTAACAATAATAAGCCAACAAATTGGATGACCTAGAAAAAAATGGGTAGAATCATAGAACCAAACAAACTATCAAGATTGAATCATGAAGAAATAAAAAGTCTGAACAGACGAATAGCAAGTAAAAATATTGAATCAGTAATTAAAAAAACCCCAACACAGAAAACCCAGGACCAGATGGTTATCCTGGTCAAGTCTACCTAATGTTTAAGGAAGGATTAATACTGATGCAGAGAAAGTCAATTCTCATATGGTTTCACTTACTTGTGGAACATAAGAAATAAAATGGATTACATCAGGAGAAGGAGAGGAAAAGTGAATTGGGGTAAATTGGAGGGGGAGATGAACCATGAGAGACTGTGGCCTGTGAGAAACAAATTGAGGGTTATGGAAGGGAGGAGGGTGGTGGATGGGTTTCTTTTAAACTTAAAAAAATCAGAAATGAAAGGATTGTAACAGACACCATAGAAATGTAAAGGACTACTATGAACAATTTTATTACAACAAATTTGACAACTGAGACAAAACAGATAAATTCCTAGAAACATGAACCCACCAAGACTGGATTATCAAGAAACAGAAAACATGAACAGACTCATATATTGAAATACTTAATATTTTTAAACTGTGCATACTACCTAAAGGAATCTGCAGATTTGATTAAATTCCAATGGCACTTTTTTTTCAGAATTAGGAAAAAAAATTTAAATTTCTATGTAACCACAAAGGACCCCAAAAAACCACAGCAACCTTGAGAAAGAACAAAGCTGGAGGCATCATACTTCCGGATTTCAAACTGTATTACAAAGTTGCAGTATTCAAAACAGTGTGGTATTGCCATAAAAATAGACACGTAGATCAGTGAAACAGAAGAGAGAGCCAAGAAATAAAGCCAGGCATATGGTCTATTAATTTATGACAAAGGAACAAAAAATATACAATGGGGAAAGGACAGTCTCTTCAATAAATATTATTGGGAAAACAGGACAGTCACATGCAAAAGAATGAAACTAGACCACTACTTTGGACCAGACGCAAAATTAACTCAAAATAGATTAAAGACTTGAATGTAAGACATGAAAGCATTAAACTCCTAGAAGAAAACATAGGCAGTAAACTCCTTGGCATCGATCTTGGTGGTGATTTTTTTTTTTTTTTTGCATTTGACAGCAAAATCAAAGACAAGAACACCAAAAGTAAACAAGTGGTACTACACCAAACCACAAATCTTCTGCACACCAAAGGAAGCCATCAATACAATAAAAAGACATCCTATAAAGTGGTAGAAAATACTGGTAAATAATGTATTTGATAAGGAGTTAATATACAAAATACATTAAAATCTCATACAACTCAAGAACAACACAGCAAACAATCCAATTAAAACATAGGTAAAAAACTAATAAGATTTTTTCAAAAGACATACAGGTGGCCAACAGACAAGTGAAAAGATGCTAAACATCACTCATCATCAGGGAAATGCAAATCAAAACAGCAACATCACCTCATAATTGTTAGAATGGCTGTTATCAAAAAGACAAAAACAAAAACAAAAACAAAAACAAAAACAAAAAAAACAAGTATTGGTAAAGATGTGGAGAAAAGAACCTGTGCACTCTTCTTGGGAATATAAATTGGTGCGGCCATTACAAAATATGTGGAGGTTTTTCCAAAAATGAAAAAAAGAACTACCATATGATTCAGCAATCACACTTCTAGATATATGTCCAAAGATATATCTAAAGGATCCTGAAAAAGATATCCACACTCCAATGTCACTCCAGGATTATTTACAATAACCAAGACCTAGAAACAACTTAAGTGTTCATCAGTGGATGAATAGATAAAGAGAACATTTGTGTACATATACATACATATCAATACATTGAAATAATTTATGCATACAGACACGCAATAAAATATTATTTAGCCATAAAAAGAAGGAAATCCTGTCATTTGGGACAACATGGATGGGGCTTGTGGGAATTACAATAAGTGATATAAATCATACAAAGACAAAATCATAGAAATAGAGAATAGAATGAGACTGGGAAAACTGGGAGATGTTCTTCAAAGGTTACACATTTTCTCTTATAAGACAGCATGGTGATCTTAGTTAATAAGACTGTATTATATTTTTGAAAGTTGCGAAGAGAGTAGATTTTACAAGTTCTCACTGCAGACAAAGGCTGGCAATTATCTTATACGAAGATTTGTTAGCTAACACCATGGTAGTAATTATCCTGCATTATAAATCAAATCGACAAATTGTATACCTTTAACTTACACAATGTCATATCAATTGTATATTAATGAAGTTAGAAAAATACACCTGACATTCATAACAGAACCCAGAGTCCACAAAATGAAACAATAACAATATCCAGGATACAATTTAAAATTTTACAACCTGGGGTGCCTGGGTGCTTCAGTGGGTTAAACCCTCTGCCTTCAGCTCAGGTCATGATCTCAGGGTCCTGGGATCAAGCCCCACATCGGGCTCCCTGCTCGGCGGGGAGCCTGTTTCCTCTTCTCTCTCTGCATGCCGCTCTGCCTACATGTAATCTCTCTCTCTCTCTGTCAAATAAATAAAATAAAAATAAACACCAAGCCAGCCCTAGAGGAAATATTGAAAGGGGTCCTCAAAGCAAAGAGACCCTAAAGAAACATAAACCAGAAAGGAAGAGACACAATATACAGTAACAGTCACCTTACAGGCAATGCAATGGCTCTAAATTCATGTCTCTCAATAGTTACCCTGAATGTAAATGGACTAAATGCCCCCAACTAAAAGACACAGGGTATCAGAATGGATGAAAAAATAAGACCCATCGATATAGTGTCTACAAGAAACTCATCTTACACGCAAAGACACCTCCAGATTTAAAGTGAGGGGGTGGAAAACAAGTTACCATGCCAATGGACAGCAAAAGAAAGATTATTATCAGATAAATTGGATTTTAAGCCAAAGAATATCATAAGAGATGAGGAAGGACACTAAATCATACTTAAAGGATCTGTCCAACAAGAAGATCTAACAATTTTAAATATCTATGCCCCTAACATGGGAGCAGCCAATTATATAAACCAATTAATAAAAAAATCAAAGAAACACATTGACAATAATACAATATTAGTAGAGGACATTAACACCCACCTCGCTGAAATGAACAGATCGTCTAAGCAAAAGATCAACAAGGAAATAAAGGCATTAAATGACTCCCTGGAGCAGTTGGACATCACAGATATACTCAGAACATTCCATCCCGAGATAACAGAATACACATTCTTCTCTAGTGCACATGGAACATTCTCCAGAATTGACCACATTTTGGGTCACAAATCAGGTCTCAACCAGGACTAAAAGATTGGGATTATTCCCTGCATATTTTCAGACCATGATGTTCTGAAACTAGAACACAATCACAAGAGGAATGTTGGAAAGTACTCAAATACATGGAGGCTAAAGGACATCCTATTAAAGAATGAAAGGGTCAACTGGGAAATTAAAGAATAATTTAAAAAAACATGGAAACAAATGAAAATTAAAACACAACTGTTCAAAATCTTTGGGACACAGCAAAAGAAGTCCTGAGAGGAAAGTACATAGCAATACAAGCCTTTCTCAAGATACAAGAAAGGTCTCGAGTACATAACCTAACCCTACACCTAAAGAAGCTGGAGAAAGAAGAACAAAGAAATCCTAAACCCAGCAGGAGAATAGAAATCATAAAGATCAGAGCAGAAATCAATGACATAGTAACCAAAAGAACAGTAGAACAAATCAATGAAACTAGGAGCTTGTTCTTTGAAAGAATTAATAAGATTGATAAACTCCTGGCCAGAGTTTTCCAAAAGAAAAAAGACTCAAATTAAATCATGAATGAAAGAGGAGAGATCACAACCAACAACAAAGAAATACAAGCAATTGTAAGAACATATTATGAGCAACTCTAAACCAGCAAATTTGACAATCTGGAAGAAATGGATGCATTCCTAGAGAAATATAAACTACTTGGGGCAACTGGGCAGCTCAGTGGGTTAAAGCCTCTGCCTTTAACTCAGGTCATGATCTCAGGGTCCTGGGATCAAGCCCCACATCGGGCTCCCTGCTCTGCAGGGAGCCTGCTTCCTCCTCTATCTGCCTGACTCTCTGCCTACTCGTGATCTCTCTCTGTCAAATAAACAAATAAATATTATCTTTAAAATTTTTTTTTTAAAAAAGAGAGAAATAGAAACTACCAAAACTGAACCAGGAAGAAATTGATACCTGAAACGACCCATAATCAGTAAGGAGATTGAAGCAGTCATCAAAATCTCCCAACAAACAAGAGCCCAAGGCCAGATGGTGTCTCAGGGGAATTCTACCAAACATTTAAAGAAGAACTAACGTCTGTTCTCCTGAAACTGTTTCAAAAAATAGAAATGGAAGGAAAACTTCCAAACTCACTGTATGAGCCCATCATGACCTTGAACCGAAACCAGGCAAAGACCCCAACAAAAAGGAGAATTATGGACCAACACAAATGCAAAAATCCTCAACAAAATACTAACCAATAGGACCCAACATCAGATTTAAAGGATTATTCACCACGAGCAAGTAGGATTTATAACTGGGCTGTAAGGTTGGTTTAACATTTGCAAATCAATCAATGTGATACAAGACATTAATAAAAGAAAGAACAAGAACCATATGATCCTCTCAATAGATGCTGAAAAAAAACATTTGACAAAGTACAGCACCCTTTCTTGATCAAAACTCTTCATAGTGTAGGCATAGAGGGTACATACCTCAATATCATCAAAGCCATCTATGAAAAACCAAAAGCAAATATCATTCTCATTGGCAAATACGTGAGAGCCTTTCTGTTAAGGTCAAGAACACGGCAGGGCTGTCCACTATCACCACTGCTATTCAACATAGTACTAGAAGTCCTAGCCTCAGCATTCAGACAACAAAAACAAATGAAAGGCATCCAAATCGGCAAGGAAGAAGTCAAACTCTCTTTGCAGATGACATGATACTTTATGTGGAAAACCCAAAGGACTCCACTCCAAAACTGCTAGAACTCATACAGGAATTCAGTCAAGTGTCAGGATATAAAACCAATGCACAGAAATCAGTTTCATTTCTATATACCAACAACAAAACAGAAGAAAGGGAAATTAAAGGGTCAATCCCATTTACAATTGCACCCAAAACCATAAGATACCTAGGAATAAACCTATCTAAAGAGGCAAAGAATCTGCACTCAGAAAACTATAGAATACTATGGAAGAAATTGAGGAAGACACAAAGAAGTGGAAAAGCATTCCATGCTCATGGACTGGAAGAACAAATATTGTGAAAATGTCTATGCTACCTAAAGCAAGCTACACATTCAATGCAATCCCCATCAAAATACCAGCAATTTATTTCAAAGAAATGGAACAAGTAATCCTAAAATTTTTATGGAACCAGAAAAGACCTGGAATTGCCAAAGGAATATTGAGAAAAAAAAAGTTGGTGGCATCACAATTCCAGACTTCAAGCTCTATTACAAAGCTGTAATCTTCAAGATAGTATGGTACAGACACATAGATCAGTGGAACAGATTAGAGAGCCCAGAAATGGACCCTCAACTCTCCAGTCAACTAATCTTCGACAAAGCAGGAAAGAATGCCCAATAGAAAAAAGACAGTCTCTTCAACAGATGATGTTGGGAAAACTGGACAGCCACATGCAGAACAATGAAACTGGATCATTTCCTTACACCATGCACAATAATAGACTCAAAATCGTTCAAAGTCCTCAGTGTGAGACTGGAATCCATCAAAATCCTTGAGGAGAACACAGGCAGCAACCACTACGACCTCAGCTGCAGCAACTTCTTCCTAGGAATATCACAAAAGGCAAGGGAAGCAAGAGCAAAATGAACTATTGGGACTTCATCAAGATTAAATGCTTTTGCACAGCAAAGGGAACAGTCAACAAAAGCAATAGAAGACTGGCAGAATGGGAGAAGATATTTGCAAATGACATGTCAGATAAAGGGCTTGTATCCAAAATCTATAAAGAACTTCTCAAAGTCAACACCCATAGAACAAATAACTCAGCCAAGAAATGGTCAGAAGTCATGAACAGATTTTTCTCCAAAGAAGACCTCCAAATGGCCAACAGACACATGAGAAAGTGCTCAAGTCACTTGGTATCACGGAAATACAAATCAAAACCACTGTGAGATACCAATCCACACTAGTCAGAATGGGTAAAATTAAGAAGTCCAGAAATGACAGATGTTGGTGAGGATGCGGAGAAAGGGGTACCCTCCTACACTGTTGGTGGGAATGCAAGCTGGTGCAGCCACTCTCTAAAACAGTATGGAGGTTCCTCAAAAAGTGGAAAATAGAGCTACCCTAGGACCCAGCAATCGCACTACCAGGTATTTACCCTAAAGATACAAAGGTAGTGATACGCAAGGGCATGGGCACCCGAATGTTTACAGCAGCAATGTGCACAGTAGTCAAACTATGGAAAGAACCTTTATGTGGGCTGTAACATTTTCCTAGTTATGTATTCCTGGGGCCAGGGAAACCAAAGCAAAAATTAGCTATTTGTGCTACATCAAAAAGATGATTCCACACAGTGATGGAAAGGACTGACAAATCTATAAGGCAACTAATGGAATGGGAGAAAATATTTGAAAATGGCTTATCTGATAAAGGTTAGTAACCACAATATATAAAAAGCTTGTCAAACTCAGCACTCCCCAAAATGAATAATCCAATTAAAAAATGGGCAGAACACATGAATAGACATTTTCCAAAGAAGACATATAGGTGATGAACAGACACATAAAAAGATGCTTGACATCACTTACTATCAGGGAAATGAAACTCAAAACTAAAATGAGATATTGCCTCACACCTGTCAGAATTGGTAAAATCAACAGCAGAAAAAGAAACAGATCTTGGAGAGAATATGGAAAAAGAGAATCCTCTTGCACTATTGTTGAGAATGCAAACAGGTGCAACCACTCTGGAAAACAGTATGGAGGGTCTTCAAAATGTTAAAAATAAAACTACCCTATGATCCAGCAATTACACTACTAGGTATTTACCCGAAGATAAAAAAAATTACTAAGTCAAAGGGTTACATGCACCCTGATGTTTATAGCAGCATTATCTCCAATAGTCAAATTATGGGAACAGACCAAGTATCCATCAATTTATGAATGGATATAGATGTTTCTTTTAATATTTTAACTAGAACTGTAAGTAAATTATGCACCACCAATTCAATATAACTCTGAGTATTTACCATTACCTATGAGTTTTACACATACATTATTTATCTGTACTATATTAATTAGCATCCTGTCATTATTATGTGAAAAATGCTCTTAGAATTTTTTTTTGTAAAGCTGATCTAGCTTTTAGCTTAGTTGTGGTAAATTCAGAAAACCTTTTTTTATTTAGGAATATCTTTATCTCACCTTCATTTCTGAATAACAGTTTTCCAGTATGTTATTCTTGACTGATGGTGTTATTCTTTTAAAATTTTTAACATATTATCTCATTTCTTCTGACCAGCAAAATGCCTGTTGAGAAATCTGCCTGTAGTCTTATGGGTGGGTGAAGGAATGAGTTTTCTTATTTGTGACAGCTTGTCTTCTCCTATTGCTTTCAAATTGATCTTTGTATTTGACTTTTGGCAATTTTAATGTAATGTGCTCACTGCAGCCAATATATATGTCTAATGGGAATTCTAGAAGGAAAGGAGAAGAATGATGGTGAAAATATTTAAATAGAAAAACTAAAATATGCTTTTATCTGAGAAATGTATGAAACTTACTTCAGATTCAAGAGTCTTGGGTGCCTGGGTGGCTCAGTGGGTTAAAGCCTCTGCTTTCAGCTTAGGTCATGATCTCAGGGTCCTGGGATCGAGGCCCACATCGGGCTCCCTGCTCTGCAGGGAGCCTGCTTCCTCCTCTATCTGCCTGACTCTCTGCTCAGCAGGGAGCCTGCTTCCCCCTCTCTCTCTGCCTGCCTCTCTGCCTCCTTGTGATCTCTCTCCCTCTGTGAAATAAATAAATAAAATCTTTAAAAAAAATAGTCTTAATAAATATGCAGCAGAATACAAAATAATCCCCTGATACATTATCATAATGTAACAAAGAAAACCAAAGATACTAAAAGACGCAGAAAGGAAAGTAGATTACCTGAAATTTGTAGCAATTAGACACTCAACAGCAGTAAGGGAAGTCAGAGGTGGTAGAACCATACTTTCAGTATGGTTAGAATTGTATTTTGCTGGATAGTTTTCTCTGCCATTTTTGTTTCTTTCTTTCTAGAACTTCTGTTAGACATATATTAGATTTGAAACTTTTCTCTTAAACTTTAGTTCATTTTTCCTATTTCTTGGTCTCTCTGTGCATTATTCTTTATAATTTCTTCACATTCAACTTCCAGTTTACTAAATTACTCTTTACTTATGTTTAATATTGTTGAACATTCCCATTGATTTTTTTAAATTATCTCATTTCTTATTTCCTCAATTTCTATTTGGTTTTCTTTTCATTTATGCTAGTTTATTTTTATATTTTTTTATTCTTATCAATACTTTTAATCTTCCACTACATTTATTTTAAAAAGCTTATTAAACTTACTTTTAATTATTATATTTCCGTTTATTGCAATTTCTTCATTCTCTCATTTCTGATTCCTGTCTCCATTGTTTTTGTTTGTTTTGCCATGTGTCTTTTTTCCATAAATGTTTTATCAGTTATATTGAAATTTTATATTACATAATATTTTTGGATATTTATTTTTAATTTTTTAAGTAATGGACATTTTTTAGAGACTTATTTTTTTCCACCATGAGTTCTTCTAAAGATTTGCATCATTAGCTTCTGCCAGGCACATTGGCAGTACCAACTTTATATCACTTTAAACCGGAAAGAAAAAGAAAGAAACAAAGAAAGAAAGAAAGAAAGAGAAAGAAAGAAAGAAGAAAACTAAGGAAAGGAAGGAAGAAGGAAAGAAAGAGGAAAGAAAGACCATTAGAGTAAGGAAAGAAACCATCAGCACTTCAGCTGGAATCTTAAATCCCAAAGGCTTGGCCTGGAAGATATGTGACATCATTATCTTTTGGGCTAAAGTTTGAGCAGCAGAGCAAGCACATGAGAAATAACATATTTGTGGAAACATAAAATCAGAGCAGGAAATACCCACAGTTTCCAGTTTGAGGTCACAAAGGATGCAAAAATACAGGTTAAGTGTGAATGAAGAGGCAAATAGTGGGAAAGGTTTGCAGCCAGCTGTTTAGCACCTGGTCAGAAGAATTTCCTGGGACAATGAGTAAGGACAGAGCTAATAAGGTGTAGAGGCCTTCTAATGCCAGCACTACTGATGCTAAACACCACAATGCTCCACATTATGGAGCATGGTAGAAAATTGCAAAATTTCCAAACCATAGTACGTGATTTCTAAAAAACCCTGCATTCTTTAAAGTCACACATGTAAAAGGGAAGAGGTATTTGACCAAACCTCTGAAAACCTGTGCCATTTTTATCCAGACCCACAAAAATAATAACAGTCTGAGTTAAACTGTTAACCTCCTTTCAAAGACATATTAACTCTCCAACGAAAAGAACTATGATCAATAAAAACTTACCTGAAAAGAGCACATGAAGGTAATTTGTTGGAAGGAGGTGTAAGAAACAGCCAAAGCTGTGTGAATACCCTCATTATCAGGAAATTCAGGTGGCAAAGCAGCAGCTGGTTTTGCACACTGTGCAGCCATCCAGTGGTGGGTGGCTCTGGCTCATTGATTTGTGCTGAATTCTTAGAGAACTATAAGCACATATAAGACAAAGCACATGGATAAATTCAGCTAGAAGGGGGATTTCAAGAAACAGCTACTCCACAGAATATATACTCTGGCACATACACATATCTGGGCACATATCTGGTTCCCATGTTTACTCTAGAAAACATAAACAATATCACTGACAATAATCACTCTAGGTAGCATACGGATGGAAGCAAACTGGGTCTACAGGAATTCATCTGCTCCCTTTTCACGATCTCCCAGTTGGATAAATCACAGTAATAACTCAAGCTTTTTTTTTTACTTTGTGTGTTTGTTTGTTTTTCAGTTAAGAGTCTTAAATAGTAAGATTCACTAGTTGTGATGTGTTTGTTTAAAGCAATGTTCAAAAATAATATCATGATAGAATTAGCAAATCGTAAACTCTAACCCAAGTTTAAGTTGACAACATGTGAAGAGAAATGAAAAGTGAGAGATGGGTTCATGAACAGTGCTGCAGATTTCCTTTATCCAAACAGTTCGACATGTTCAGTTGGAAAAAAGGAAGTTCTTCCACCTGTTATTAACCTTTCTCACCTGAATTGATGATATTGAATCATGTTCAGTGACATTTTGCAGGGTTTTAGTGCCAGTCTGGAGACACTACAGTGCTGTCTACTGTCTACTGGAAAGGCAAACAATAATGGTGATAGTGGAATTCAGTTTCAATGAAGCACCAACGTTGTAAAAATTACCTGAGTCATGGTATTTTTTATAATTATGGTGACTTCCCAAACCCTTCCTAACTGGCCACATTATCCACTGACATGGGGGTAAAATCTGAATCAGAGATAACTAGTGACACCAAATATGTCAGAAGATTTGTTCCTTATTTTGAGGTCCAGCAGGGAACTAGCCATGAAGGTGCTTCCCATCTAGACAACTTACATGGGATTGTGCACACAGATCACCTACTGCCCACATAAGGTTCTGATCTTCCCAACCTTGTTTCACACTTATTTGTTTTACACCTTAGGATATAATTCTCCCCCTTTTCTTTCAGTTCCTCTAGTGACACACCTTCTCTCTCACCATCATGCCTTCAACACACACTCTTTCCTGTGCCTGGAATTCTCTCTGTGTACACTTTTCTTTACAACCTCTAAAGCAGCAAGCCTCCTTCTGGAAGTTGTCACTCCCTCTGGAATTTATTTCTGGCCTCCTGATTTGGATCTTCAGCATTTCTCTTGTGGTGTGACAATGCCCTGTCCTACTTTTAACTCTATACTACCTGTATTCATTACCAAGGACTCCTGTAACAAAATACTACAAACTTGGTGGTTTGGAAAAACAAAATATTATTCTTACATTCTGGAGGTTATAAGTCCAAAATCAAGGTATTGATTGGACTGTTCCCTTTATGAAGGCTCTAGGGAGGAGAGGATTTTTTCTTGTCTCTTTCAAATTCTGGCAGATGATGGCATTCCTTGACCTATAGAAATGTCACTCCAATCTCTCCTTCTATCATCTCATGGAGTTCACTGTGTCTTCTTGTTTTCCTTCTGTGTCCATCTCTGTGTCCAAACTTCCTTTTTCTTATAAGGACACCAATCATTGGATTAGGGTCCACACTAATCCAGTAAGACTACATCTCAACTTGATTACATCTGTAAAGACTCTATTTCCAAATAAGATCACATTCTTAGGTTCTGAGTAGATGTGATTTTGGGGTGACAGTATTCAATCCAGTACACTGTCAGTATATTATATTAACTTATTCACATGTGCTGCTCCACCAGACCATACTCTCTGATAGGGTAATATTGGGGTTAAATTCATTGTACTCTTGTAACAACTGTGCTTACAATTCTAGTACAACCAATCTGCTCACTTGATAGTGACTGAATGAATAAATAAATGGATTCTAATCCAAGGCAATGTCCCTAAATAGAATGTTATCTCACACTTGATCTTGAAACACATAATTCAGTGATTGTGGTGAGATGACCTAAATACAAATCCCAAGGCCATCAGTGGTGAACCAGCATTGGGAGATATAGCAATTATTAGAGCTCAGGTGAGAATTGGATCAAAATAGGAATTCCTGACTATGCACCAATGACTTAACTCAGTAGGTTTCGTTGTTTAAACCCCAAAGAATATCCCAAATATGCCAATATCCCAAAGAAAGTCCTATTCAGGATTGTACTTTGATTACATTGACAGTTCCAAGAAATAACTTCTGAGCCTTTGGAATAAGCTGTCTGGTAAGAGTGTTTTATATGTCTGAAGCCCTGGGCCATTACATATACATATACATATACATATACATATACATATATGTATACATATACATATACATATGTTTACTTCTGCTGGAGCTGAAGACTGCTAAGGTCAGTAAGGTTAATCTTGTGAGCACTGCATGTCCCTTTGTGGATTTTAATCTCTTTCCTTTCACTGTAAAAAATAAACATAAAAAATAATAAAAAATAATCATGAGTATAATGGCTTTCTTAATCCTATAAATTTAAGCAAATTATGTGGCCTGAGGATGGTCTTGGGGACTTCCAACACAGTAATAACCAAGTATGCCTAGGGTAGGTGATTACAAGGAACACGATGCTTGACACATAGTAACTGCTCAATAAAATATTAGTTGAATAAGTGAATATCTGTAGTGCATTCATAAGTCAGCTTTCCTGATATTGGGGGATGGCTCAAAGTTTTCTCAAGTTGATATCAAATTCTGGGCTCAGGGATACCCCTCCCCCTGCCTTTCTCTAGGCTGAGACAGGCACTTCCCTATGTTTCCTTTCCTGTTCCTCCTATCTTCAAAAACTATTACTTACCACATCTTCTTTATCCATTCATCTGTTGATGTGGTATATATATACAATGGAATATTATGCAGCTATCAAAAGAAACGAAATCTTGCCATTCGCAACAACATGGATGGAACTGGAGGGTATTATGCTGAGCGAAATAAGTCAATCAGAGAAAGACAATTATCATATGATCTCTCTGATATGAGGAACTTGAGGGGCAGGGTGGGGGGCTGTGGGGGGTAGGGAGGGAAAAATAA